>OU343222.1:75716889-75790780 GCA_910596185.1 Chrysanthemum makinoi
TAAGTCCTTTTTAGCTTATTTCCTGCTTAATTTACAAAGCACCACTCGTTTTTTTATTTTCTCAGGATCAGTTAGACTTTAAGTAATTTTTGTGAAATTTTCAGATTTTTCTAAATTAGTTTAATATTTTTAATCATTTAATTAGTGTAAAATCATTTTTAATTCATAGAAATTAATTTAAAGTCGAAAAAAATATTCCGCTTTTTCTAAAATCATTTTTAGTACAAATAGATCGTAGGAAAATTGGTTCACACCGTAGCCCTTAAATTGCAAAACTTTTACGTTTATGGCTCGGGTTGTTTTCCCGTTTTTACGTTTTTGCGTTTTGCACCTAGGGGTAATTAGTGTTTTTTTTTTTGTTTCTTAGGCTTAGTCGTAATTTATTTAGAGTTTACTTAGTTTTACATGCTTTATTTTAATTTCGTTCTTTATTTTGTAGAATACGTAATCCAATTACCAAATCGTTTAACCAATTCAAGTCCTTATCAGAAACTCTTCGTACCGTCAATTTCACACCTCGTTGGGACACGACCGGGGAAATCACTTCCCGGTATCACTTTTATCACACCCGTGAGGTTCGGCACGTTAACCCTTTTCCAAAAAGGTTGATTTGTCGAATCTTGCGTTAATTTGATAGTTTGATATTGTGTTTATTTTCACCACTCACAAACAATGAATCAAATTTTGGCGCCGCTGCCGGGGAGGTGTGTTGCGGACAATATCGTGATTTTTGCGACTATAGTGACTTGAAGAACTTCCTCGTGAAGTTACCGTTTTTGAAAAATACAAAAAAAAAAAAAAAAAAAAAAAAAAAAAAAAAAACCCAAAATATTCTTCTCATTTTCTTATCGTAGATTATGTTTCTCTTACCTCTCATACCATTTGATTTTCTCTTAACCTCAAAACCGTTTAATTCTATCTCTTTAACCCTCTATATGTTTAATTCTAATGACGACGATCATCTTCGGTGTATGGAAAAGGATCAACATCATTGTCACAAGTGTGTGTGTGAGCGGTGTGAAAGGCCTAGTTCAAGCGAATTATGCAATTTGTGCGAATTATCCATCAAAAAGTCTTTTCAAAGTTATTTCGACCACCCGCCACAACCCGAACCCGTTCAAACGTCGGAGTTACCTCAAGCACCTACCGAGGGTTACGAGGACGATTTCTTTGAATTTAGCGCCCGTAATTAATGAAAAAGTTCAAGCCAATGAAAAAAGGCCGAGAATTAAAATTGATTACGATGAACCCGTTCAAACACCGGAGACCATAACGGAAGTGGTGGAACTTGCTAGCTCTAAGAGCACACCACTTGTCCCAACTCCGGAATCTTCAGAACGTTTTACCGACGATTTCTTTAGGGCCAGAAATGACATGATTCAAAACTTCTTAATTGAACTTCGTCAAGATTCAACTTCGGGAAATAACCTACCTCCATTTTGTGATGTTGTTGAACCCTCGATTCCTATTTCCGAGCCCGAAATATCTTTGTTTGATCAAAATTATTGCTACGGTTGTGGAGACTTGTTACCACAAGGTTTTCGTTGTTACAAATGTATGTGCGAGTGGTGTGGAAACTATCTTGTCAATGGATGCTGTTCGATTTGCGCTGAGAATTCATTGCTTTATGATTCTAACCGGAATCTTTCAGTTATCCTCAAAACAATTTCAATTACCTCCACAAAATTCATACGAACCAGAACCGTATTTTCATCATTTCAATGATCAAACGTCATTTCAAAATTTCTCTCTCCAATACCCTCATTGTGTAAGTGTGGGGTATATGATGATTATCAATGTCAATCGTGGACTTCCGAATTGAAACATCCAACCCCCACAGCTTCCCGTCATCGATCATTTCCTCGTATTATAATTCTTGGAAGAACTTTCCAAGGAACAAGCAGCTCTCAATGAAAGATTTCTAGCCGAGGAGCGAGCAGCTCAAAAGCTTCTCCTCTTTAACGAAGCTTGCAGTCTCGATGACGAGGATGAGGAAGATTGGGAGATGACAAAGGACAAGGTGCATATCTCAAGCCCACAAAGCACCGCACATGTCCACCTCTCTACCGCCTTCTGCCTATCTACCTTAGAACCGTCGGATAATCTTTTAATGGGGGACGAAAATCTTAGCACTATTCTGGAAACGGAATCGTCTTGTGTTGAGAACCTTGTCCCAACCCCAAGTGAGTCCGAGGTTATCTTCGGTAATATGTTGATGAGCTCTTGATGTGGGATTATTCTCCTCTCTGACATCCCAACCGATCATGTCGAGATGTTCTCCGATTCTGAAAACGATTGTACTTCGTTTGACGATTCTTTATCTTATGGAGACATCGATTATGTCGAGGAGTTACCTTCTGTGCTAGTTAGCTTAGAGAGGTGAGAGATTTGATGATCTGGAATTGAGGACGAGATACTTCGTGAAAATTGTTCAATGTAAATCTCCTCGTTTCTAAGATCGATACTTATGTGCTAAACCAGCTTCATCTCTATCCCGTTGTGGATAGTGACTATATCTTGGAAAAGCCCGAACCATTTGAAATGAGGCTTTTGTCCAATGATTCTCTCCGAATTTGAAGTATTCCACTTTGATGACTTTCATACTGAAAAGAGAGTAGGGCAATCCCACTTTTCATCTTCTCTTCCTGAGTATGAGTCCACATTTGAATTGCTTCCTCCTCCGAAGGAGTAGGCTTTCCATGAGGAGTTCGCCGTGAACTCGCTCCACATCGATCCTCTTCCTCCGGGAATTGAGGATGAGCTTTTTGAGCAAAATGCTCTACACCCCCTTTCATCCATGAGTAACTATCCACCTTGAGGATTTTACCATGGTTGATACTTGCGTTTCATTCCTCTCTGAGGATAAAGTTTTCAAACCCGGTATCTTACCTTTCAAGGGAGTTCACTCTCGGATATTTCTTAAGTCCAACACGGATGTTGTGACTCCTCTTGCAGTGGATAAGATTTCTGAACATTCCATTAATGTTCATCAATCTAATCTTTTACCCACCTATCCCACCCGTTGTCAAGTAATTGACACTTTGCCTTCTCCTCCCATCTCTTCTCCATGTCTTAACTCCTACGGGAGTGAAGATACCATCTTTGATCCCGGCATTTCTCTTTCTTTTGAGCCGGATGTATCTCATCGGAGTGGAACTTTTGACACATTCAATGTGTATCCAAACCATTTGAATGAAAGTTCGATGGAGATTTTCTTACGTTGTTCCCCAAAAGAACAAATGAATACGGGGTCGAGTCAAGCTAGCGACTCGGGAATCAAAAACAGTAGCAAGCTATATGGTTTTCACCCGTATTTCTGACTTCTTTCACTTCTACCACCCTAGTGTGGGAGTTGCCCCCACTGTTGTATAAAGGTTTTCAAAAAAAAAAAAAAAAAAAAAAAAAAAAAAAAATTCAAATAATGGCCGTAGTATTTCCCTTTTACGTTCTTTGTTTCGGCATAACCGCCGGGACTTTGAATATTGAGGGCAATATTCATTTCTAGTGTGGGGGGAATTCTCGCGAATTTTATCATATGTTTTACCACCCAATTCCCCCATTTTTGGCCAAAATTTTTTTTTTTGGAGTAAGTGTTTTACACTTTCTCTTCGGTTATCAGCAGCATGTCTAAAAAACAAAAGGATTGGCTAATCCAGGAGCAACGGTCTTGGTAAAGATTTCTCAAATCCGTTGACGGCTTGCAATTTGCCCAAAAATTGTATGGTGTTCAGCTCACCATATCTTTAATTAGTGAAGAGTTGGCTAGCCAGCAAGTTTATGGCTTGTGGTAAAGGCAGTTGGAAATCCATAATTGGTAATCAGCTCACCAAAGATAATATTGGTAATTTATCTAAGAGTTGGCTAGTCCAGAGCAAACGGCTTCTGGTAAAGACAAATCAAAACCGTTGAAAGCTAGTGATTTACTCAAAATCACATGGTATCGGTTGTACCTAGTTCTTACTTGAACTAAAAACATTGGCTACTCCAGAAGTAATGGCTTTTGGTAAAGAGATAAAATCCATTATGTTTTCTCAAATCATTGCTAGGGACTAGCAATGTTTTAGTGTGGGGGATTGATGAGTGCGTTATGCACTACATATTTTAGGTAAATCTGCACTGCAAAACATCTAAAAACACTAAAATGCATCAAAATCACTAAAAATATCTCAAAAATTGTGGTTTTATATTTTAGAGCAAACAAATGAAAAACGAACAAAAGTTTGCATAGTGGCAGTTGTGTCAGTCCCGCTTTCAAAAATTGACAGAAATAGTCCCTGAGCACGAAATTTTAAAAAAAAGTCACCAAAGGTCCTTTTGAAATAAGTTGTCATAATTAGTTCCTTGGGAAAAATTTCAAAAGTTTGAGAAATACCAGTTTTGATCCTGGATTTTTAAAATTGTCAAGTTTAGTCCTAAGGTTCACAAATTGGCAAATTCAGTCCCGGCACTTTTGTGTGATTGACAAAGTCAACCCTTGGATAATACTTCATAAATTACTTGATTGGTCCCTGGATTTTGGATTTTACAACCTATGGTCCCTAAAAGCTTAATGGATATATTATAGTCCAAAAAACCCAACCAATGACCCGAATTAATAAACCAACCCACCTCCCTGTCTTCTCCAATTCCCGCCCAAATCATACCCAAGAAACCAGAGGCCCTAGATTCTTTTCTTTCTCTCTTCTCAAAACTTTTTTCTCCCCAAACACTAACCCCCAAACCTTCATTACCCAACTTCACCTTTACCCAAACCCACCTTCTCCTCTTTACCCGGTTCACCAAATCCCAAACCCACTACCCCTCCCCCAGACTTGCCAAGCTGGCAATCCCAGCTTCAAAAGTTCAATGGATGGCCCAGATTGCTCCTCATTTGGTACCTAACTATTGAAGGGTCAGGATTAGTTCAAGAAAGCAGTAGTTGGGATCTTTAGCTTTGCACTCACTGAAGAAACACAAGACCTGAAGAGTGAAGACCTGTAGCTTAGTATAAATAAGACATGATGTAGCCATTTATAAGGCACCCCTTTAGTTTTAGTTAAAGTTTAGTGTTATGTTTTAAATTTTATTGTAATGTTACTTTTTCTTAATCAATGAAAGTTCTTTTTGTTTCTGTCTTAAGTTTTCAAATGTGTGGTTAGCAGAATTAAACTGGAATTAGTGAGTTTAATTGTAGCTTTTGTTGAAAGAGGTCTTAAATTCTAATGTTTTTAAAACAGTGTTGAGTGGTTTCCACCCACAAGGGACTGTTTGGGTCAAACGTTTTCAGGGGTCAAAACCATTTTTCACCCTCTTTGACCTTTAAGGTCAGAGACATCCTAGGAGTATTAGTTAATTTCAATTGATGAAAAGAGTTGTAAGAAAGATTGCAAGAGTTTGTGAAGTAAAAAAAAAAAAAGTAGTTTTCCTGTCTTAATGGTTCAGCAGTGGGGTGCTAACTCAGGCCCCACTCAAGTGCTTAATTGATTTCTAAGATAAGTAATTCTTGTTCTTTTTACTAGGGTATTAAGTTACCAACTCAGTTGTGCCCACTTTAATGCATCTAATAAGCATTTAACTTGTTTAAACTTGAGTTTGGAACTGCATTTCCTTTGTTTTCTTACTGTCTCAGAACCACCAGTCAAATTAGCCCAAAAGCCAAGCTGATCTCAGCTTATTTTCAAGCTTTAAACAGCTTATCATTGGATCTCACTTTGCTTTTCTTGAATCTCTACCACCCTAACCATGTTTTTGCAGCTTTATTGGTCTTGGGAACCAACCTTCGCTTTGAAATAAGCTCAACAGTGCCCTTCAGGCTGTTTTGACCCTGCAGCTTGCAGTCCCAACAGGTCAGGAACAATCTTTTTAGTGCTTATTTAGGTTAGGTTCCAGCTTATTCAGACTCCTCTAGGTTCCAATTCAGTAGGATTAGATCCCATTCAGTTTTCATAGTGCTTATTAGTAGCTTATTCACCTTTTTGCTAATGAATTTAGTTTAGGATTTCCTCCTAGTATAGCTCATTAGCCAACTGCTACTTTTTTTTGGCTTATTTCCTTTTGTACCTAGCTTAGTCTCTTACCCAATTGTTTATTTGCCATTTGTCCATTGCCAACTGTTTTTCCTTCCCTTTTCATGCTTGAAACCTGTTAAGGAGGTTTGTTGTTGTTACTTTAAAGGGTGTTTGATTTGCTTTTGTCCATTCTGTTGGAGATAAGCAGTCTTGGTACTGCTTATTTCAAAAGTTTGGATAAAAGTTTGTTACAAAAGTTTCATGGTTTAATCTCATTGTCAAAATTTACAAAGGTGTGTTTGGTTAGAAATCTGTCAAAAAGAAGAAGAAAGAAAAAGAAGCAGTTGCTGTATGTTTTTTACCCACTGTTGGAATAAGCAGTTTCTAATGCTTGTTTCAAGCTTTAGAAAAGTCATCTTTACAAAAAACTTCATTTCATTAAGCTTATCAAGTTTCAAAAGGAAAAAGTTAAAAAAAATAGTTTTCAAAATAAGCAAGAGGTGGGATTCGAACCCCGACCTCTTGCTATTAAAGCCTCAACACGCAACACCTTCACCAACTGCGCCCTTGGGACTTGTCTCAATTGTTTTGCACAATCAAATCATTTAAAGACACCTTAGGCAGTTTAGCTTATAAGTCCTTTTTAGCTTATTTCCTGCTTAATTTACAAAGCACCACCTCGTTTTTTTTATTTTCTCAGGATCAGTTAGACTTTAAGTAATTTTTGTGAAATTTTCAGATTTTTCTAAATTAGTTTAATATTTTTAATCATTTAATTAGTGTAAATCATTTTTAATTCATAGAAATTAATTTAAAAGTCGAAAAAATATTCCGCTTTTTTCTAAAATCATTTTTAGTCAAATAGATCGTAGGAAAATTGGTTTCACACCCGTAGCCTTAAATTGCAAAATTTACGTTTATGGCTCGGGTTGTTTTCCGTTTTTACGTTTTTGGTTTTGCACCCTAGGATGTAATTTAGTGTTGTTTTATTGTTCTTAGGCTTAGTCGTAATTTATTAGAGTTTACTTAGTTTACATGCTTTATTTTCATTTCGTTCTTTATTTTGTAGAAACGAATCACAATTCCCAAATTCGTTTAACCAATTCAAGTCCTTATCACGAAACTCTTCGATACCGTCAATTTCACACCTCGTTGGGACACGACACGGGGAAATCACTTCCCGGTATCACTTTTATCACATCCGTGAGGTTCGGCACGTTAACCCTTTTCCAAAAAGGTTGATTTGTCGAATCTTGCGTTAATTTGATAGTTTGATATTGTGTTTATTTTCACCACTCACAAACAACGAATCACCAAATGTTAAAAATTTGAAAAGTTGTGCATTGTCTTGGGAAAGGGACTTTCATAGGAACTTGATTGATGAAGGTCATTTTCGAGAAAACAGAAACATCTATTTCTAATACTAAACGTAAAAATAAAATGTTGAGAAAAGATGTTGATCGACTCTTGGAAGATGTCATCTGTGCTGATGTCCATAACGCTGTGTTATTGAATTCTTTGTCATATGCATTTGATTATATCTCTGCTGAAACTGTTGATTCTGTGGTAAATGTTGAGAACATTGATAATGTGCTTCAGATCGAGTCCTTAAAAGTTGAAAATAAACGATTATCAAACGAACTTTCAAATGCAATACGTCGTCTTAATTGGTGTCAAAAGATATTCACGATCAACAACTTGCTTTTCAACACAAAATCGCCCAGTTGCGTGCAAAATCTTCTTATCCTAAAATTGAGCAACTGGATGACCAAAACGTGTCTTTTAAGTGTCAAATCTCAAAATATGAACAAGAACTTGTAAAAGTTAAAAAGGAATATGGTGTCATATTTGATTTACTCAAAAAGACTCGTGATGAAGCATCAAATGAACTTGATCATTATCTTGCACACACTAAAGAAGTGATGCATTTTGCTGGAAATATTCGGTCTGAAAATCAAGATCTGATTCACACTATCTTCAAGTTAAGAGAAATGTTAGGAAAGTATGAACAACTTCCGCCTACCGTGATTAAGAGAATAGCCTCAGTAACACTTAGTAATCATGAACCTAGAATCACTACTGCCAAATCACAAGTTGCTAACGTGCTTCCTTCTACTGAAACAGGACTAGTTGCGTCTTTTCCAAATGTCTGCACTTCACAGCCTAGGAGCACTACATCGAAGAATAGGAAGTTGCGACCTAAGAAAAGATCAATAAGGAATTCTAAAGTAGAATAACACCCTACGAAAATGAATAAGACTCATGTTGCTTCCACTATAGATATTGCGTCTGGCAAATGTAATAGAAATAGTGATGTAACGAATGCTAAACCGTTAAGTACCTTTGATATTCAGTCTGATGCACCTTGTGTTATTTGTAGTAAAAGTATGAATTCTGATTGTCATGAAAAATGTGTTGCTAAAGCTATCATCTCTCGTTAAGGAATCCTAAGAACCGGAATACCTCTAGGCCCACTAATCTTTCTAAGTCAGTGCTGGGGTGACCGCCCTCCTTAGATTCTAAGAAAACGCATTGTTGTCCCTGTAGCTCCGGTTTCACCTCCTAGGAATGTAGTACCACCTAGTGCATTCACTAAGACTAAAGCAAATACTAGTTGGAGATGGTAGAAATGGATATATAACACACTAGGATTTAAATGGATACCTAAGGCTATTGATGTGTGTATGTCTAAAACTGCTCAGGAAACCCTCAACATTTCGGGTTCCACATCTACTTCTATTCCATCTGTGTCGTCTATGTGTAATGCAGGTGATACAGATCATTCTCTGGATTGTTGATAGCGGATGTTCCCGACACATGACAGCAACCTTAAACTGTTATCAAACTTTATGCAAAGTTCATTGGCACTGTCAGATTCGGGAATGATCACTTCGCAGCTATCATGGGCTACGGAGACCATATCAATGGGAACATCGAAATTAATTAGCAGGTTTATTATGTGGAAGGCCTCGGTCACAATCTATTTCAGTAGGTCAGTTCTGTGATGGAGATTTGGAGGTTGCTTTCAGGAAGAAATCTTGTTTCATTCGTGATCTACAAGGAAACGACCTTATGTCTGGCTCGCGTAATTCCAGTCTTTATACCATCTCTATGCAAGACATGGTTTCTTCATCTCCCATTTGCTTACTTTCAAAAGCAACATCAAGAAAATCATGGCTATGGCACCGTCGTCTATCACATCTAAACTTTCAAACCATCACCAACCTTGCTCGACACAAACTAGTTGAAGGACTCCCACGATTTTGGTATTCTAAAGATCACCTTTGCTCAGCTTGTGAACAAGGGAAAAGCACTCGTGCTCATTTTCCTTCAAAGGTGGAACACAGCTCTCAGCATGTGCTTCATCTTCTTCACATGGATTTGTGTGGCCCGATGCGCGTGCAAACAATTAATGGCAAACGCTACATCTTAGTAATTGTTGATGACTATTCACGCTGGACTTGGGTCTACTTTCTTCGAAGCAAAGACCAAGCTCCACAAATGATCATCACCTTTCTCACGAAAATACAGGTTCAGCTTCGAAACACTGTCCGACAAATCAGAACAGACAGAGGAACTGAATTTGTTAACCAAACTCTTCGTGAATTTTATGAGAAAGTGGGGATTCAGCATCAGAAATCTATTGCACATACACCAGAACAAAACGGAGTTGTCGAAAGACGAAACCGAACGTTAGTGGAAGCTGCAAGAACAATGTTAATCAATGCTAAACTTCCAGATTACTTATGGGCAGAAGCTGTATCTACTGCATGCTATACTCAAAACCGTTCTATGATCACAAAACGCCACAACAAAACACCTTTTGAGCTTGTCCACAACGGAAAACCGAATCTCAAACACTTTCATGTATTTGGATCTCTTTGCTATCCGAATAATGATCGTGATGATTTTGGAAAGCTCAAAGCCAAAGCTGACATTGGAGTCCTTATTGGATATTGTGATAATTCTAAAGGTTTCCGAATCTGGAATCGTCGAACAAAGGAGGTTATGGAAACGATTCATGCTCATTTTGATGAACTTACGGAAATGGCTTCTGAGCATAACAGCTTAGAACCCGGTCACAACCGCTTAAACTTCCCCCAAACCCCATCATCAGCTGAAACAAGTCCCCAGCTCACTCGTCAACAAATGGAAAGGCTATTTGCTCCGCTGTTCAGTGACGATATTGATGAACGTGCTCCAGGTGTATCCGTTGTTTCCGCTGCTCAACCTGATAATACTCTTATAACTGATACACCTGCTACAACAACTACGGTTGAAGAAGCACCACCAGTTGACTCCAATACAACAGTTGAACAAACCGCTTCCAACAATGATGAACCGGCTGATGATGTTCTGAATGAAGTACCCCCACCTGCAGATTTTGATCCAAATGCGTTCTTCAATCCGTTTGCTAATGAGGGACTGCGCACCGATGTCGCGGAATCTTCAACAAGCCATTTGAATCCTCAAAATCTGCACAATGTATACCAACATCAACCCTCCATACATAGATGGACAAAAGACCATCCTCTGGAAAACATTATTGGCAACCCGAATCAACCAGTCGTTACGAGACAACGTCTTCACTCAGATGGTGAACATTGCATTTATGCACTCACTGTCTGCCAATCTGAACCTAAAAACATCGAAGACGCAATGACAAAAGACAACTGGATAGAATCCATGCAAAAAGAACTCAACCAATTCAAACGTCTTGAAGTATGGGAACTGGTTGAAAGACCAACAGGGGTCTACGTCATTGGTCTCAAATGGATTTGGAAAAACAAATTGGATGCTGAAGGAAACGTAATCAGAAATAAGTCACGTTGGTGGCTAAGGGTTATCGTCAGGAAGAGGGTATTGACTTTGAAGAATCGTTTGCTCCGGTTGCTCGTCTTGAGGCTGTTCGGATATTTCTCGCGTTCGCGGCTCATATGAATATGACAGTCTTTCAGATGGATGTCAAAACTGCGTTTCTAAATGGACAACTAAAAGAAACAGTTTATGTCAGCCAACCAGAAGGATTCGTTGATCCTGCGCTTCCGAACCATGTCTACAAAATGAACAAAGCTCTGTATGGTCTCAAACAAGCTCCTCGGGCATGGTACGATAAGCTATCATCTTTCCTCATTGCCAATAATTTCACCATAGGTTCGGTTGACCCCACTCTTTTCATACAATATCACGGGGCACATATCTTAATTGTTCAAATTTACGTGGATGACATCATTTTTGGGTCTACACATAAAAAGTACTCAATCGCTTTTGCAAAACTAATGAAGAAAAATTTTGAAATGTCCATAATGGGTGAACTTACGTTCTTTCTAGGATTACAAGTTCATCAATCACCCCGTGGTATTTTCTTGAGTCAATCCAATATGCCTTGAATTGTTAAACAAATTTGGAATGAATACCTGTGACACCTATGCCACTCCAATGGCAAATACCAAGAAACTGGACGCTGATTTGCATGGGAAATTGGTTGACCCTACAAAATACCGTAGTATTTTGGGGGCTCTCATGTATCAACAGCAGTAGACCTGATATTGTCTTTGCCGTTTATCTTTGCTCCCGTTATCAGTCGCGACCAACTGAAACCCACCTCTCTAAGGCTAAAAGAATCATCCGATACATCAAGGGAACCATTAATTTGGGGATCTGGTATCCGAAGGATTCTGGTTTTGAACTAATCGCTTTTTCAGATGCTGATCACGCAAGATGTTTAGATTCATGAAAAAGTACTTCATGAGCACTACAATTTCTTGGTGATAAACTGGTGTCTTGGCAATCAAAGAAGCAGGATTGTACATCGCTGTCATCAACCGAAGCAGAATACGTAGCCATGTCGGCGTGTTGTGCTCAAGTCATCTGGATGCGAACACAACTCAAAGACTATGGTTACGTGTTTGACAGAATCCCGATGTACTGCGACAATCGGAGTGCCATTGCGATCTCGTGCAACTCAGTTCAGCATTCGAAATCAAAGCACATCGATCTTCGCTATCATTTCATCAAGGACCACGTGGAACAGGGTACAGTTGAATTATACTTCGTGGGTACAAAATACCAATTGGCAGATCCCGCTAGGTTTAATGAGTTGGTCCACCGGATTGGTATGAGGTGTTTGACTCAAGAGGAATTGGATGACCTCCTAAAACAGTCTTAACAACCTGTCAAACACCAAAATCTCCTTTGTAAATATTTTTTTTCTCTCAAAAACAAAATACAAAAATATATAAAACCTGATAAAACTACAAAAATATTCTTCTATCTATTTTTCTTTCAACATGGCAAGTACATTTCATCCGTCAACACTCTAATCTTTCAAAAATTCAGTATTTTTCCGATCAAGTGTTGAGGGGGAGAAAATAAATACTTAAATGTTTCAAAAAAATCCGTGTACTTGCATGTTACTCTATTCTGGTTGTATCTTTTATCAATGGTGGTAAACTTTTTGGGTCAAACTGACACTCCTCGGACTAAAATTTAAAACTTTCATCATTTTCTTAAGTCGAGGGGGAGTGTTGTCAAGTTTCTTTCTTAAAATCTTTCGTTTGGTAACCATAATGGAAGTTAAATGGCTTGGATGAAAAGGAAAAAGGTGGACGGGACTAAAATGCCAAAATCTCAAAGTCATTTTAATAAAAACATCTCCACCTAACTTATCCTTCACATTTATTACTAACACCTAAAACATCCTACGCCTAAGAATCGTTCATAAATCTGTGTTTTGGATCATCATTTTGTAAGTTGTTTCATAATCTTAACGTGTTTTTAAACATTGGTTTTGTTTTTTTACATGAATCCAACGGTCAAAACGTTGTATAATCTTGTTTTTGTGTTCTACGCGTATGTGTATGAACACATGATCAAGATTGTGTGTTTATGGTTAAAAGGACAGTGTCAAAACGTTTCTAATACATCAATGATACCGTTTTAATCATCAAAACTCACCCAGAATCACGAATTGAATGATTTGTGAAATTAGGGTTTATGCGTGGTTTTGGGTATTTTCAAATGTGAACGTTTGTGGTCAAAAAGATTGTTGTGTGATGATGCTCTTATGATGAATTGATCATATCTATGCCTTAAAACCACCCAGAAACACTAATTGATGATAAATTAGTAACTAGGGTTTAATGTTCTTGAGTATTAAGTATTATTGATTCTCGCGAATTTAAATGTTAAACTTGGTTAAACCTTTCACATAACATCTAAGAACTACCAGAAAACGTTTGGTGCAATTTTCATGGCTAGAATTGTAAGTAATTTGAATTTAGGGTTTAAGTTTTACGCGTAAGCCTTTCTACGCGTAAACTGTTTGAGAGTATTTTATGCCATGATCTGCTATATAATGAATGATAATGTTGAAATTGATGCTATGATGATGTTATTTCAGGTTTGCTACTCATAACATTCAGAATCAAGGTTGTTAGTACTTCTACGCATAAGGATCACCTTACGCGTAGAAAGTTATGCGTAAGAGTAATCTTACGCGTAACTATTACGCGTAAGGTTCTACAATGGGACTACGCGTATCCTGTGAAGGATATGCGTAAACAGTGACCTCTACGCATAAGGTCTATTCTTACGAGTAAGCCTTACGCGTAAGGTTTTATATACGCCTACGCGTAAGCTTTACGCATAAGGTCCTCCTTTCTACGCGTAATATTCTTACGTGTAAGTCAGGATCCTACGCGTAAGCTTACGTCTACGCGTATACTTATCTTGTTTACGCATAAGCTACCATTCCTACGCATAAGCCTTGATCAAACCTTCGTTATGAATTGTTACGCGTGTAAACTTGTAAATAAATAAATCATAACGTCACGAAACCAATAACGTCACTAATAAGCTTAAATGAATAATGTGTTGTGAAAATATGTGATAACATAAAATTTAAAACCTAAAGTTAACTAACTCACAAAACTTTTCACGGCGTCATTGGATTATTGGACAAACAAGTGACTTTGGACTCGTAACAATCATTGACATTATACATTCAATAACTAGACAATAAAACCTTCTGTTGACTAACATTATGTCTTTCAATATGTTGGTTCTTTTGGCTAATGTTATTTCAGATCTCGACATGGCTGCTCAAATGAATGTGGATGCACCTAAGGTTCTCACAATTGCCGATATCTTCCCTAATGGCTATCCAAGAAAGATTGTTAAGAACAATCTCAGAGTTGACTTTGAAACCCTCACATGCTCAGAATCTTCTTGCTTGATTGCTGTGGATATTCTAAAGAATCACCCCTACCAGAACATGCTCTCACACTCTGCTACAGTACCGGAGATCTACATACAAAAATTCTGGAATTCAATATAAAGGATCAAAGGTCAAAGTGCGGTGACAGTAACGTTAAATCACAAACAAATCACCATCACACATGCAGATTTACGGGCCGTTCTTCTTATTCCTGATATCGAGCCAACCGACTTCTATGCCACACCTACTGAAGAGACAGTTCTGGAATTCCTGATGAATATTGGCTATGATGAAGCTTCAAGAATTATCACTAAGCATTCTCATGTGGAACTTAAGAACATTCCTCAACCGTGGAGAACCCTCTACATCATCATCACAAGTCAGTCTCTGGTCGTAGACAGTGGCTATGAGCATCCAAGCTCATGGAGCTGCAAATATTTTGGTCATTAATCAACAAGAAGGACATTAAATTGAAGCTCTGATATGGGATGACATGATGTCATTTCTCAAAAAGCTTGGCTCAAAGATTCCCTATGTCAGATACACAAAGTTGTTGATCCATAGAGCACTTGGACTTCATCCTGATATTCCCAAGAGGCTCAATGACCCTGACGATCACGACATGTTGATCGAACCAATCCTATCAGTCAGAATCAAGGAATCGCCAACAAAGAAACAGTGTCAGGTTACCCGATCACCTTCGACTACTGACCGAATCAAAAAGCTCGAGACATACAAACGGTATCTGGTAGCAGTAAAAGAAGGCAAAGTTGGTCATCTCGATGAGAAGTCTTCTGGTACACCTATAAGGAAAACTAGAAGAGGAAGTGTGAAGTGCCGCAAGCCCTGAGAGTCGAGGATGTTCCCAGAAGGAATCTCCACGAGAGGACAGTTCCCGCCATGGAAGTTGTTCCTATTCCCGTATCCAAGCCTGAACCGTAGAGAAAGCTAATGGACGAGGACTCGGAGGGTACTGAATCAGATGAAGAGACGTTCTATTCTGAAACTGTTGAAGATGAAACTACAACGGTATCTAAACCTCCTAGTCCTCCAGCTGATCAAGGAAAAGGGAAGACTCCAGTCCTTGTGCCTTATGAAGAAAGCTCAAGCTCAGATGAAGAGCAACTGGATAAATCATACAGGAAGAAGTTCAAATTTGTTAGACTTCAACACGTTGCACAACAATTTGCTCAAGAACAAATGGGTGGCCCTGGAGGGTCGAGTGGTGGAGCTCAACCTTCACCAGATCCTGATGCGGTTAATTAACCCGATAAGGGATCTGGTGCCACCACTTTGGTACAACAACAAATACGTGTGAAGGACACTCTTGAAGAACCAGAATCGGAGAAGTTAGAGAAGGTAAAAGCTGATGAAGAAGCTGCAGCCAAAACCAAAGCTGATGAAGAAGCTGCAACCAAAGCCAAAGTTGATGAACAAGCTAAATCTAGAAATGAAGAAGATGTTGAGTATGATAAGTTTCTTCTAGATAGTCCTGCACGGTCAAAGGAAGAAACTTCTGAGCCACCAAAGGACCCGGGATCTCCTCACGTCTCATCATCATCATCAGATTCTTCGTCTCACTCTTCACCACCACCATCAATGAAATCAACCAAATCATCATCCAAATCAGTAAAGAAGCCAACTCCATCTTGGATCTCTCAATCAAAGAATCGAATCGTTAAAGCTGTAAAAAGAGTCAGAAAGAAAGACATGCTCTATAGAAAGCTGAATTTCATTGCTGATCAGATAACGTATCTTCACGATGAGAATGACAAGATGAAAGTTGAAAGGGAGTATGTACAGAATCTTATGAAGGATGATCTTCAAGGGAGCATGGACGAGATGATAAAAGGATACTCTCACAAGTTCCTAATGGAGGTAGTTCCGAAACTGACAAAGGAAATGTATACCAGACAACTGTATCCAAATCTCTTACATTTAGCCAAGCAAGCCATGAAATCAACTCCGATGAATTTGAGCAACAATCCAGTTGAAACTACAATCTTCTCAGACGATGAATTGGTGAACCGGCTAGTAGCCCAAATGTCAAAACGCTCTGCAACGTTTGCCTCCCATGAAGCTAAACTGTTTGAAGCATTGCTGGAATACCAACTCAAGTCATCATTCAGAGAAGAGGCTGTAAGGCCTAAGCGTTCAAGAGATGATGATGACAAAGATCAAGATAAGGATAAGGAGCATAAACGCACAAAGAAGTCTGGTGAATCATCTTCCATTCAGTACTCGATGCAACCTCCACCACAAGGACTCCACTCAACAAAGACCCCCCTCCTCCTCTTTGCGATAAACCTCATGATTCGAGACACCACCCTGACTCGAAAACCGATGACCACTTTGAGTATACGGGGGTGCGATGAAGAATACCATGAGCCCCAACAACAACCGCCTCTCCTCCAAAGTACGTGAAACCGTAACCCTCATCTAGGCCTAAGAAACAGAAGAAGAAGGCGCTCAAGGCTGACGTCCTATCATGGCTAGATGAAGATACAACAGAAGAATTTGAATGGTTTTCTACACTTGTTAATTCCACTCCCTACCCAGCTGAAGGTCAAGAGGTTACAGAATGTAGTACATTGGAGCATGCGAAATTTCTACAAGAAAAATTCCGTGTGAAGAAGATGACGAAATCCGAGTTGAAGCGAATCAAGAATGAAGCTTTTCAACTTCTAAAAGCATTTCGAAAGTGCCATCGAGGTCGAATATCACCTTGATAATATTGCATGAGCCATGTCTAACAACATGGATTGGCTCAACCCAGAAGCAAACATCGACTTCACTCAACGGGACAATCCTCCATATTACACAGACTGGTCTAAACCTCTCCCTACAATTGGCCAACCTGATCAGCCTAGGATTCCATTCAGATATTTCTTCAACAAAGACTTGGAATTTCTTCTACACGGTGGCGATGGTTCAAGGAAATATGCTACATCGCTGACACTTCCATTCCCGGCAATAGCCATCGAGGAACGAGCTAACCACATGTTTTCCAACAACGTGGCAGAGTATGACCGTGATGCAATGTATGGGATTCACCATTGGCCAGAACGCCGAAGAATCTACTACAGAAGCTGCCAGGTCCAGAAGTCTCAACATGCAGTGTTCAGTACTAAGAGTATCGTTGCCATCAAACACGTTGATCTTTCGTCCAAATGGGACTACACTTTTCTCAAGAAGATTGTGGTCAAAAGGCAAGACGAAAGGGATTATGCATTCTCTGAAGTTGACTTTGAGAATTTGTCTATCAACGACATCGAAGACATGTACCTTGCCAAAGTACAGGGTCGTATGAGACAATTCTCCACTGAAGTACAACGTGAATTCATCAAGTCAGTGCTCATCTTCATCAGACGCATAGTTATCAAAGAACGTGTAGAAGATCTCCAGCTTGCAATAGAATCTTATCAGACCCGTGTCAACTTCACTCCACCGCAGCTTGATCTTCCCGACATCAACCAGCTCTCCCAATATACGCTAATTAGCAAACCATTCAGCGCCGTTTACTGTCACACCCACAAATTACCTGTTTTGCAGCGGAATGGAATTCCTGGGGGATGACTGTCATAGCATCACAGTTACAATTACATTGAACGACCTAAAGTGTCGTTTGGAAAACACATCGTTTGATTTAATAAAACAATCAGAGTTTACAAAGTATTGGTCCCAAAAGATTTCCAAAGTACCAAAAATGAGTTTGTTACAATCAAACGATAGTTAAGTGCATAAAATATATGTGAGACGCGTCAACTCAGCGACTCCATGCAAGCCATGATGATATGCTAATAACTGAGATAAAACATGCTTAAAACAGTCAACACAAAGGTTGAGTGAAATCCATAGGTTTAATTAATTCGTTTGAACACAATATTCGTAGTGTGAGTTACGTTGTTTCACACTCATCGTTAAAAACAAAACAGCATTTATTTCACTAAGTTCATGACAACCAAAGCGTAAACCTCGTACCAATAGAATTTGGTAAAATCGTTTCATCGCAACCCTAATAGGTAAACTTGCCAATTTACCTCAATGATTCAAATATAGTGCGTTCGATTTCCCCTAACTGGGTCAATAAGAACGGGAGTGTTAATTCCAATAGGCCTATTGATTTCAGTGAATAAACCGTCAAGTTATCTCACACAAGCTAGCCACTTGTGAATGACTAACCGTAAGAAACTTAAAAACAGTTCAGACACGATTTCGATAATGAAGGCTTAAGGGTATGTGTGTGGATAAAACCTCAATATCGATATCAAAAATAATCACGAAGATAGATTCAAATTCTTTTAGGTAAAAGAATAATAAACCAAATCCCGTGTGTGATCGTTGATACGGATTAGTTAACCCGAATCGTTTCCCAACGAGGCGTGAATTGCCAACGTCGTTTTTGGTTTGGAATTTAATGCTCGATGTTTTGATTTGTGATTTTGATTTATTAAACTACAGGAATAGGAAAAGTAATTAAGGGAATCTATTTTACGGGAAATCCTAAGTGCGAATTAACTAAAACGTAATTAACAAAATGCAACTACGTCTAAATTATACCCTAAAAATGCCTAAAATTATTTTTACTCTAGAAATGCAATGTGAAAACTAATTATTAATTAAAACTATTTTTTTGGATTTTTCTGGATTTTATTTCAATTAAAAACTAATTTTAAACTATTTAAACTAAATTAAAATACTAAAAATTATGAAAATTAAGGGGAAAAATATGAAACTATTTTTATAAAATCTAAAATACCATAAGAGAATTTTCAAAACTATTTTTTTATTTTTCTGATTATTTTTCAATTTTCTACTGATTTAAAACTATTTTAATCTAATTTAAATTGTGAAAAATACCAAATAAAAGGGGAAAAATAAGGAAAAATCTTTTTTATGCTTTTTATATTTTTCTTAAACTGGGAAAATTGAAAAATTATTTTTTTGAACTTTTTCTGAATTATTTGCAATAAAAGCTATTTAAAAGTGATTAAAAACTATTTTAAATTGAGAAAAATAGCAAACAGTGACCAAAAATTATGAAAAACTCAGGAAAATTCTAAAATATTAATCTAGATCTATGAAAAATAATAAATATATAGCTTATGTGTAAGATATAAGAGCTGTAGTACAAACTGATTCCAAATAAGCTAATGAAAATAAGCTAAACAATGAAATAAGCATCCAAACAGTAACTGAAGCTAAGTTATGCTAGAATAAGCTAATATCAACTAACTATACCTAATCCTAACCAGCTACAAGCACTGCTTAATGAATTAAGCAAACTAACTAGTCTAGCCAAACAGTTTCTAACCCCTAGGTTTGAGCTTATGCACAGGCTTATCAGAAGATCTAATGTGAAAACCAAATAAGCAGTCCTCAAGACCACCTGGCAAGCTACAACTAGACCAAGTTTTAGCTTCTAACTCACTGAATTGAGTCCAATGCAAAGGCTGCAAGTTGGCCTGATTCACACTCAGTTCTGCTGAGTGTGAACAGGGCAAAACAAGCTGAATTGAACAGCTGATTTGGAGATTAAAAAGCCTTTATCAGATTTCACAAAAAGTAGTTTCCAATACTAGACCAGTTGAATATGTAAATCCCAAAGTTACACTAGATTTGGACTAAAATGAACCGTGAGAGATCAAACAAGTTTTGCAAAAACTGAAATCTCACTTTTGACTTTTTAGAACAGTTGTGAAATTTTGACCAAAGTTAATTTTGATCCAAAGTAATGAACTGATTTTAATGTTTTTAGCTAAATCAAAGTTACCAAAAGCTAGATTTCTAAATTCTAAACCTAAATCTGTCTTTTGATCTTTAACAAATCCAACAGTTACACAGATTAGAGCTGGTCCAAAGTGATTTTGACTATATGAATGTTTAAATGCAGATAAGAGGACTGATATGAATCAAGTGACTGATATAGAGATTGAGTAACCAATTTTCAAGCACAAACCAAGACTTAATCACAAATACTCTAGCCAATCCAAACACTAGTTTAAGGACAGATTAAATGATTTTCTCGGTCACCCTCAAAATCAAGTATAAGCAATCCTCAAACCAGATTCAGTTACTCAAACTAAACCTATATGAATCAAACTTAGTAGCAATTTTCACTTAAAAAAAACTATCTGATCTAATGATGCAAAATAAAAGCTAATAACAGACTTATATGAGATCACAATTAGGCTACTGAAATCAAGTAAAGCTACACTAGATTAGACTAAATTCAGAGATAACAAGCAATATTAGAACACATTATTCTACTGATTCAAATGATTGAGACAGATTTAGACTTACAAATGGCCCTAGCCACTATGGCTTGAAATCATGAAACAGTGAACCTCTAACCTAATAAACCCCTAACCTACTCCAATTCCAACTCAAATTTAACCCAAATCCGACTTGCATCATCCCAATCCAATCAAACATGCAGAACTTCATTTCCACAAACAGTTGACTTTGTTGACTACTTTTTTATTTTTGAAGTAAATTGAGATTTGATTGAAATTAAGCTCACTATAAGCTATCAAAAGCTTAAATGAACCTTTATGAAACAGTAGCTAAGTATGGATCAATCCATAGAACAAATTTAGTATGTTTTTTTATTTTTCAATGATTTTATGATTTTTTGTATTTTGAGTTTATGAAGAAATAAGCTAGAAACAGATTTATATTGTTGAAATAAGCAATAAACAAAGAGATTAAGCAGATTTAAAAGCAATAACAATTGAACAAACACTTGAGAATGAAAAACTGATTTTATTAATCTAAGAATTTGAGTACAAAATAGGAATTACAAAAAAACTTAAAACATTAAAAATGAAAATTACAACTAATTAAGCTACTGAAATTAGAGAGAAGAAAAAGATGATCACAATGTGAACGAAATGAGGTCCTATTTATAGCTGAGCTTGAGGTCTAGGAAGGATCTAGAAATCCAAATGTGTGCTTCTTTGAGACGTTTACAACCATTAGATCACCTTCCACGTATCCCACTTGATATCCACCCTTGGATCATGAATGCCACGTCTCTTCGACCAATAGGAGAGCAGAGAGTGGCATTGAGCACACTGGATAGGCTGACTGGCATCCCCATGTGTCAGTGTGTGTCAGAGGAAAGTACAAGATTACCCTTAATTGTGGTAATTTTGTCCAATTGACGCGGGGTAATTTCTAGGGTTCATAGGATTCCCAGTTTTGGGGTAAAATAAAGGCGGGGTTGATTTGTTAATATTATTTCAAGTGGTTTGACACTTTGACCGGATCTTGGGTGAGTTGACTCGGGTAAAAAGGGTATACGGGTTGGGATAATGGGTAACGGGTATTGGTTTGGCTAAGCTTTGGACTTGGACCGGGAAATAAATATTGGGCCGTGGGTTTGTTTATTTATTTTGGGCTAGGACTAGATAAGTGACCCAAGGTGTATTTAAGGGACCAAAAGTGTATTTTCTGAATTTCAAAGGACCAAAGGTGTAAATCTGAAAGTATTTATCAAGGATCATTCTTGTCATTCTTCAATAAACCAAGGGCTAATTTGCAACTTTTGAAACTTGAAGGGTCAATTCTGCCAAAAGCTCAAAGTTCAGGGACTGATCTTGACATTTCTTCAAACTTGAGTATATCTTTCAAAAATCATCCTCGGAGAATAAAATCTTCCAAAATGCACAATCCCGACCTTCCGGCTCAGCTCAAACTCTCTTGATCTCTCGTGCTCGGATTTATGTTTGATTTGGCTCCTTTTTACATATCCGTACCTGCACAAGCACAAACTCAAGAAAACCACAAATATTAGCAATAAACGGCTCTTTCTTGGTTGTTTTGGGTCAGTTTTGATAATGAAAAGGTATGTGTTTTAGCACATACCAAAATACCCCAGACGAGACCATTGTCGTGTCCTCACGCAATGCAATCAACTCACGCTTCTAAAACCAAGGATTTCAATCTCTTTCTACTAAACCTATGAAGAAGTAGCAAAGATTCCTCAAAAGAGATTAAGAAAGCCTTAATTCTAAAAATGCCCCGTTTACCTTATATTACACATATATAGATATTACGATTAAGCACATTCCGGTTATGAGTGACGGTTTGTTGAACTTTCATGTCGATCAATAACTCCAACATTTTTCAAACGACACGTTAGGATCACAGAGTAAGAAACACAACACAGCGTGATGTGACCATACGGATAGAATACATCGTCCCTGATTTTTCACAAGTCCCAAACTAAGCGTAAAACCGAAATCATTGTTAAATATGACTCTAGATGCTAACACTACCCATGGAAGTTACTTGTGTAATTACTTTTTGCTCCCATTTTCCTATTTGCCTCTAGATTTTTTTATTTTTGTGAGAAATGAATTTCTTCATAATTCTCGTTTCGATAACTTTTATTCCGATAAAGATATAAAGCTAAGTCGATAATTAGTTATCCGCCTTCTCTCAAGAACCATTGTCCCAAAAATGAGGTCCACATCAAGGAATTTTTATTCATTTATACTTTTGATTTTTTTCATTTTCATCATTTTTCATTTTTCATTTTTTTTTTTTTTTTTTTCACTTATACTTTTACTTATAAGAGCCATGAACTACGGAGCTTCACGGGGTAATTCCAAGACTATAGGCTTCATGAAATGAGAATCCCGGCTGGCTAGGCTAAGACCTCACTCAATCCCGGCTAAAGATCCAAGGGTCCGATCTCGACACCGCAGCTCATAACTTTACTTATTACTTTATCACTTATTACTGATTTCTTATTTATTACGGATCCTTGATGTGTACCCAATTTTTAAAACAAAGATTCTTTTAAGAAGATAAAGAACTAACTATCGCCAAAAACTCAACATCTCTAATTATTATTAGACAGATATGGGGTGAAACAATTTTGTGGGAACAAAAAGCCATAAGTACCTTCGATGGGCTCTAAAGAGAACCAACTACTCCACGCTTAGCATCTAAACTCATAAGTAACTCTATCATTTCTCGATCTCCGCAAATTTAAAATCCCAAATAATGAGATCCGCAGATGCTTAGCCGATAATTTTTAGATTATCTATGGTTAAGGGAACAAGCTAGGGCTCAACACGCCCGGTCAAGTTAGAATTCTATTCCTACCTCACCCGGAAAGTCAACAAGGTGTCAAAACATATATTATCTTAGCAATTGCTTCGTCTAATGAAATCAAGTTATGCATATTTAAAATCACTCAGGGAAACTTGCAAATTCTTGGCCTTGTGAGCTAGAATTCGCATTTTATAGCTTCTTGTCTAAGAGACTAGCCAACTTTTCAATCAAAAAGACTAGCAAAAGCTTACAAAAATTTTTAAATTTTGCTCATTTTTGCACAATTTTTCATTTTCTAAGGAAAAACGGGGTTGCGAGAGTACACGACACAAATAAGCAAGTGCGGTTAAATCAAATCGAAGATTACCCTACCCCAGACTAGAACGAAACATTGTCCTCAATGTTTAAAACAAGGGTATCAACGAAAATCTAAAAGCCGTTTATTAAGTATGCTCAAAGATAAACGTTAGTCGATAAGATTAGGATATCGGATTTCCATCAGCATCGGTCATGAAACTCGAGTGGAGAAAAGACAAACTTCGAGCACGAGAGTCTTCATATCGGGAGAATCCTACACAACATCACAAACAACCAAACACGAGAAATCGAAGAGGCTAACCCCTTCACGCCACTTATTAGAAAATAGAAAGAAGATAGATGGATAAGCATGGGGTGCCTCCCACGAAGCGCTACCGTTTTTGGTTACCGAGTCGCTAGCTTGACTCGATCCCCGAATTCAGTTGTCCTTAGGGAAAGTTTGGAGATCCGGGACAACTATAGATGGGATGTCCCCTCCAAAATAATGTTTCACACGATGGCCATTCACTTTGAAATTAGGGCCATCGAGTTGAGAAAGCTCCACCGTTCCATAAGGGAAAACCTGAGCAACGGTGAATGGTCCGGACCAACGGGTTTTGAGTTTGCCCGAGAATATCTTCAAGCGAGAGTTAAAGAGGAGAACTTGATCACCAACGTTGAAAACGCGGTTTTTGATTTTAGAATCATGAATCCTCTTAGTCTTCTCTTTGAAAATCAAAGAATTCTCGTAGGCCTGATCCCTAAGCTCATTTAATTCATTCAATTGAACTTTCCGGTGATCACCCGCAGTCTTAAGATCAAAATTAGCATGTTTCAAGGCCCAGAATGCCTTATGTTCGAGCTCTATAGGCAAGTGACAAGCTTTTCCATACACCAACTTAAATGGGGTGCACCCGATGGGTGTCTTGTATGCGGTGCGGAAAGCCCATAATGCATCATCTAACTTATCGGCCCATGAAGCTCGATTTTCTCCTACGGTCCTTTCTAAAATTCTTTTCAAACCACGATTCGAGACCTCAACTTGTCCGCTCGTTTGCGGGTGATACGCGGTAGAAAGACGATGGGTAACTCCATATTTAGCCATAACTTTAGCGAATTGTTCATTACAGAAATGGGTACCGCGATCACTGATGATAGCACGAGGTGCTCCGAATCGAGAAAACAAGTTCTTCAGAAACTTAACAACCACTCGGGCGTCATTGGTGGGGAGCGCCTTCGCTTCAACCCATTTAGACAAGTAGTCGACGGCCACGAGGATATACTTATTACCCTTAGAAGATGGAAATGGCCCCATAAAATCGATGCCCCAAACGTCAAAAATCTCACAAACTTGAATAGCATTTTGTGGCATTTCATCCTTTTGTGAAATTTTCCCTTGACGTTGGCAAGAATCACAAGATTTGACTAAATCATGAGCATCTCGATATATGGTAGGCCAATAGAATCTGGAGTCAAAAACTTTCTTAGCGGTGTAGCTTGCACCATGATGGCCACCAGTGGGTCCGTTATGGCAAGCATTAAGTATATCAAGAGCCTCTTGGCCATGAACACACCGCCGGATTACTTGATCCGCACAAATCTTAAACAAGTAGGGATCGTCCCAGAAATAATGCTTCACATCTTTGAAAAACTTTTTCTTCTGTTGGGACGACATCCCTTTTACAAGGAAATTGCCCGCATGGTAATTTGCAAAGTCGGCAAACCATGGGGTGTTTGGGTCTTTCTTAGCAATCATCCCAAGTGTCTCAAGAGGAAATGTTTCCGTAATCTCCTTTTTCTCAAGCACACTTTGATGGGGATTCTCAAGTCTAGAAAGGTGATCGGCAGCAAGGTTCTCCGCTCCTTTTTGTCAAGAATAGTAACATCAAACTCTTGAAGGAGGAGAACCCACCGAAGTAATCGTGGCTTAGCATCTTGCTTTGCCAAAAGATACTTAAGGGCAGAATGGTCGGTATACACTATGGTCTTCGACAAGACAAGATAGGGTCGAAATTTCTCAAAAGCATAAACAACGGCTAATAATTCCTTTTCAGTAGTCGTGTAATTGTGTTGGGCCTCAGACAATGTCTTACTCGCATAGTGTATGGGTTGAAAATGTTTCTATTTACGTTGTCCCAAGACGCCCCAATTGCATAATCACTTGCATCACACATAAGCTCAAAGGGCAAATCCCAGTCGGGGGCAACTAAGATCGGTGCTTCAGTTAAATTCTTTTTAAGAATATTAAACGCTTCAACGCATTCGGTGGTGAAGATAAACGGAGCATCCTTTTCAAGGAGATGGGTCAGAGGGCGGGCTATTTTAGAGAAATCTTGGATGAAACGGCGATAGAAACCGGCATGACCCAAAAAACTCCGAATACCTTTGACGGTAGTGGGATGAGGGAGTTTAGCTATAACGTCGACTTTAGCTCGGTCGACCTCAATCCCAGATTTTGAAATCTTATGGCCGAGGACAATGCCCTCTCGAACCATGAAATGGCACTTCTCCCAATTCAAGACCAAATTGGTGTCTTCACACCGTTTGAGCATGTGGTCTAGATGAGAGAGGCAAGAAGTGAAAGAATCTCCATAAACCGAGAAATCGTCCATAAAAACTTCCATAGAATTTTCGATCATGTCATGAAAAATAGCCATCATGCACCTTTGGAACGTTCCTGGAGCATTGCATAAGCCAAATGGCATTCGTCGGTAAGCAAACGTTCCATAAGGGCACATGAAAGTCGTTTTCTCTTGATCCTGCGGATCAATCAGAATCTGAAAGTAACCAGAAAAACCATCGAGAAAGCAATAGAATTCATTCCCCGCTAAACGTTCGAGCATCTGATCCATAAAAGGTAGCGGAAAATGATCCTTTCGTGTAGCTTCATTCAACTTTCGGTAGTCAATACACACTCTCCATCCGGTGACGAGGCGTGTGGAAATCAATTCATTATCTTCATTGGCAATGACGGTCATTCCACCTTTCTTAGGGACACAATGGATAAGGCTAACCCATGAGCTATCGGAGATTGGATAAATGATTCCGGCGTCGAGGAGTTTAAGAACTTCCTTTTTGATAACCTCATGAATTTTTGGATTAACCCTACGTTGTTGTTGAATAACGGGTTTGCAATCGTCTTCCATTAAGATCTTGTGAGTACAAAAACGAGGGTTTATGCCTTTGATATCAGAAATTTGCCAAGCGATGGCACTCTTATGTTTTCTAAGAATCTCCAAAAGTGAGGTTTTCTCCTCATCTTTCAAGTTTTTAGCAATGATGACGGGAAACTTGTTTGGTTTTTCAAGAAAAGCATATTCAAGATGAGGAGGTAAATCCTTGAGCTCGGGCTCCGGAGGTTTTTCGTTAGACGTTTGTACTTCTTTGATTTCTTCAATCGTAATCTCTTTCGGAGGGAGTGACGGTGATGGATCTTCATTTAGCAATTGTTCAAGATAAAGGATATCTCCCTCCGAATCATAAACATCATCATCAATTCCCGGTGGAATCGATTCGTCAGTAGCAAGAAACTCATCGATCTCTTCCAAAAGGAAGTCACCTCCCTCGAACGGAGTAAGAGAGGGGGAAGAGTCGGCAATTATAGGCTCAAAAAGTTGTTCAGAAGGTGAATCAGTAGAATTGTGAGCAAAACCGAGAACTTCTTGAGCGTACTCCTCACAAGAAACATCAATAACGTCGATTCGATTGATGGAAGCATCGTCGAAATTTGAGGAGTACCTCGTCGTTTGATTAATGTTGAATGTGACGGCTTCTTGATTAACTCTCAACGTAATCTCTCCTTCGAATACATCAATTAAAGCACGACCGGTCCGTAAGAAACATCTTCCAAGAATAATGGGTACTCGAGGGTCGGCATCAAAATCTACCACAACAAAATCCGCGGGAAAATAGAACTACCCCACTTTGACAAAGACATCCTCGGCTATACCCTTTGGACGGGTCGTAGAACGATCGGCTAACTCGAGGGTCATACACGTTGGGGTAAGTGGGGGTAACGAAAGTTTCTCGTAGATTGAATTTGGCATTAGATTGATACTCGCGCCAAGATCGGCCAAGGCGGAGCATTGAACAATTCCTTGAAAATTACATGGAATGAGGAATTTTCCGGGGTCTCCTAACTTCTCGGGAAGTTTCTTGAGGATAACCGCCGAACAATTCTCATTCAGAGATGTCGTAGCAAGCTCATATAGTTTCTCTTTGTTCGTAAGCAATCCCTTAATCGTAGAAGCAAGTTTGGGCATCAAGAGAAGGGCATCCGCAAAACTGATCTCCACATTCAAGTCTTTGAAGATTTGGAAGAACGTTTCCATTTGATGATTCGACTTTTCACGAAGAGTTTGATCTTTAAGACGAGACGGATATGGGATAGCCGGTTTCGGATTAGCTTTCTGCACATTCACGGGAGTATCTTCGGGCTCAGAATCTTAGACAACCGTGGGTTGGACATTCTCAGTACTCCCCTTATCAGTAGGAAGTACTGGGTCCTTTGTCACCCGGTCTCACGGTTTACCACATGAGAGGAAGAAGTGTTAGTGGTAGGAACCGTGGGTCCATCGTAAGCTACACCACTTCGGGTAGTGATTGCTTTCATGTCACCTCTTGGGTTTGGAATCGTATTGCTTGGAAGAGAACCGGAACCCGAGGGTTGAGACGTAGACGACTGATTGGCTTGAAAGAAACTAGCCATCATATTCCTTATTTCAGTCATTTGTTTGTTGCTTGTAACTTCCATCTCCTTTTTGAAGTCCGTCCTCATGCCGTTAATTTGATTTTGCAAACTTTTAATGGTGTAATCAGAGTTCTTCATGTAAGTTAGAAAATCGTTGTTCGGGGCGACTTGAGGAGGTGCTTGATAAGTTTGTTGAGGAGGAGGTGGTTGTTGGTAAACTTGAGATGGAGGAGCTTGGTAGTGTTGATTTCCATGATTAAAATTAGCTCCTCGGTTCTGATTAACATGATGATTACCATTGAAACGGTTTTGATTCTGGTTTTGTTGTTGAGGTTGATTGAAACCGGGAGGTCCGAGATAATTGTTTGAACGGTAGCTAAGAAGATTTCGATCTCCTTGCGGTTGATTGTAGTTTCCCGTAGCAGCATAAACATTCTCATGTGCGTAACCACCGACGGCTGGGCACTCGGAATAAGAATGTGGACCTCCACAAGTCTCACAAATCGGGTGTACCGCTTTCACTTGTTGATTCTGATTCTGATTATTCATCTGAGTAATCCGTAAGATATCGTCGATCTTTTTGTTCATGGCGGCTATTTCGAGAGAAGAAGACGTATTTGAGCGAGATGATGCACCCCTTTCGCGTAGAATCCCAATAATTGTAATGAGCGGTCATGTTCTCAATAAGATCGTAACATTCCTCGGGACGTCTTTTCATGAAAGTTCCACCGGCAGCAGCATTGATCGTTTCACGGTGTCTCAACGTCAAACCATTATAAAACGTATCAATTTGAGTGACAAGCAACATGTTATGATTCGGACATCGATCTATTGCAAGCTTATATCGTTCCCAAGCTTCAAACAAAGATTCATCGGGATATTGCCGGAAATTACTGATATCGTTCCTCAATTTCGTCACCATCGACGGTGGAAAGTACTTTGCCAGAAACTTCGAAACCATTTCTTCGAAGGTATGAATCGAATTCTTCGGGAGTCGATCAAACCAAGACGTGGCATGATGAGTCAAAGAGTATGGGAAAAGATACAGACGAAGGGCGTCATCGGAGACCCCATTCTGTTTCATACTCTGAGTGACGGTCAAAAATTTATCAAGATGTTTGTTTGCATCGTCATCTGGTAAACCATGAAATTGACAACTGTTTTTACTTGTTCTATCATATGGTGTTTCAAGCTAAAATCGGTAGCTTGAAAATTAGTCGGTGCAATTGGTCCTCCCCTCCCGTACATTGTAGGTTGACATAACTCCTCCATCGTTCGGAGATCGGGAGCTACATTTTGATTATCGGGAGGAGGATTAGGACCGGGTATTGGTGGTCCGTTGGGAGCAACCATATTACGTAACTCGGTACGTTCGATTACGCTTCGAAGTCGTCTAGATCGAGATCGGTGCGCATGCACTTAAAACCAAGGCAATTAAAACGATACGGTATTCGAAAACACAATGAACTTAACCAATAATCCCAAGTGAATATATCACCTCTATAAGACAAACGCACAAGCGAGCGGAGAAGCTTTTTAGGTCAGCGCAAAGCTTATTAAAACCCGCTTCTTTACAGCCGCAATTTAATGTCAGGCCGTCCTTATACCCACCACACAGTTTGTTTATCAAATAGAAATAAATCGACTCACAAGTGACACAAAGGCAAGTTTTTGATCTTTGGTTCGGGAACTTATTAATGATAACACCTCCGTTGAGAATGTTATATAATTGGTGTATTCTATTTTAGCTCAAAAACAAAAGAGAAAATCTTTTTGTATTTTTAATATGATATATATATATACAAAAGAAAAAGGAAAATATTTTTTACTTTTTTATTTTATAGAAAAATAGTAACTTCACGAATGAAGGATCTCGAGTCACTAATCGTCAAACCTCAAACGATATTGTCGTGACACAACCTCCCCGGCAGCGGCGCCAAAATTTGATTTCAGTGAATAAACCGTCAAGCTATCTCACACAAGCTAGCCACTTGTGAATGACTAACCGTAAGTAACTTAAAACAGACACTGATTTGCTGATAATGAAGGCTTAAGGGTATGTGTGTACGGATAAAACCTCAATATCGATATCAAAAATAATCACGAAGATAGATTCAAATTCTTTTAGGAAAAAGAATAATAAACCAAATCCCGTGTGTGATCGTTGATACGGATTAGTCAACCCGAATCGTTTCCCAACGAGGCGTGAATTGCCAACGTCGTTTTTGGTTTGGAATTTAATGCTCGATGTTTTGATTTGTGATTTTGATTTATTAAACTACGGGAATAGGAAAAGTAATTAAGGGAATCTATTTTACGGGAAATCCTAAGTGCGAATTAACTAAAACGTAATTAACAAAATGCAACTACGTCTAAATTATACCCTAAAAATGCCTAAAATTATTTTTACTCTAGAAATGCAATGTGAAAACTAATTATTAATTAAAACTATTTTTTTTGGATTTTTCTGGATTTTATTTCAATTAAAAACTAATTTTAAACTATTTAAACTAAATTAAAATACTAAAAATTATGAAAATTAAGGGGAAAAATATGAAACTATTTTTATAAAATCTAAAATACCATAAGAGAATTTTCAAAACTATTTTTTTATTTTTCTGATTATTTTTCAATTTTCTACTGATTTAAAACTATTTTAATCTAATTTAAATTGTGAAAAATACCAAATAAAAGGGGAAAATAAGGAAAAATCTTTTTTATGCTTTTTATATTTTTCTTAAACTGGGAAAATTGAAAAATTATTTTTTTGAACTTTTTCTGAATTATTTGCAATAAAAGCTATTTAAAAGTGATTAAAAACTATTTTAAATTGAGAAAAATAGCAAACAGTGACCAAAAATTATGAAAAACTCAAGAAAATTCTAAAATATTAATCTAGATCTATGAAAAATAAGAAATCTATAGCTTATGTGTAAGATATAAGAGCTGTAGTACAAACTGATTCCAAATAAGCTAATGAAAATAAGCTAAACAATGAAATAAGCATCCAAACAGTAACTGAAGCTAAGTTATGCTAGAATAAGCTAATATCAACTAACTATACCTAATCCTAACCAGCTACAAGCACTGCTTAATGAATTAAGCAAACTAACTAGTCTAGCCAAACAGTTTCTAACCCCTAGGTTTGAGCTTATGCACAGGCTTATCAGAAGATCTAATGTGAAAACCAAATAAGCAGTCCTCAAGACCACCTGGCAAGCTACAACTAGACCAAGTTTTAGCTTCTAACTCACTGAATTGAGTCCAATGCAAAGTCTGCAAGTTGGCCTGATTCACACTCAGTTCTGCTGAGTGTGAACAGGGCAAAACAAGCTAAATTGAACAGCTGATTTGGAGATTAAAAAGCCTTTATCAGATTTCACAAAAAGTGGTTTCCAATACTAGACCAGTTGAATATGTAAATCCCAAAGTTACACTAGATTTGGACTTAAAATGAACCTGTGAGAGATCAAACAAGTTTTGCAAAAAAACTGAAAATCTCACTTTTGACTTTTTAGAACAGTTGTGAAATTTTGACCAAAGTTAATTTTGATCCAAAGTAGTGAACTGATTTTAATGTTTTTAGTTAAATCAAAGTTACCAAAAGCTAGATTTCTAAATTCTAAACCTAAATCTGTCTTTTGATCTTTAACAAATCCAACAGTTACACAGATTAGAGCTGGTCCAAAGTGATTTTGACTATATGAATGTTTAAATGCAGATAAGAGGACTGATATGAATCAAGTGACTGATATAGAGATTGAGTAACCAATTTTCAAGCACAAACCAAGACTTAATCACAAATACTCTAGCCAATCCAAACACTAGTTTAAGGACAGATTAAATGATTTTCTCAGTCACCCTCAAAATCAAGTATAAGCAATCCTCAAACCAGTTACTCAAACTAAACCTATATGAATCAAACTTAGTAGCAATTGTCACTTAAAAAACTATCTGATCTAATGATGCAAATAAAAGCTAATAACAGACTTATATGAGATCACAATTAGGCTACTGAAATCAAGTAAAGCTACACTAGATTAGACTAAATTCAGAGATAACAAGCAATATTAGAACACATTATTCTACTGATTCAAATGATTGAGACAGATTTAGACTTACAAATGGTCCTGGCCACTATGGCTTGAAATCATGAAACAGTGAACCTCTAACCTAATAAACCCCTAACCTACTCCAATTCCAGCTCAAATTTAACCCAAATCCAGCTTCTGCATCATCCCAATCCAATCAAACACAGCAGAACTTCATTTCCACAAACAGTTGACTTTTGTTGACTGCTTTTTATTTTTGAAGTAAATTGAGATTTGATTGAAATTAAGCTCACTATAAGCTATCAAAAGCTTAAATGAACCTTTATGAAACAGTAGCTAAGTATGGATCAATCCATAGAACAAATTTAGTATGTTTTTTTATTTTTCAATGATTTTATCTGATTTTTTTGTATTTTTGAGTTTATGAAGAAATAAGCTAGAAACAGATTTATATTGTTGAAATAAGCAATAAACAAAGAGATTAAGCAGATTTAAAAGCAATAGCAATTGAACAAACACTTGAGAATGAAAAACTGATTTTATTAATCTAAGAATTTGAGTACAAAATAGGAATTACAAAAAAAACTTAAAACATTAAAAATGAAAATTACAACTAATTAAGCTACTGAAATTAGAGAGAAGAAAAAGATACATAATGTGAACGAAATGAGGTCCTATTTATAGCTGAGCTTAAGGTCTTGAGCTTCTTGGAAAGATCTAGAAATCTCAACTTTGTGCTTCTTTGAGACGTTTACAACCATTAGATCACCTTCCACATATCCCACTTGATATCCACCCTTGGATCATGAATGCCACGCTATTTCGACCAATAGGAGAGCAGAGAGTGGCATTGAGCACACGGATGGCTGACCTGGCATCCCCATGTGTCAGTGTGTGTCAGAGGAAAGTACAAGATTACCCTTAATTGTGGTAATTTTGTCCAATTGACGCGGGGTAATTTCTAGGGTTCATAGGATTCCCAGTTTTGGGGTAAAATAAAGGCGGGGTTGATTTGTTAATATTATTTCAAGTGGTTTGACCGGATCTTGGGTGAGTTGACTCGGGTAAAAAGGGTATACGGGTTGGGATAATGGGTAACGGGTATTGGTTTGGCTAAGCTTTGGACTTGGACCGGGAAATAAATATTGGGCCGTGGGTTTGTTTATTTATTTTGGGCTAGGACTAGATAAGTGACCCAAGGTGTATTTAAGGGACCAAAAGTGTATTTTCTGAATTTCAAAGGACCAAAGGTGTAAATCTGAAAGTATTTATCAAGGATCATTCTTGTCATTCTTCAATAAACCAAGGGCTAATTTGCAACTTTTGAAACTTGAAGGGTCAATTCTGCCAAAAGCTCAAAGTTCAGGGACTGATCTTGACATTTCTTCAAACTTGATTATAATTTCCAAAGATCATCCTCAGAGAATAAAATCTTCCAAAATGCACAATCCCGACCTTCCGGCTCAGCTCAAACTCTCTTGATCTCTCGTGCTCGGATTTACGTCTGATTTGGCTCCTTTTTGTGTGTTTTTACATATCCGTACCTGCACAAGCACAAACTCAAGAAAACCACAAATATTAGCAATAAACGGCTCTTTCTTGGTTGTTTTGGGTCAGTTTTGATAATGAAAAGGTATGTGTTTTAGCACATACCAAAATACCCCAGACGAGACCATTGTCGTGTCCTCACGCAATGCAATCAACTCACGCTTCTAAAACCAAGGATTTCAATCTCTTTCTACTAAACCTATGAAGAAGTAGCAAAGATTCCTCAAAAGAGATTAAGAAAGCCTTAATTCTAAAAATGCCCCGTTTACCTTATATTACACATATATAGATATTACGATTAAGCACATTCCGGTTATGAGTGACGGTTTGTTGAACTTTCATGTCGATCAATAACTCCAACATTTTTCAAACGACACGTTAGGATCACAGAGTAAGAAACACAACACAGCGTGATGTGACCATACGGATAGAATACATCGTCCCTGATTTTTCACAAGTCCCAAACTAAGCGTAAAACCGAAATCATTGTTAAATATGACTCTAGATGCTAACACTACCCATGGAAGTTACTTGTGTAATTACTTTTTGCTCCCATTTTCCTATTTGCCTCTAGATTTTTTATTTTTGTGAGAAATGAATTTCTTCAAATTCTCGTTTCGATAACTTTTATTCCGATAAAGATATAAAGCTAAGTCGATAATTAGTTATCCGTCTTCTCTCAAGAACCATTGTCCCAAAAATGAGGTCCACATCAAGGAATTTTTATTCATTTATACTTTTGATTTTTTTCATTTTCATCATTTTTCATTTTTCATTTTTTTTTTTTTTTTTTCACTTATACTTTTACTTATAAGAGCCATGAACTACGGAGCTTCACGGGGTAATTCCAAGACTATAGGCTTCATGAAATGAGGATTCCGGCTGGCTAGGCTAAGACCTCACTCAATCCCGGCTAAAGATCCAAGGGTCCGATCTCGACACCGCATCTCATAACTTTACTTATTACTTTATCACTTATCGATTTCTTATTTATTACGGATCCTTGATGTGTACCCAATTTTTAAAACAAAGATTCTTTTAAGAAGATAAAGAACTAACTATCGCCAAAAACTCAACATCTCTAATTATTATTAGACAGATATGGGGTGAAACAATTTTGTGGGAACAAAAGCCATAAGTACCTTCGATGGGCTCTAAAGAGAACCAACTACTCCACGCTTAGCATCTAAACTCATAAGTAACTCTATCATTTCTCGATCTCCGCAAATTTAAAATCCCAAATAATGAGATCCATGGATGCTTAGCCGATAATTAGATTATCTATGGTTAAGGGAACAAGCTAGGGCTCAACACGCCCGTCAAGTCAGAATTCTATTCCTACCCTCACCAGCGGAAAGTCAACAAGGTGTCAAAACATATATTATCTTAGCAAATGCTTCGTCTAATGAAATCAAGTTATGCATATTTAAAATCACTCATGGAAACTTGCAAATTCTTGGCCTTGTGAGCTAGAATTCGCATTTTATAGCTTCTTGTCTAAGAGACTAGCAAACTTTTCAATCAAAAAGACTAACAAAAGCTTACAAAAATTTTTAAATTTTGCTCATTTTTGCACATTTTTTCATTTTCTAAGGAAAACGGGTTGCGAGAGTACACGACACAAATAAGCAAGTGCGGTCAAATCAAATCGAAGATTACCCTACCCCAGACTAGAACGAAACATTGTCCTCAATGTTTAAAACAAGGGTATCAACGAAAATCTAAAAGCCGTTTATTAAGTATGCTCAAAGATAAACGTTAGTCGATAAGATTAGGATATGGGATTTCCATCAGCATCGATCATGAAACTCGAGTGGAGAAAAGACAAACTTCGAGCACGAGAGTCTTCATATCGGGAAATCCTACACAACATCACAAACAACCAAACACGAGAAATCGAAGAGGCTAACCCCTTCACGCCACTTATTAGAAAATAGAAAGAAGATAGAGATAAGCATGGGGTGCCTCCCACGGCGCTATGTTTTTGGTTACCGAGTCGCTAGCTTGACTCGATCCCCGAATTCAGTTGTCCTTAGGGAAAGTTTGGAGATCCGGGACAACCATAGATGGGATGTCCCCTCCAAAATAATGTTTCACACGATGGCCATTCACTTTGAAATTAGGGCCATCGAGTTGAGAAAGCTCCACCGCTCCATAAGGGAAAACCTGAGCAACGGTGAATGGTCCTGACCAACGGGTTTTGAGTTTTCCCGAGAATATCTTCAGCGAGAGTTAATAGAGGAGAACTTGATCACCAACGTTGAAAACGCGGTTTTTGATTTTAGAATCATGAATCCTCTTAGCCTTCTCTTTGAAAATCAAAGAATTCTCGTAGGCCTGATCCCTAAGCTCATTTAATTAATTCAATTGAACTTTCCGGTGATCACCCGCGGTCTTAAGATCAAAGTTAGCATGTTTCAAGGCCCCGAATGCCTTATGTTCGAGCTCGATGGGCAAGTGACAAGCTTTTCCATACACCAACTTAAATGGGGTGCACCCGATGGGTGTCTTGTATCCTGTGCGGAAAGCCCATAATGCATCATCTAACTTATCGGCCCATGAAGCTCGATTTTCTCCTACGGTCCTTTCTAAAATTCTTTTCAAACCACGATTCGAGACCTCAACTTGTCCGCTCGTTTGCGGGTGATACGCGGTAGAAAGACGATGGGTAACTCCATATTTAGCCATAACTTTAGCAAATTGTTCATTACAGAAATGGGTACCGCGATCACTGATGATAGCACGAGGTGCTCCGAATCGGAAAACAAGTTCTTCAAAACTTAACAACCACTCGGGCGTCATTGGTGGGGAGAGCCTTCGCTTCAACCCATTTAGACAAGTAGTCGACGGCCACGAGGATATACTTATTACCCTTAGAAGATGGAAATGGCCCCATAAAATCGATGCCCCATACGTCAAAAATCTCACAAACTTGAATAGCATTTTGTGGCATTTCATCCTTTTGTGAAATTTTCCCTTGACGTTGGCAAGAATCACAAGATTTGACTAAATCATGAGCATCTCGATATATGGTAGGCCAATAGAATCCGGAATCAAAAACTTTCTTAGCGGTGTAGCTTGCACCATGATGGCCACCAGTGGGTCCGTTATGGCAAGCATTAAGAATATCAAGAGCCTCTTGGCCATGAACACACAGCCGGATTACTTGATCCGCACAAATCTTAAACAAGTAGGGATCGTCCCAGAAATAATGCTTAACATCTTTGAAAAACTTTTTCTTCTGTTGGGACGACATCCCTTTTACAAGGAAATTGCCCGCATGGTAATTTGCAAAGTCGGCAAACCATGGGGTGTTTGGGTCTTTCTTAGCAATCATCCCAAGTGTCTCAAGAGGAAATGTTTCCGTAATCTCCTTTTTCTCAAGCACACTTTGATGGGGATTCTCAAGTCTAGAAAGGTGATCGGCAGCCAGGTTCTCCGCTCCTTTTTTGTCAAGAATAGTAACATCAAACTCTTGAAGGAGGAGAACCCACCGAAGTAATCGTGGCTTAGCATCTTGCTTTGCCAAAAGATACTTAAGGGCAGAATGGTCGGTATACACTATGGTCTTCGACAAGACAAGATAGGGTCGAAATTTCTCAAAAGCATAAACAACGGCTAATAATTCCTTTTCAGTAGTCGTGTAATTGTGTTGGGCCTCCGACAATGTCTTACTCGCATAGTGTATGGGTTGAAAATGTTTCGATTTTCGTTGTCCCAAGACTGCCCCAATTGCATAATCACTTGCATCACACATGAGCTCAAAGGGTAAATCCCAGTCGGGGGCAACTAAGATCGGTGCTTCAGCTTAAATTCTTTTAAGAATATTAAACGCTTCAACGCATTCGGTGGTGAAGATAAACGGAGCATCCTTTTCAAGGAGATGGGTCAGAGGGCGGGCTATTTTAGAGAAATCTTGGATGAAACGGCGATAGAAACCGGCATGACCCACAAAACTCCGAATACCTTTGACGGTAGTGGGATGAGGGAGTTTAGCTATAACGTCGACTTTAGCTCGGTCGACCTCAATCCCAGATTTTGAAATCTTATGGCCGAGGACAATGCCCTCTCGAACCATGAAATGACACTTCTCCCAATTCAAGACCAAATTGGTGTCTTCACACCGTTTGAGCATGTGGTCTAGATGAGAGAGGCAAGAAGTGAAAGAATCTCCATAAACCGAGAAATCGTCCATAAAAACTTCCATAGAATTTTCGATCATGTCATGAAAAATAGCCATCATGCACCTTTGGAACGTTCCTGGAGCATTGCATAAGCCAAATGGCATTCGTCGGTAAGCAAACGTTCCATAAGGGCACGTGAAAGTCATTTTCTCTTGATCCTGCGGATCAATCGGAATTTGAAAGTAACCAGAAAAACCATCGAGAAAGCAATAGAACTCATTCCCCGCTAAACGTTCGAGCATCTGATCCATAAAAGGTAGCGGAAAATGATCCTTTCGTGTAGCATCATTCAACTTTCGGTAGTCAATACACACTCTCCATCCGGTGACGAGGCGTGTGGAAATCAATTCATTATCTTCATTGGCAATGATGGTCATTCCACCTTTCTTAGGGACACAATGGATAGGGCTAACCCATGAGCTATCGGAGATTGGATAAATGATTCCGGCGTCGAGGAGTTTAAGAACTTCCTTTTTGATAACCTCATGAATTTTTGGATTAACCCTACGTTGTTGTTGAATAACGGGTTTGCAATCGTCTTCCATTAAGATCTTGTGAGTACAAAAACGAGGGTTTATTCCTTTGATATCAGAAATTTGCCAAGCGATGGCACTCTTATGTTTTCTAAGAATCTCCAAAAGTGAGGTTTTCTCCTCATCTTTCAAGTTTTTAGCAATGATGACGGGAAACTTGTTTGGTTTTTCAAGAAAAGCATATTCAAGATGAGGAGGTAAATCCTTGAGCTCGGGCTCCGGAGGTTTTTCGTTAGACGTTTGTACTTCTTTGATTTCTTCAATCGTAATCTCTTTCGGAGGGAGTGACGGTGATGGATCTTCATTTAGCAATTGTTCAAGATAAAGGATATCTCCCTCCGAATCATAAACATCATCATTAATTCCCGGTGGAATCGATTCGTCAGTAGCAAGAAACTCATCGATCTCTTCCAAAAGGAAGTCACCTCCCTCGAACGGAGTAAGAGAGGGGGAAGAGTCGGCAATTATAGGCTCAAAAAGTTGTTCAGAAGGTGAATCAGTAGAATTGTGAGCAAAACCGAGAACTTCTTGAGCGTACTCCTCACAAGAAACATCAATAACGCCGATTCGATTGATGGAAGCATCGTCGAAATTTGAGGAGTACCTCGTCGTTTGATTAATGTTGAATGTGACGGCTTCTTGATTAACTCTCAACGTAATCTCTCCTTCAAATACATCAATTAAAGCACGACCGGTCCGTAAGAAACATCTTCCAAGAATAATGGGTACTCGAGGGTCGGCATCAAAATCTACCACAACAAAATCCGCGGGAAAATAGAACTACCCCACTTTGACAAAGACATCCTCGGCTATACCCTTTGGACGGGTCGTAGAACGATCGGCTAGCTCGAGGGTCATACACGCTAGTAAGTGGGGTAACGAAAGTTTCTCGTAGATTGAATTTGGCATTAGATTGATACTCGCGCCAAGATCGGCCAAGGCGGAGCATTGAACAATTCCTTGAAAATTACATGGAATGAGGAATTTTCCAGGGTCTCCTAACTTCTCGGGAAGTTTCTTGAGGATAACCGCCGAACAATTCTCATTCAGAGATGTCGTAGCAAGCTCATATAGTTTCTCCTTGTTCGTAAGCAACCCCTTAATCGTAGAAGCAAGTTTGGGCATCAAGAGAAGGGCATCCGCAAAACTGATCTCCACATTCAAGTCTTTGAAGATTTGGAAGAACGTTTCCATTTGATGATTCGACTTTTCACGAAGAGTTTGATCTTTAAGACGAGACGGATATGGGATAGCCGGTTTCGGATTAGCTTTCTGCACATTCACGGGAGTATCTTCGGGCTCAGAATCTTAGACAACCGTGGGTTGGACATTCTCAGTACTCCCCTTATCAGTAGGAAGCACCGGGTCCTTTGTCACCCCGGTCTCACGGTTTACCACATGAGAGGAAGAAGTGTTAGTGGTAGGAACCGTGGGTCCATCGTAAGCTACACCACTTCGGGTAGTGATTGCTTTCATGTCACCTCTTGGGTTTGGAATCGTATTGCTTGGAAGAGAACCGGAACCCGAGGGTTGAGACGTAGACGGCTGATTGGCTTGAAAGAAACTAGCCATCATATTCCTTATTTCAGTCATTTGTTTGTTGCTTGTAACTTCCATCTTCTTTTTGAAGTCCGTCCTCATGCCGTTAATTTGATTTTGCAAACTTTTAATGGTGTAATCTGAGTTCTTCATGTAAGTTAGAAAATCGTTGTTCGGGGCGACTTGAGGAGGTGCTTGATAAGTTTGTTGAGGAGGAGGTGGTTGTTGGTAAACTTGAGATGGAGGAGCTTGGTAGTGTTGATTTCCATGATTAAAATTAGCTCCTCGGTTCTGATTAACATGATGATTACCATTGAAACGGTTTTGATTCTGGTTTTGTTGTTGAGGTTGATTGAAACCGGGAGGTCCGAGATAATTGTTTGAACGGTAGCTAAGAAGATTTCGATCTCCTTGCGGTTGATTGTAGTTTCTTGTAGCAGCATAAACATTCTCATGTGCGTAACCACCGACGGCCGGGCACTCGAATAAGAATGTGGACCCCCACAAGTCTCACAAATCGGTGTACCGCTTTCACTTGTTGATTCGATTGATTATTCATCCGAGTAATCCGTAAGATATCGCCGATCTTTTGTTCATGGCGCTATTTAGAGAGAAGAAGACGTATTTGATCGAGATGATGCACCCCTTTCGGCGGTAGAATCCCAATAATTGTAATGAGCGGTCATGTTCTCAAAAAGATCGTAACATTCCTGACGCGTCTTTTCATGAAAGTTCCACCGCAGCATTGATCGTTTCACGGTGTCTCAACGCCAAACCATTATAAAACGTATCAATTTGAGTGACAAGCAACATGTTATGATTCGGACATCGATCAATTGCAAGCTTATATCGTTCCCAAGCTTCAAACAAAGATTCATCAGGATATTGCCGGAAATTACGATATCGCTCTCAATTTCGTCACCATCGACGGTGGAAAGTACTTTGCCGTAAACTTCGAAACCATTTCTTCGAAGGTATGAATCGAATTCTTCGGGAGTCGATCAAACCAAGAAGTGGCATGATGAGTCAAAGAGTATGGGAAAAGATACAGATGAAGGGCGTCATCGGAGACCCCATTCTGTTTCATACTCTGAGTGACGGTCAAAAATTTATCAAGATGCTTGTTTGCATCGTCATCCGGTAAACCATGAAATTGACAACTGTTTTTTACTTGTTCTATCATATGGTGTTTCAAGCTAAAATCGGTAGCTTGAAAATTAGTCGGTGCAATTGGTCCTCCCCTCCCGTACATTGTAAGTTGACATAACTCCTCCATCGCTCGAGATCGGGAGCTACATTTTGATTATCGGGAGGAGGATTAGGACCGGGTATTGGTGGTCCGTTGGGAGCAACCATATTACGTAACTCGGTACGCTCGATTCGCTTCAAGTCGTCTAGATCGAGATCGAAAAGTGCGCATGCACTTAAAACCAAGGCAATTAAAACGATACGGTATTCGAAAACACAATGAACTTAACCAATAATCCCAAGTGAATAAATCACCTCTATAAGACAAACGCACAAGCGAGCGGAGAAGCTTTTTAGGTCAGCGCAAAGCTTATTAAAACCCGCTTCTTTACAGCCGCAATTTAATGTCAAGCCGTCCTTATACCCACCACACAGTTTGTTTATCAAATAGAAATAAATCGACTCACAAGCGACACAAAGGCAAGTTTTTGATCTTTGGTTCGGGAACTTATTAATGATAACACCTCCGTTGAGAATGTTATATAATTGGTGTATTCTATTTTAGCTCAAAAACAAAAGAGAAAATCTTTTTGTATTTTTAATATGATATATATATATACAAAAGAAAAAGGAAAATATTTTTTTACTTTTTTATTTTATAGAAAAATAGTAACTTCACGAATGAAGGATCTCGAGTCACTAATCGTCAAACCTCAAACGATATTGTCGTGACACAACCTCCCCGGCAGCGGCGCCAAAATTTGATTTCAGTGAATAAACCGTCAAGTTATCTCACACAAGCTAGCCACTTGTGAATGACTAACCGTAAGAAACTTAAAACAGTTCAGACACTGATTTGCTGATAATGAAGGCTTAAGGGTATGTGTGTACGGATAAAACCTCAATATCGATATCAAAAATAATCACGAAGATAGATTCAAATTCTTTTAGGAAAAAGAATAATAAACCAAATCCCGTGTGTGATCGTTGATACGGATTAGTTAACCCGAATCGTTTCCCAACGAGGCGTGAATTGCCAACGTCGTTTTTGGTTTGGAATTTAATGCTCGATGTTTTGATTTGTGATTTTGATTTATTAAACTACAGGAATAGGAAAAGTAATTAAGGGAATCTATTTTACGGGAAATCCTAAGTGCGAATTAACTAAAACGTAATTAACAAAATGCAACTACGTCTAAATTATACCCTAAAAATGCCTAAAATTATTTTTACTCTAGAAATGCAATGTGAAAACTAATTATTAATTAAAACTATTTTTTTGGATTTTTCTGGATTTTATTTCAATTAAAAACTAATTTTAAACTATTTAAACTAAATTAAAATACTAAAAATTATGAAAATTAAGGGGAAAAATATGAAACTATTTTTATAAAATCTAAAATACCATAAGAGAATTTTCAAAACTATTTTTTTATTTTTCTGATTATTTTTCAATTTTCTACTGATTTAAAACTATTTTAATCTAATTTAAATTGTGAAAAATACCAAATAAAAGGGGAAAAATAAGGAAAAATCTTTTTTATGCTTTTTATATTTTTCTTAAACTGGGAAAATTGAAAAATTATTTTTTTGAACTTTTTCTTAATTATTTGCAATAAAAGCTATTTAAAAGTGATTAAAAACTATTTTAAATTGAGAAAAATAGCAAACAGTGACCAAAAATTATGAAAAACTCAGGAAAATTCTAAAATATTAATCTAGATCTATGAAAAATAAGAAATCTATAGCTTATGTGTAAGATATAAGAGCTGTAGTACAAACTGATTCCAAATAAGCTAATGAAAATAAGCTAAACAATGAAATAAGCATCCAAACAGTAACTGAAGCTAAGTTATGCTAGAATAAGCTAATATCAACTAACTATACCTAATCCTAACCAGCTACAAGCACTGCTTAATGAATTAAGCAAACTAACTAGTCTAGCCAAACAGTTTCTAACCCCTAGGTTTGAGCTTATGCACAGGCTTATCAGAAGATCTAATGTGAAAACCAAATAAGCAGTCCTCAAGACCACCTGGCAAGCTACAACTAGACCAAGTTTTAGCTTCTAACTCACTGAATTGAGTCCAATGCAAAGTCTGCAAGTTGGCCTAATTCACACTCAGTTCTGCTGAGTGTGAACAGGGCAAAACAAGCTGAATTGAACAGCTGATTTGGAGATTAAAAAGCCTTTATCAGATTTCACAAAAAGTAGTATCCAATACTAGACCAGTTGAATATGTAAATCCCAAAGTTACACTAGATTTGGACTTAAAATGAACCTGTGAGAGATCAAACAAGTTTTGCAAAAAACTGGAAATCTCACTTTTGACTTTTTAGAACAGTTGTGAAATTTTGACCAAAGTTAATTTTGATCCAAAGTAATGAACTGATTTTAATGTTTTTAGCTAAATCAAAGTTACCAAAAGCTAGATTTCTAAATTCTAAACCTAAATCTGTCTTTTGATCTTGAACAAATCCAACAGTTATGCAGATTAGAGCTGGTCCAAAGTGATTTTGACTATATGAATGTTTAAATGCAGATAAGAGGACTGATATGAATCAAGTGACTGATATAGAGATTGAGTAACCAATTTTCAAGCACAAACCAAGACTTAATCACAAATACTCTAGCCAATCCAAACACTAGTTTAAGGACAGATTAAATGATTTTCTTAGTCACCCTCAAAATCAAGTATAAGCAATCCTCAAACCAGATTCAGTTACTCAAACTAAACCTATATGAATCAAACTTAGTAGCAATTGTCACTTAAAAAACTATCTGATCTAATGATGCAAATAAAAGCTAATAACAGACTTATATGAGATCACAATTAGGCTACTGAAATCAAGTAAAGCTACACTAGATTAGACTAAATTCAGAGATAACAAGCAATATTAGAACACATTATTCTACTGATTCAAATGATTGAGACAGATTTAGACTTACAAATGGTCCTAGCCACTATGGCTTGAAATCATGAAACAGTGAACCTCTAACCTAATAAACCCCTAACCTACTCCAATTCCAGCTCAAATTTAACCCAAATCCAGCTTCTGCATCATCCCAATCCAATCAAACACAGCAGAACTTCATTTCCACAAACAGTTGACTTTTGTTGACTGCTTTTTATTTTTGAAGTAAATTGAGATTTGATTGAAATTAAGCTCACTATAAGCTATCAAAAGCTTAAATGAACCTTTATGAAACAGTAGCTAAGTATGGATCAATCCATAGAACAGATTTAATATGTTTTTTTTATTTTCCAATGATTTTATCGATTTTTGTATTTTTGAGTTTATGAAGAAATAAGCTAGAAACAGATTTATATTGTTGAAATAAGCAATAAACAAAGAGATTAAGCAGATTTAAAAGCAATAGCAATTGAACAAACACTTGAGAATGAAAAACTGATTTTATTAATCTAAGAATTTGAGTACAAAATAGGAATTACAAAAAAACTTAAAACATTAAAAATGAAAATTACAACTAATTAAGCTACTGAAATTAGAGAGAAGAAAAAGATACATAATGTGAACGAAATGAGGTCCTATTTATAGCTGAGCTTAAGGTCTTGAGCTTCTTGGAAAGATCTAGAAATCTCAACTTTGTGCTTCTTTGAGACGTTTACAACCATTAGATCACCTTCCACATATCCCACTTGATATCCACCCTTGGATCATGAATGCCACGCTATTTCGACCAATAGGAGAGCAGAGAGTGGCATTGAGCACACGGATGGCTGACCTGGCATCCCCATGTGTCAGTGTGTGTCAGAGGAAAGTACAAGATTACCCTTAATTGTGGTAATTTTGTCCAATTGACGCGGGGTAATTTCTAGGGTTCATAGGATTCCCAGTTTTGGGGTAAAATAAAGGCGGGGTTGATTTGTTAATATTATTTCAAGTGGTTTGACCGGATCTTGGGTGAGTTGACTCGGGTAAAAAGGGTATACGGGTTGGGATAATGGGTAACGGGTATTGGTTTGGCTAAGCTTTGGACTTGGACCGGGAAATAAATATTGGGCCGTGGGTTTGTTTATTTATTTTGGGCTAGGACTAGATAAGTGACCCAAGGTGTATTTAAGGGACCAAAAGTGTATTTTATGAATTTCAAAGGACCAAAGGTGTAAATCTGAAAGTATTTATCAAGGATCATTCTTGTCATTCTTCAATAAACCAAGGGCTAATTTGCAACTTTTGAAACTTGAAGGGTCAATTCTGCCAAAAGCTCAAAGTTCAGGGACTGATCTTGACATTTCTTCAAACTTGATTATAGTTTCCAAAGATCATCCTCAGAGAATAAAATCTTCCAAAATGCACAATCCCGACCTTCCGGCTCAACTCAAACTCTCTTGATCTCTCGTGCTCGGATTTACGTCTGATTTGGCTCCTTTTTGTGTGTTTTTACATATCCGTACCTGCACAAGCACAAACTCAAGAAAACCACAAATATTAGCAATAAACGGCTTTTCCTTGGTTGTTTTGGGTCAGTTTTGATAATGAAAAGGCATGTGTTTTAGCACATACCACCTATTCACAATATTCGCGCTCACTCGCAAGTGACTAATGGTTCATGATGTAGGGACTTCAAATATGGCAATAGAATACTTAGTGACAATAAAGCATTTGGATATAACGTACAGTTCAAAGCATTTGTGTTCGATTAAAGATATAGCATGTATCTCCCCCAAGAGTTTGTAAAACAATTAAATAATAGAAAGTGGGGCTATGAACTCACCTGATGCAATAATTATGATGACAAAAGTGGATACACTGAAATGGGGCGCAAATCTGTAACCGCGACTAGTAGTATGACGAATTTTTGAGCTAGTAAACCTAATAATCTTGAGGTTTTTATTCCAAAACCCTAACTAGATTATTACTACGACTTGATTAACACTTGAAGCTTGAAAATTGTATGGTTTCTCCTTTTAGTCGTGGAAAACTAAACATAAGAGCATGTCTTTATATACCCTTGGCGCTAGTTATTCTAAAAATATAACATAGTTAGTATTTTGAGAAGAATGGCATTTTCGAGTGTCTATTTAAAGGGCAGTGGGAATAGTTAGCTACTTGTCAAATAAGTTCTATGCATAAACGTATAAACATGGTAGATAGGTATGCACGTGTTAAAAGCTAAGACACTACAACACAATGAAATTGTGTTAAGCCTGCTCGTTAACCACGTGTAAAATAACGAACACGTCAAAAAAATAAACACCATGCGTGTCCTATTTAAGTGTGTTTTAAGAATCATGCAAGTTTCTTTATAGTTTATAGGTAAATATATATATATATATATATATATATAATATAGGTCGACATCTTAGTACGTAGATGCGTATGACTAGGTAGAAATGATTAAGTATCTTAGTTAGTATAATTTTAGCTAAGTTAGTGATCTGAGGGTATAGTTTGATCCCGGTAATTACTAACTTTAAATCGTTAAGTCACAAAACGTAAAATCGGGCAACATAAAAATATAATACTTATAAAAATATATTAAAACTTATCAATATACTTCATATTAGTTTTGATATGAAGATGCCAACGTAAAAGCGTAAAGTTTTTAAGTTTAGGTGACACTAACTATTTTAAAATAGTTTGAGCATATCATTAAAATTTATTCGACGTTAAATAAAATTGTAAGTCATCGAAGTCATAAAATTATAAAAACGCATTCCTCGCAAGTATCGGGTGAATAAATAATTATCGTATCGAAATTATGTAAACCGTCGTAAATATATATATACAACAATTTATATACAAAATAAATTTAAAACACCGGGTAAACTAATATTATAATTTTTATAATCTTAAAATGAGTATAAAAATATATCAGGATAGTTTTTGGAAGTGTCGGATCAAATGTTCAAAATAAATGATTACGCGTTAGCGTTTATTTAATAGGAAATTATACGTTTAATGAAAAATGCAAACTCATGCATGAACTAATATGATGATGATGTTGTTAATGATATGTAGACTAAATCTAGTCTATATAAAATGTCCTCGATGATATGTTCATGAATTCGCAGCTAAACCATTAAGGTTACGCGAATTTGATACTCGTAAACCTAGTTTACGATAAATGATGAATAGTGAATCATTGTTAGGAATTAGAAAATTCCTTAGTGAAGAGTCGGTCACCCCAAATGTTATCTAGCTTAAGTTAGCTCGTAGACTTGTCGTTAATTACGTTTTTAAGTTGTTAATTATTTAGTCAGTAGCGTAAAATAGTTTAGTGCAACACCGTGGAGGAAGGACGGGTCTTTACCCACTGTATCCCTGATCCACAGGCCGTCAGGAGGTCGTTTAGTTTGTTACCTATAAATACCCTCTACCTTGCATAGGTAGAGGGTTGGATGTTCTTTGGTAATCTAATATTCTACAAGTTTCTCTCACTAGAATGTCCCACTCTTTCTCTCTCTAAAACCATCTATGTGCTCATTGTGTTAATGTTATGATGTGTAAGTGAAAAGTTATATCTTACAATTGGTATCAAGAGCCATGGTTAGATCATATCTTACACATCTTTGGATTTCTAGTGGTTTTTAGGTGGTTTTTGAGTTTGAAAAAGTTTAGTGGTTTTGGCATCATTTGATCGATTTCTAGTGTTAAAGTTTCGATTTTGGTTGTACTTTTATGTTTAGAATCATCAAAAGTGTTTAGGTTTTCATTTGGTAAGCTTGAATCATCTTGGTTGGGTTGTTTTTGGATTGAAAAGTGAGGTTTATATGGTTTTTCAAGCTAGCGACTTAGCTCACGGAATAGTTTCTTGTTAGCGACTTGCTTCACATTTTTGTAGCGACTTACAGTGTTGGAACTAGCGAGTTAGATCTAGCGAGTTAAAGTACAAGTAGTGGATTCTCCACTACGGGTAGCGACTTGTGGTAGCGACTTGGTCTGTAGCGAGTTGCTCTTTAGCGACTTGCATCGTTAGCGACTTGAGTAGCGAATTGCTGCCGAAATTTTGCTAGCGACTTGAATGTTAGCGAGTTACTACTTAGCGACTTACATCTGGCTAGCGACTTGGAACTCTAGCGACTTGGCGTGGTAGCGAATTAAGTGTTGGCGACTTGGTGAAGTATCTTCTAGCGATTTGGGATTAGTGCTATTTTTGTTGGTAGTGAGTTGATTCTAAATTCTCTAGAGACTTGGAGAGTAATTCATAATAACACAATGTCAGTCATCAAGGATTCTTTAATCACCAAAGTACTTGCTCTCTATGACACAGCACAGAATAGTGAAACTGAATACCTATCTGAAGGCCACACACTTAATGATTCAGTATCGATCAATCAGAACAACTCAAATAAGTCACTCTTAATATCTTCAGATGATACTAAGAATGTGGAATGCACCAGTGAGCCGTTTCAACAACTCAGTCAACTTCTCAAATTACTTTTATCCACAACCATGGATCGAACAAGTTGTGCCATCCTTCGTCAGGATTTTCCCACTTTAACAAGAACTGTTTTGCTTAACCTAGAACGACTGAGGTTTCAAATTACCAAAGAAAAGCTCTCAACTGATGATTCTCATGTCGCTTTACAAACCATCTTCAACCAATTTCACCACTTACCCGGAAGAATACTCCTCGATTTTGATAATATCATGACTGGAATGTCTTTCAAGAAGCACACGGGAATGGAAATTCATGAGTTCAGAAACTCATTTATTCAACTTATGAGTAATATGGAAACATACATCGAGGAAGCTGTAAAAGAGAATAACAAGTCAAGGAATTGAATGAGTGTCAAGAGTGTCCATGGAACAATGATGACGTGTCATGCTTCACTCCAGTTGAACCAGCAGAAGACACTGATTGCAGAATCTCAGTTGTGATGGAAAAGGATGAAGAAAATAGCACTGATCTCAAATTCTCGAGTCGAAAAGGTATCAATCAACAAGGTACACTTATCTGATCACACTAATTCTCACAAAAAGGTTCATGACTCTTACCCTGGACATAACAATGTGGAATCAATCTTTGTTTTGTCTGAATCTAATGCAAGTAACATGATTGAAAAAGGGTATATGATGAGCTTTCAAACAAATTTTCAATTCTTGAAAAACACTGTATCTCTTTGCAAATTGAAATACAACATAAGAATGAAATGTTTTATGCAAACAAACAGTGTAGTAATCGGGAACTTCCAGAATTTAGAGAATTTTTGAAATTAATCGTTAAAATCCCGATTCAGGACAAAGATTCGACCATAAGAAATCTGAAATCGCTTCTTTCGAAGCCCGAAATATGACTGTCATGAGATGAGTGATACACTAGAATCTAGGAATTCTGAACTAGCTCTATGTGTGTCCAACCTTCTAAGAGAAAATGAGCATTTAAGAAAGAACCTTGAGGAAACAAACTCTAAGTTAGTCAATCAATCTAATCTCTTGATGAAAGATATTGTTAACCTCAAAGCACAAATTCAGGATAAGAGCTTCAATATTGTTGCACTAAAAAATGAGCTCAGGAAGCATGTTGGAAATAGCATGAACACTAAGTTTGAAAAACCTTCAACTTTGGGAAAGTCAAATGTTCAGAACAATTTGAAACGAACTGTTATTAAACAACCTAATGCCTATAGGTCTGAAAGAGCTAAACCATTAAAATCTAAGCCTACATCCCAAGTTGATAATCAGTTTGTTTTGTCAAAACCAGTCACTTCATTGCCTAGTTCAGATATGATGAATCCTAAGCATATAACTAATGGTCATCACTCACGGATCGAAATGCAATAAGTTTAACTAGGTCTCATGCAAAAAATCATTTGACAAATCAACCCCCTAAGAAATTCTCTGATCACAAAAGGACAATTAGTCAATTCAAGGCTGTGCACTCATTTAGTTCAACTCACTGTGGCTTCAAATGGATTCCCACTGGTAGATTATTTAAGTTTATAGGACTTAAACGAACTTACATTCCTAGATCATGCCTCAAGTGGATTCCCACAGGTAAACTTTTCAAGAATGTAGAAGCTAATAGGATCCCCATTAATGATAAGTCTGTATTATACTGTGATGCATCCAAATGTGAGACTAATCATGTCACTAACTCTTCTATGTACAAATCTACATGTGCTTCAAGTACAATGTGCTCTCAGTCTTTTCGTGTACAATGCTCAACTCAATCAAGAACTTCATGACTTGGTTCCCATCAGAAATGAACATAGCTCATTCAGGAGCTATAGCGTGCAACAATTGATGCACTACTTACTTTGACTCCTATTCATCATTGAATCAGGACTCGTTCAATCAGGACTCGTTCATCCATATCTTTGTATAAATCAAGTTACTTTAAAAAAAAAAAAAAAAAAATTTATCATGTTTAAATTCTTTAAATGTACAATTTTATCACGTTTTTCCTATCTAATAAAGAATATTTTCACTGTTATCGATAACATCTACGGTCCTAGAAATGTCATTCAATAATGGCACGGGATCATAGATGAAGTTCGAACAATTGAAATATTCTTGTTTCCATCTTATCTGGGTATACTTATGTCAATCAATGTTCTTTGATGAACTTGATTGAGGGGGAGACTGTGTATATGTTTTTCTTGACTATCTATGCCATTGGCTTCTGTGTTGGTTATAATGCTTGCACATTTGTATGTTGAGGTCGTGTTTTGCCTCTGTAACTATCTGGTTATGGTGTCTGTAGGTTGTGGTCATATCCTGCTCATGTGATTATCGTGTGTACCTACACGTATTAAGTGCCTTGCTTAGATCTTAATGCTTATGTGTCTAAATGTTTAATTGATTCATGGTGATCAGTGTGATAATCTTTGCTAGAGGCTTAGTCTATAATCTGTGTTTGCAACCTACCACTCGTTCATCAATACCATAGGGACCAAAGTTGTCATATAGTGAAAGTTATGTTACACTAGCGACTTACCTCACCTCATGTTAAAACCACAAGGACCAATTGTGTCATACCGTCATAGTTAGTTGGGATAACCCTAGCGAATTACCCTATAGCGAGTTATTTTTTTTCCTTCAAAAAGTTTTTTTTCCTTTCTCTCTCGTTTTATCTTCCTCGTCATTGTGCTCACTTTAGCGACATAGCAAAAGGTTTGCCTCGATCCCCCTTTTTCTTTGTTCTCTGAAGCTCTTTGTGTCCAGTTTTTTAACATGTACTTTATATCCAGATCCTTTCGAGCTCATGAGTTGTGATTGTTTGTCTCTCGTTTAGGTTCGACTTTTCATGAAAAAGTATGTTTGTTGCTTGTATAATGATTGAACGGGTTCAAAATGTTTGGAATATATTGTTTGGTATATAGTGTTTGGAATACATTAATGTATGATTAAGTGGATTGGACTGATGGGTTGATGTTAGAAGTGTTCTTGGTGGCGATTTAAATTGTTCTTGGTAGCGACTTAGTCTGAATGTTCTTCATAGCGAGTTACAGTTCAACTTAGCGACTACGTTTCTATGGCGAATTAGTTCACTATATCCTAGCGACTTGGTTAGCGAGTTAGTAGTTAGCGACTTGTATTTACAAGTTAGCGAATTAGTAACCTAGCGACTTAGTTGATTGCTTTGTAGCGACTTGGTTTAGGTACTGTTCATGGCGACTTGGCTTTACCTGCTAGCGAATTAGCTTAGCGACTTAGAGTGCTAAACCTTTAGCGACTTGTCTGTGGCTCTAGATGACGACTTGTCTTTACAAGTCTGCAACAGTGTTCACTTTCATGTTGTGAATTAGTCTTAGGGTCAAGGATTATTTAAATGTTCAAAGGTTTTTGTGCTAAAGATGATCTCACTTTCACATCACTCAGAATCTCCTTATTCGACTTGTTGAATCAACATACTCTATGTAATCTGTTATGACATCTCTGTTTAGGCAAAAGGTACTTGGTCTCTCTCACGACTGCCAAATGTTACTTTTTGCCTCATACATATGTGTTATATCATTTTTACATGTGTATCTTGGCTCATGTCGTGATCACTTTGAAATGCACTCTTTTGCCCCTTGAATCACTTATAAGCTCGTCATGTAATTATTTATCTATATGACTGTACTTCATTGATATATCTCAATTATGAATGTTATCATATATTTGAAAGTTGTCATATATTTGTAATCTATGCCACTCTATCTTTCTCTGTATGTGCTTTGGGAACTCCTTCTGAGTTACTACCTCTATGTCATAAGGGTGCTCTCAATGTCGTCTCACTTACCATTTATCATCTAACCTGTTCCCATTCATTACTGTTGATTGTATGATTACTCAGAACATCAATGGCAAGTTCAATCCCAGATAAGAGTGCTACCCGTCCGGGATCATCCGAGTTCTCTCAGACGAAGAAATCCTTCCTAGAAGTCAATGGGCTGCTATAGGTAAAAGCAACTGTTATGTGGACCTACAAAGGCTCCAACAAAATCCGATATTCAAAGTTTCAATTGACATCCTCAAAAACACTAACTTCTTCGGAGCTATTACCAAGCAATGCTCAATTCCTACCATCTACATACAACAATTCGGAACACCGCTCAATGGAACAAAATCACAGCACAATACTCTTGCAAACTGGATAATAGGGAGTTCACAATTGATTCGATATTACGAGCAAGGCTCTTGGAATCACACCATGTAACCACGATGTTCTCTCTGAATCTCCACCAGTGACGATCGATTGTATTTCTAATTGGGTTGGGTTATCAAAGAGTATTTCAAGAGCATCGACATCGTCACACCGGTCACATGTATCAACCTTGGAGAGCTATTACAACCATTTTGAACTTATGCTTATCTGGGAAAACTTCGTGGTTCGATAAAGTGAGAATACCTATCTTGCAAATCCTATGGGGAATCGTTAATAGGGTTGATGTGAATGTCTCTGATCGTATTTGGGAAGAATTCTCATTATCAATGAACACATTCATATTTGATAGAACCTTTTTCCTAACAATGCTCAAGGCGAAAGAAACAGAACAAGCTTGTAATTCCCAAAGCATCGATTCTCTAAGCTTGTTATCCAGTACTTACAACAAACTCATAAATTCACTCCTAGGTCTGAATCAACTTTACACAAAGCAGAAGATGAATTTGTTTTAGGAAACCTGAAATATGTTCCTAGAGGTTCGGATAAAGAAGTATTTGGATTGCCAATTCATGATCGTCTTCTCACATAAGATATCAAGAAGAAGGACTACTTCAAGCAATACATGAAAAGAGCAACCAAACTCTCTGCTGATGTCACACCCTCTCCTTTACAACCAAATGCTCCCGTGACCAAGTCAGCCTCACAAGCATCCTATGCCTCTCTTCCTAAAAAGAGACTTGAAAGGTCTCCACAGTCGACCCGTATCCAAGAAGCAGAAAGTAAAGAGAAAGAATGTGGAAAAGGATATTGGTGAGAAAACTAAGATTCCAAGGAGTGTTATCAGGGCTAACTGATGAAGACGATGCTAATCTGCAACTTGGAATTCAGCAAAGTCTAGAAAGTCAGAATACTAAAGCTCCAGTAGGTGGAGTTGTGTTAAGAGAACCCGCTCAACTACCTCGACAACCAACCCCAATAACACATGACAAGGGTAAAGGGGTGGCAAGTGTTGAAACCGAACAAGCTGCTCACATGCTCTTAACTATCTCATCATCTCCATCAAGCACCACAAATCATTATGAGCTGAAGAGAAGAACAGAATCATCACATGCTAAGGAACTATCTGGAGTGGTCAAGGTTCCTGAAACATTTAAGGAATCTCCTACACTTGGAGAGACTCAATCTGGACTAAAGGTTGACACTCTGTTACAAAAGGACTCAGGAGAACCTTGAGACAAGATCTGATGAGACCTTGAAGATGGATGAACCAAATCTGTCAACTAACTCTCTATCTTCACTTAAGAATCTTGATGAAGATTTCTCTTTTGGCGATCAATTCATTAATGACAAAACTTTAGATTCTGCTCAATCCATGTACACCTGTCAGCATCCAAAGAAGACACTTCGACCATTCCTCCAATGTCAGCATCTTCACTAGCAACTACACTTCCACCTCCCGTACCAACTCAATCATCTGTACTGACACCACCAACATCGCCGCCAATTCCGATCCTGTCATTATGGTTGCCGATGTGGATGCTCTACGGCTTCAAATCCACAGATTCTCAACTCTGATCAACTACAGGATAAAGCCATTAAAAGGATAGAAGCTCTGGAAAGGCAACTTCCTAAATCTGTTGAATCTCACGGTGGATCGAGTCTATAGATTGGAGCACCTCAACTTCAATGAAGCTGTTACTGCCGCTATTGAAGGAGAAGTCAAGGATGCTGTGGAATGGGCTATGGAGGCTCCACTTCTTAGACGTTTCAAGGACCTCCCCATCTCCGATATGAGAGCAGCTCTGTGTGAAAGGATGTATGAGGCTGAAGAGGACAAACATGGGGTTCACAGCAAACTCTTTGAAGCTCTTGAAGAATCTATTAAGTTCGATAATTATGAGCAGTTTAAGGTTGACATCGGGGAAAAGAAGCTAAAAAGAAAAGGAGGACAGTTGTGATGGAAGCATTGATGAAGGATTGCAAAGATCGCGAAGATCCTCCACCAACGGGAGGCGCTGGAACATCTGGAGTTGGTAATCCTTCTTCAACAACCAATTCACCTCCATCACAGCCACCTTCATCTCCTCCAAAACCGCCCAATCAATCGATTCTACAAACAAACAGAGTACTCGAAGAAATCTGCGCTGGACGACGATTGATTCAAGGTTCACCTCCACATCCACTTCTATTCCTGATGATCAAGTGGTTTACGAAGAGTCTCAAGTCATGACTCGAGAACTGATGAAGATGATGCATCAACAAAGCATATTCCTAAGCCTTCAGAAGACTGGTTTGATTCTTACATGGCTGGGAATCGCACTACCACATCCGAGTCGCTCCTTCAAAAGACACAATTCAAAGTCTGCATTGTGGAAGATAGACCTCCTTCTCCGAACCCATATGGACCATCCCGAGTCCTGACTCTATAATTCCTAACAACAATTGGGCATCGCTTATCACCAATAATTACGTAACTCCACCAAGAATCTCTTCTACACTACACTGGTGATATGGGAAGTTTCATTAGATGGTTTTGTGAACGAAAGAGCATCTCATCCATAACACCAAGAGATCTTGAAGGTCAAGCTTACGAAATTGTCAAAGTCTTCCACTCTGATGCAAATCATCTTCAATATCAGATGGAAGAATGCCATAAGATGCTAAATGACCAAGTCATTGATCAAATCACGCTTCAATGTCAACAAATCTCTTCCTCTTGGTGGTGAACCCGGTCGAAGACTATTCAGCAGAATTCTTCTTCAATCACGACTTGGACTTTCTGTGTGCTCGCCTCGAGGAAAGAAGACCTGCTTCTATCAATATCAAAGATGAAGGTCGCAACCTATTCGATCGGGGACTTGAGCAGATGGTTCTGATCAATTCAGGCGAATGAAGAACAAAAGTATGATATTGAAGCTTCTTATGGTATTTCCCACTGGTGGTTCAAAAAGAAGAAGTTCTACATAGAAAGACATGGTGCTGATAAAAGACGCAATAATGTAAGATCAAAGCTGCAAATCTTAAGCGTTGTTAGTGTAGAGATCTTTCCGATCTATGGATATGAGTACTTGAAGAAGATTGTCCTTAAAAGAGCTGACCTCAAAGTGTATACCATTGAAGAGAACGACTTCAAACATCTTCGCCAAATGATTTCAAGATCTCTATCTCTTAAATCTTCAAGGACACCGAGCACTTACCCGCACGTGAGAAAAGGCCTCTCTGCACTGTCACTCTTTGGATCAGGGGCCTAGTCATTCGGAAACGAGTTGAGGACTTTCAGCTTGGCATTGAAAGCTACCAAACCAGGGTCAACCTCACAAGTCCTCAATGGAATGCAGCCGGGCATGAATATCATCGAGAATACAAAGTTCTTGACACCCCTAGAGCCGTCATCTTCACCGACAGATATGGATCGCGTATGCTTATGCGTCTATGTGAACTCTACAAGTTTAGTGATGGTACGCTCAAAATGATCGAAGAAGAGCTTGACTCCAGAGTGAAAGAAGCCAAACTTGATATGAAATCTTGGATTAAAACCATTTTTTGGACTGAGGATGATGTGAAGAGATGTGAACATTTCATTGCTGCAATCAGACGAAGACTCAAGACACGAAGGATCTTCCGCAGCCTTGAAAGTTTTGTTGGTGGAAGGCTCCGTGATGGTCACTACAAACTTCTTCAGAGAACTGAATGAAGACTTCTTCAGGATACCGTTTATGTTTTTTTTCTTAAATCAGGTAATATGTGGTGTAATAAATATGAACAACTGTAATACATGTAATAGTGCTAGGATTTGTACTATGGTTTCCCCTGTTAAAAAGGGGAAACATCTGTGTTGTCCATTTTCTTTAACATATAAAATCGGACACATTTTTCTCCTTCAAATATTTTACCTCATACGTATTTAAATCACTTGAGATCCAAAATCTCAAAGGATTTAAGATTTTTGATCGGGGAGAAAATGTGATATAAATATGAAAGATGGTAAAAGATAAGATGACCAATTTTTGTGCAAACTTCTCTCTTATATGTGCTAAACAATTTTTCAAATCTCGAAGCATATATTAAGGGGGAGAACTCTCTTTGCAAATTCATGTCATCAGGGTACACTACACTTTAAATATTTTTTAAAAGTACCTTGATCACATGGCTTTTAATCCTTGGATAATAAAGGGTTCCCTCTAGTATGTGTAAAACTCTTTTCAAACCTCGAAGCACATATTGAGGGGGAGCAAAATCATGAAAACCTCATCCTTCCCCAAAATGCTTTATCCACTTGATTCGATTTGGGAAGTGATGTTGATATCTTTTAGACAATGGTAATCAAAGAAGTTAATTCTTTCTCTTGCCTCCGTGTGCAAAACATTTTCAAATACTTGATGCACATGTTGAGGGGGAGTTCTCGTTCTAAAATATCAAAAACAATTCAGGTACAAAATGCTTTGATAATATATCACAAGTATCTGAATTGATTTTCAAATGGTTTTCAATTGGTTCCAACGGCAGATGAACAATACCAAATAGACCGACCAACTTTACTTTATGTACGGTGATATAAGGATGATAAGGTTAGGTTTTTGTTCCCAAGATCCGCCAGAACCGGAGGGATCTACCCAGGAACTATCCACTAGTTAGTGTAGAGTTCTTAGGTATGATAATAAAAGGAGAAAATGAGGAATGGGAAGAGTGCAGACTGAGACTGAGCTAGTACTGGAATTAACCCAACAAGGTTCTAGCTATGAAGTCTCGGTAAGCACTGAAGGGGTTGAAGAATTAAAAAGAATTGAATGAGAAAAGGGTGAAAACAAATAGCCCTCCATTTATTCAACCTTAGGGCAGAAACCGGGTTCAATTCATATGCTACTGATGGTAACATCGGTATTGAAGACAAGACGTCATGGACCCAGTGACGCACTGCACTTCAACTTCCCAAACCACTCAAGTTCCTCTTAAAAGGACTTGTTTCATTCTCACGGGGAACCGACATTATCTATCGACTTTCTCTTAGAGATTGTTGATATTGAAGAAGGAGACCCTCTCCCAGTCTCCCACAGATCCAAATATGCACAAATTGAGTCTAGAGCCACGAGATCATCAATAAATCTCATTAGGACACTTTCAATGAAGACTCTCTGTTTCACACAATGTGGAAAGAGATTATATCTTGAGTCCTACGCATTATCCTTGTGGTATTGCCCGAACATCTGAGTGATGTGTTTACATATTCACTGTGAAGATGGAAAGCCTTCTCGAGCCAACATCTAACAAGCTCCTGGTAGGTGGCATGTGAGATCTATTATACAGACAACCATGTGACAACCGAACGAAACAATGGGGCGATTCAATCTTTTGAATCAATCCTAGTTCAGGTTATGGATTGACGGATACCTTTGAAAAACCGGTCTCTGTGCTTTAAAACTCTTTTCATTAGCACGTCGACCGTGTACTAATTTTTCAAATCAAAAGGTGTTTTATGATTGATAATTGATTTTCATTAAAACCTTCGCTGTATTGCAAAAACAATTTCTATTGAGCAATACTCGATTGTTTTTCAAATATCTTTTCATCAATCAGTGGACTCAAATTCGCTGGTTCACTCACTCCGTGTTGTCTTCTTTGAGATGTTCCGGTTTGAGAACAAATAGAGCAGCTGCGAAACCCTGTCAAGGAAATTCTTCGAATTATACCCGATCACAAAAGCAGACTTGTACGATCAACGGGAACCGTGGGCCGTGTACCTCAATTCAACGAAAGTGATCAAAGACACTTTCGTGCTCTTTATTTCTAACTGTTGTATGCGTGTACGCCGACGCTTGCAAATGTTCAGAATGAAGCGGTCAATCCATAGCCGCATGCTCACTTAACACATTCATCTCAAAAGAAATCATGATTAGTGCATCAATGACTATGATATTTTCACTCCATGCTTCTGCTACGCTGCTGCCAATATCATGAATCATTTAAAGCTTCCGCTACTCTGATGAGAAGATTTCATGATCCAGAATGTGAGCATGTCGGTCCCAATGTCACAAATTCACAGTATACCAACACCACTAAGGATGTGTCAGAGATTCTTGATAAGCTGATGATCTCAAAAGCTGGTTCATACTTACTATCACGTGAATCAGAAATGGACCTCCAATTTAAAGTACAAATCTTTGCTGACTTTGAAGTTGCACCACCTATGCACCAGGTTTACGATGTTGATGTATGAAAATCTACGAGCTCAAGAACCAAGTCAAGAAATGTTATGGTCTGTCATGTAAATCATGGGGTGACCTCCCTTAGGGGGAGATTGTTAGGAATTAGAAAATTCCTTAGTGAAGAGTCGGTCACCCCAAATGTTATCTAGCTTAAGTTAGCTCGTAGACTTGTCGTTAATTACGTTTTTAAGTTGTTAATTATTTAGTCAGTAGCGTAAAATAGTTTAGTGCAACACCGTGGAGGAAGGACGGGTCTTTACCCATCGTGTATCCCCGATCCACAGCCGTCAGGAGGTCGTTTAGTTTGTTACCTATAAATACCCTCTACCTTGCATAGGTAGAGGGTTGGATGTTCTTTGGTAATCTAATATTCTACAAGTTTCTCTCACTAGAATGTCCCACTCTTTCTCTCTCTAAAACCATCTATGTGCTCATTGTGTTAATGTTATGATGTGTAAGTGAAAAGTTATATCTTACAATCATGAATAATGATTTTTCTCCAAGAATGAATAGTGTTTTGTGAATAGTAAAATTTTGAAATACGTTCTCAAAATATCAAATTGACTCCGAAAATGATGAATAGTAAAATGATGAATAGTAACCGATGAATAGTAAATTCCCGAGATGAATAGTAAATTTAAGAAATGACCTGAAAGTACGAGTTGTCACATTCACCATCAAAAGGAATTCACCCCCTCAATTCTCCATGTTAGTTTCTCTGAGTTTAGTGTTTGGAGAGAAGACTTGAGAAGGTGTCGTTACGGCTATCAATGATTAAGAGTGTATAAACATCGCGATAGAGAAAATATTGGAAGAATCTCCATGAGTATCACTTTGACTTATTGGAATATGCGAGAACTTTGCTTGCACCAAGATTTATAAATAATCGCTTCCCAACATAACATGATCCCTCCATAATTAGACATAGTTAGCTAGGCTATGTATAATTAAGGAACGATAATGTGACGCTCGGTTTAGTTGTTATAACTCTCAATGTTTACAGGGATTTAAACCATGTCGTTAAAATAGCAGTTAAAGTAAAAGGAAGTAAAATCCTTGTATGTGATAACAAATCGGAAAGGAACATGAAGTACGATAGATGAGAATATTACACAACGAGTGGTTTATCAAACAATACATAGTTTTAAATTTTTAAAGATCCGGATAATGATGAAAGACATAAACTTAGTACGACATAGTGTATAGGGAAATAAGACTGTTAATCTCTAAACTTCTTCAGTCTTCCACGTTGTTGAGACCATGGCGAGCTTCTCCTTCTTCTAACATGTATGCATTCCCATGAGCACCTTCAACTTGTTGACCTTGGTTTTGAGGACATTGATTCCGATAGTGTCCTTGCTCCCTACATCCGAAACATGTAACTATGGCTGTACCTCTACAATCCCTGGCGAGGTGTCCCAATTTTTGACACTTGTGGCACTTGGCAGGGCAAGGACCCGAGTAATGAAACTTACATCGATTACATAGTGGGTGTGTTCCAGCATAACCTCTGCCTTCTATTGGTGCAAAGAACATAAACCATTGCAGCTTCTTGCCTTCTATTCTGTTGTTGATGATGGTTAGTGTTACGGTTTTGGTTGTTGTTATTATAACCTCCTTGGTCATTTTCCCATTTCCTTTTGTTGTTGTTGATTTGGTTATCGTCGTTGTTGTTGTTGTTGTTGTTTCGGTTATTGTTGTAGTTGGTGCGGTTGTTGGTATTGTTGTTACGGTTGGTGTTGGTAATGTTTCCTCCCTTCAATACTTGTGCCATGAGCTTTTGAGATACTCGAATAGATTCTTCAATCGTTTGCGGATCAAAGGAAATCACATCACCTTGAATAATTTGGGGAAGTCCCCCAATGAAAGCCTCCAGTAGTTTTTCGTTGTCCGAAACCATAGACGGACATAACGCAGCCAATTCTTGAAACCTTCGAATGTAGGTATCGATGTCGTACCCAACAGTCACTAGCTCATAAAATTATGTTTCCAACTTCTTCACCTCAGTTCGCGGACAATACTTCTTTGTCAACACCCCTTTAAATTGCTCCCATGTGAGCTTGTAAGCATTTTCCATTCCCATAGGCTGTGCATACGAGTTCCACCACGACATTGCCCCATCTAAAAGTGTACTTGTAGCGAACTTAACCTTGCAATCATCAGGGCAATTGCATAACAGAAACACATACTCCATTTTCTCGAACCATCGAACCATAGCAGTGGCCCCTTCGGTGCCCTTGAACTTTGTGGGTCTCCGCTTTTAAAATCCTTATATGAATTACTCCGAACCCCGGACCCTCCCGCAATTCCTGCAGCAAGAAGCAAGTCTAGCAGCTTCAGCAGCGGAATTCTAGTAGCTTCAAAGAATTGCCGCAGCCTGGCAGCATTAGCAAGCTGGCAGCAGATGCTGGCCTCAAGCAGCTAGTGGCAAGTCTAGCGGCTCAGCAGTAGCGCTTAGCGGCAGCCACTGTTGCTCTTTCAGTCCTTAATGCCTCAGCTATACTATCCCTCACATACTTTTGCATAGCTGCTTGTGTCATAACTTGTGGAGATTTCTTCGGCGCCATAACTCTTCAAAATAAGAAAAAGGGTGAGACGTAGCAAAGTCCTATGTTAATAATAAACGCTCTAAAGAGATGTGATATGAGATAATAAATTTAAGGTTTTCTTTCAAAAATGAATGATGGATTCCAAGAAGATGGGTTATGAGATGTCGTAAGTGCTTCAAATGTACGATGGTTTAGTGACTTAATATGTGAATAACGTGTAACTCGACATGTTGGTGGTGATCAAAGGAGTGAGAGTGACTTTGCCGTACTTAAAGGTTTTATCTCGGCATTCAACGTTATCGGTGATGAGTCAACTGATATTAAAATTGTGATAGGGAATGACAAGGCATTCTTCACGTTGGAGTCTGAAGAAAGAATAATGGAATAGGTATTTGAAGGCATCATGTGACAATCGATTTGAAATGAATGTAAATAACTCGAAAAATGTACGTATAAACCGCATGTAAAGTGAATATGCACTTATGATGAAATGATGAGATGCTATGATGATGTAGTTATAGTCTAGGGTCAATGATGCAACCTAGTTCTCTATAACTGAAGCTCTGATGCCAATCTGTCACACCCACAAAATACCTGTTTTCCAGCGGAATGGAATTCACGGGGATGACTGTCATAGCATCACAGTTACAGTTACATTGAACGACCTAAAGTGTCGTTTGGAAAACACATCGTTTGATTTAATAAAACAGTCAGAGTTTAGAAAGTATTGGTCCCAAAAGATTTCCAAAGTACCAAAAATGAGTTTGTTACAATCAAACGATAGTTAAGTGCATAAAATATATGTGAGACGCGTCAACTCAGCGACTCCATGCAAGCCATGATGATATGCTAATACCTGAGATAAAACATGCTTAAAACAGTCAACACAAAGGTTGAGTGAAATCCATAGGTTTAATTAATTCGTTTGAACACAATATTCGTAGTGTGAGTTACGTTGTTTCACACACATCGTTGAAAACAAAACAGCATTTATTTCACTAAGTTCATGACAACCAAAGCGTAAACCTCGTACCAATAGAATTTGGTAAAATCGTTTCATCGCAGCCCTAATAGGTAAACTTGCCAATTTACCTCAATGATTCAAATATAGTGCGTTCGATTTTCCCTAACTGGGTCAATAAGAACGGGAGTGTTAATTCCAATAGGCCTATTCACAATATCCGCGCTCACTCGCAAGTGACTAATGGTGCATGATGTAGGGACTTCAAACATGGCAATAGAATACTTAGTGACAATAAAGCATTTGGATATAACGTACAGTTCAAAGCATTTGTGTTCGATTAAAGATATAGCATGTATCTCCCCCAAGAGTTTGTAAAACAATTAAATAATAGAAAGTGGGGCTATGAACTCACCTGATGCAATAATTATGATGACAAAAGTGGATACACTGAAATGGGGCGCAAATCTCTAACCGCGACTAGTAGTATGACGAATTTTTGAGCTAGTAAACCTAATAATCTTGAGGTTTTTATTCCAAAACCCTAACTAGATTATTACTAAGACTTGATTAACACTTGAAGCTTGAAAATTGTGTGGTTTCTCCTTTTAGTCGTGGAAAACTAAACATAAGAGCATGTCTTTATATACCCTTGGCGCTAGTTATTCTAAAAATATAACATAGTTAGTATTTTGAGAAGAATGGCATTTTCGAGTGTCTATTTAAAGGGCAGTGGGAATAGTTAGCTACTTGTCAAATAAGTTCTATGCATAAACGTATAAACATGGTAGATAGGTATGCACGTGTTAAAAGCTAAGACACTACAACACAATGAAATTGTGTTAAGCCTGCTCGTTAACCACGTGTAAAATAACGAACACGTCAAAAAAATAAACACCATGCGTGTCCTATTTAAGTGTGTTTTAAGAATCATGCAAGTTTCTTTATAGTTTATAGGTAAATATATATATATATAATATAGGTCGACATCTTAGTACGTAGATGCGTATGACTAGGTAGAAATGATTAAGTATCTTAGTTAGTGTAATTTTAGCTAAGTTAGTGATCTAAGGGTATAGTTTGATCCCGGTAATTACTAACTTTAAATCGTTAAGTCACAAAACTTAAAATCGGGCAACATAAAAATATAATACTTATAAAAATATATTAAAACTTATCAATATACTTCATATTAGTTTTGATATGAAGATGCCAACGTAAAAGCGTAAAGTTTTTAAGTTTAGGTGACACTAACTAGTTTAAAATAGTTTCAGCATATCATTAAAATTTATTCGACGTTAAATAAAATTGTAGGTCGATAGTACGTTCATAACACGGGGGTGCCTAAAGGAAGTGAACAAAATAAAATAAATCGAAGTCATAAAATTATAAAACGCATTCCTCAGTAAGTATCGGTGGATAAATAATTATCGTATCGAAATTATGTAAACCGTCGTAAATATATATATACAACAATTTATATACAAAATAAATTTAAAACACCGGGTAAACTAATATTATAATTTTTATAATCTTAAAATGAGTATAAAAATATATCAGGATAGTTTTTGGAAGTGTCGGATCAAATTTTCAAAATAAATGATTACGCGTTAGCGTTTATTTAATAGGAAATTATACGTTTAATGAAAAATGCAAACCCATGCATGAACTAATATGATGATGATGTTGTTAATGATATGTAGACTAAATCTAGTCTATATAAAATGTCCTCGATGATATGTTCATGAATTCGCAGCTAAACCATTAAGGTTACGCGAATTTGATACTCGTAAACCTAGTTTACGATAAATGATGAATAGTGAATCATGAATAATGATTTTTCTCCAAGAATGAATAGTGTTTTGTGAATAGTAAAATTTTGAAATACGTTCTCAGAATATCAAATTGACTCCGAAAATGATGAATAGTAAAATGATGAATAGTAACCGATAAATAGTAAATTCCCGAGATGAATAGTAAATTTGAGAAATGACCTGAAATTACGAGTTGTCACATTTACCGCAGTGAACTTCAAAGAAATTGCTTAATGGCGTGTAGAGATCTTCACAAGTTTGGGGATCACACTTTGAAGATGGTTAGGGACGGATTGGCTTATCGGTTGAAGGATATACATCAGAAGATTGGGTCTCCTAAGCGATGGAATTCTCCGGATCGAAGGGATGTGAAGAGGATCATCACGATGATTGATGAACGGTTGTATCGAAGGGATCAGTTCGGAAGATTGGAAAGCTATGTTGGAGGTCGACCCAGGATTAACATCACCGGCTTTCAACGCCCGATTCACACTCCTGGCAACATCTCTGGACTACCTGGTACCCCTTGAACTGCTTCTTCCATTATAAATTTGGATGCATGATTTAATATGTCCATGGCTTGTGCATACATAACAGTGTACAACCCGTACTTGTAAATAAAGGACCCTGTGGTACGCTTCAGTGCCACAATCCTTATAAAAGGAGCGAAAGCTTCTTACTTTTGAGTAAAACCTATCAAACCTTTCACTTTTCAAGGTTTTGCTCAAAAGAACAAGTACTTTCCCTCATGATTTTTCAAAACCTCAACCGTTTATATCACTCGTTGAGGGGGAGTACTTGACTTAAAACTTTGTTCACTAATTGTTCACAGTGGTCATTCTTCCCGAAACACTCGAAATGGTCATATTTATTCTGAACTTTTCAAAAAAATAACATTTTATATGCCATTTTTTAGGGGGAGAAAATACGTGATAAGAAATATGTTGTGTAAATGCAAATGAATCTTTGTGCTATAGACTTAACCCATGAATTGATGAGATCTTAACTGTTAGTAACTCGAAAAGACTTGTCTGGGACGGGTAATAATTTCAAGCTAGTTCGCTAGTGATGTAAACGTGTCTCAAAGGACTTGTCCGAGTAGAATGTACCATTCGAGAAACTCTTGGTAGACATGAACTCTGACGGGTTTGACAACCTTTCGAGGTTTGTCTACACCTTCAAGGTAGTTATTAGAGCTAGTTGTCACCTAAAAGCTGACAATGCAACTCTTTAACTATGCCACGTAACCGTGTCTCGCGAGGGAATGTCTATCTTGAGTCGATCAATTCAAAAGTGCGCGCTCTTTCCTCACCAGTGCAGATTTACTGTCAAAACTCTAAAGCACATGTGGAGGGGAGTATTTCTGCTAAAAGATAAAACTCTCACAGTGGTTCAAACATGTTTTTCATTTACAAACCCTTTGAGAGACTTTCTTGAAAATGGTTTTATGGCAATGGAGTTATAAGGTGATTACGGTTAGGAATAACCGTCCTATGATCCGCCAGAACCGGAGGGATCTACCCAAGGACACTACCAATAGTTAGAATTTATAAGTCCTTAGGTATGATTATAAAAAGGAGAAATGAGAATTGGAGAAAGAAGGAGTTGAAGAATTAAAAAGAAATGCAAAGAAAAGGGTGAAAAGAAATAGCCCTCCAGATTATTCAACTTAGGGCAGACACCGGGTTCAATTCATATGCTACTGGATGTCACTAGATGACACTGGTATTGAAGGATAAAAGTCGTCATGGACCCAGTGACGCATGCACTAAACCTTCTTAGCCACTCAAGTCTCTCTCTACAGAAGATTGTTTCATTCTCACTGGGAACCCTACATAATCTATCGGCTTTCTCTTAGAGATTGCTGGTATTGAAGAAGGAGACCCTCTCCCTAGTCTCCGCTCAGGAAAACCAAAACGCACTATTGAGTCTAGAGCCACGAGATTCATCAAAAGATCTCTTAAGTACACTTGACATTTCATCACTTGACGTTCAACAATAAGAATTTCAGTGGTACATTATCGAGTCCTTCACAGATCTTAGCAATCTGTCGAGAAAATTTATGAGAGGTTCACATTTGTGATCCTCAGTGATTGAATGGAAACTCCTGCCATGGTCAACATCAAACAGCCCGACAAAGGTCGCTTCGGCAACTTCCCGTGGATTGCGCTTAGTGGTCTCAAACGGTCTATAGTCGTGAGGTGATGCTTCGGTGTACCTCAACGACTCATCTGAATCGTAGGTGTACTTCGGTACATCGTGTTATCTCACTTGTGGGACTCCGATTCTGAAACGGCCTTTGTAGAATTAGAGTTGTGTTTTCACACTATGTTGTTAACACTCTCGAAGTTCAAACTTGTAAGTGCCGGAATCCGCCTATTACTAACCGTTTTAATGTTTACTTCTTATGGAAGCTTTGGGCCGGAATGATCGTGCAGATTCTCCACTTGTTCACACCAACAACATCATCAAAGAAGTTCTATCTTAAAGCAACACAAAAGTCAGAATTATTCTTCATCAAATCAAAGAATCTACAAAGTTAAAGACTTAAAGAACTTCATCAGTACCGTAATCCAACGTTAAAGAGTGTGTGAGCATGTTGGAGTAAGACGTGGAGACACCTGGCAGTGAAGCACTTGAGGCGGACTAGATGCACAACAACATACTATCAGTTTAACCACAAAGAACAAAGAACAAAAGAACAAAGATAAAGATGACGTCAAAGCCGAACTGCTCAAAGAAAACTATCTCTCTACCCTGGGGAGATTGTTCGAATCAAGACAATTCTTCTCACAAGAAAGAAGAATGTCAGAAAACGTCAAAGCTACTATTACTACTGCACCTTCACCGTTTATTCATCACTAACACTTAGGGGGAGATTGTTAGAATCACTCCTAAACCTTAATCAAGTGTTAGTAATTCACATGTAATAGTTAGCTTAATTATGGCCTTTATGTTTGTTATTTAGCCTTAAGCTTATGTAGAAGGCCCATGAGCTTAGGCTTAGGCCCAATAAGAAAAGGATGGGAACTAGGAGTGTTGCCCTAGCTTCCCACCTATAAATACTCATGTATAACCCTCACTTGAGGGTTGGTTGTTCAAGTTATTCTCTTCATTACACTCTACGCCTAACCATCATAGTATTTCGTGTGTGTGTGGGTGAATCTTGTTCAATCCCCTCTCTATTTCTTTCTATTAAGCTTGTGTTGTAAATCTAGTGACCTAACATCATCCCTCACCTTTAGACTTAAATCGACATACACTTCAGCCTAACGACACTATTCCCCTAGAGAACGATATCAATACCCGTGGCTTACCCTAATACTACACTACAACGATTAGGTTCACTGCCTAGGGTGTTATAAAACTTGCTCGAAGAAAAGGAAGTTCCTTTGACCCCGAACGACGCGTGTAGCGTTATCATACGTCACACCACCGATTATGGTAATACATACCCTATTTTATCAACGTGGTACCTTACAAACCATAGATGATAAATTCTCTAGCATGCCTACTTAGAGACGTTGATGGTCACTCGTATGTAGGAAATGATTTGGACATCGATTGGTAGTTGAACTTCTTTTGGAGATTATGATTTTGGAGTTGAACCTTGAAACCTTTTGCGTTAAGTGTTAAGTGCACCAATGAGTCAATCGACAGACTGTGGTTAGTAACCAATACTCTCTTTTAGGAGTCGTACTTTCGTCTCTAACCTAGATATCATGCTAAGTCAACAGACCGATTAATGGTAGTAATCAACACTTTCTAATAGAGACATACTCTGAACTTCCTGGACTTTTCATCTAGTAGAGATTCCGTACTCAGCAAAAATCTTGAAATCCTAAGGAGAAACCTGAACCACGTTCTCTAGGACAATCACATAATCCTTCTCTCATCCTTCGAGAAGCACCTACTAACCTTTCGGACCTCTCACCAAACGATAAGCTACACTATAGACGAAACCTTGGAAGTAGATTCCCGCCTTTACCTAAGTGGTTGTTAGTAGCCTTACCAACCTATTCACCTCCCGTGAATTAGTAAAAAGGAAAAGTATGGACGACAATGCTCGTCTCCCCTCATATAGTTATAGCAACACTAGAGAACCCAGCTATCTTCTTTTAAGGAGGTGATGTAGTACCTAATCCTCTCCCTCCGGTAAAGTGACTTGATCCAATAAGCTAGACCTCACCTTTGAACTCTAGTTCCTTACCTTCCTTCCACTATGGCATTTCTATTGGAAAGAGAGAAATTTCCTTGATCCATTTTCCCTATCTGAGATTCATTTGGTTAGTATACACCTGATCCTCCTTCCTCAACCTTCAACTCATTTCGATACCCTTTAAGGAAGGAGTGCGATCGAAAAACCTAAGTTATACGAACGGACTTATCCACACGTAAGGGAAACCGTGTGCTTTAGGAAATGCTGATTCCTATCCTTTTCGGATTATGGCAATCGCCACACACCCATTTTCCATCTATCACTTCCTGGAGCCGAGAAAACCGATCTGGATATGCTTGCAGTGTATCATCTCCAGACAAATGGCTGAAGTAGAGAAACCATTCGAACCTTAGTAGAACACATAGCGTACCTATCAAGTTTGGCAATGGTTGGGATGGATACTTTCCCTTGGCCAACATCTCCTATAACCATACCTATCACTTTAGTACCTCAAAGGCACCGTAATAGATCCTCTATGGATGTAAGAGTAAATCCAGATGATTGGGAAGAAATGGAAATACCCCAACTTAGCAACCCTAAACTTGTTCGGAATAATACCAAGAAAACCGTTCTAAGTTGAGATGGATATGTAAGTTACTCACAAACCATTTGGAGACATAGAAAACGTAAGTCTCTTGAACCCTCCGAGATAACCTAGAATTAAGCTTACGGATCCACCATGAAATTATGTGAAGCGAGCAAGGAAACGTGGAAACTTAATCCCCCACTATACCGATCCCCCTGAAAACCATTGCTAGATTGAGACCAGTAGCTCAGAGGTTTGAGCTACCAACAACACTCAGTAGAGTTCCTAACATTTCATGTGTAATAGGAAGAAACGACTTGCCGATGAGGCAATCGTTATCCTTCTTGGAAATCCTAATCTTTGGACGTTTAAACTTCGTTGACCTATCGAAACTATAGATGATGAAACCTAGCAACTTTGGTAAAGTTGCCTCTCTGTCTTCGAAGTTCATAGAAACTCGCAGTAAGACCCTGGATTCACGTAGGGAACGTGAAGATAAATCATCGTGCTCTTGCACTCACCCTTCTAAACTTTAACGGATGACTTGAATTGAATCGCGAGGACGCGATTCCTTTTAAGGAGGTGAGGCTGTGACAACTCGTAAATTCCTCGATGCGTCGTAATTAGAGAAACGTTGATTAGAGCGATCGTTTTATTTAATTTGAGATACGAGTCGTATTTTATATTGTTTTTATTGGAATTAATATTTTAAGAACATTGGCGTAACTCCCGTGTCATGAATCTTTCGTTTTCTAGTCAAAACGAGCCCCAAATTAAATATATCGTAAGTCTTATAAAGTTTCACTTAGGGTCCTTGTGATAATTTACTTGGCCGCCCTTATGGTTTCTATTGTACAAGACTAGTCCATCCTAGGACTATAAATACCCACTCATTCTCACACTTCTCCCATTTCACACATCTATTTCTCTCACTACAAAAACACACACACAAAATAACTCCCCCTCTCTCTCTCTCTAAATTATCCGGGCGAATTCCTGCCACCTTAAACTACTACACCGCCCCTCCCAAACGTTAGATCGGGTCCTTGTGACCTCATTTATGCAACATACACACCTTAAATCATCACCACACGCTCCACATCTCAGATTTTAGTTTCGAATTGTTAGGGTTTCAAGATTTAAATGTTTTAAAAAGGGTTTTACTTGTTCTTGGTTACGAGTAGTACTCGTAAGGACGCCATCAATCCTTTCTCGTCTTTATTTCTATCTCGATAAACGCACCCACCCCATTCTTCTTTTATTTTCTATTTTAAATCGAATTAATATTTTGATTTGTGTCAAGTTTTCATGGATATGAAAATTGGTTAACATGTTGTAATATTTTTCGTGGTTAGAAACAAATAAAAATGAGGTGTGACATAAGGTTTTTGGTCGAATAGACCTGGAAAACGATTTAGTGTATTTCGTGTGGTAATAAAAGAATTGGAAGGAGATTGTTATTATTTTGGGTGCGCAAACAGGCTGGGTCAGACCCGACTAAGCTTGGGTCAAAGGGATACTTTGTGATGCGTGGGTATTCGGGTCAGAATTGTTAGGACTTGGGTCTGACCCTTTGAGTTGTGTAACCGGTGTAACCGGATCTAACATATATGTGAGTTTTGTGTCGGTTTTAGGAAGCAATCGGGTCGGGGGCCAGATCCGACAAAAATGGGTCAAGGATATATGTTGGTATATTGTGTCTTTGGTTGATGTGTTGAATGAGTCGATTACTGAGTAGTAACACAAGATACGTCAAAGTGTTTATGAGTTTTTGTTTCATATTCAAAATAGAAGCTTACATATATGAACTATGAGGTACATTAGTTATTTAACTAAACTTTAACCTATGGGTTCATTGGTCACTTGAAGCGCTTATTGACTTGGTAAATTGTGTCGGGTCTCGACGGGTGAAATTATGGCATGAGAAACATTATTTATGGGTTAAACCCGATAAGACGTAGTAATAACTTATAAGTTATAAATGGTTTATTAAAAGGAATTAACGATTACACAAGAAATGGTGATTAGTAAACAACAGTGGGTAAACTTGTAAAATATATACCTAACGACTTGAGTGTGTAACCGATCAATTATGTGTACAGATACCGGAATGAAACTATTGTGATATACAATATATGACGTGATCGGATAGTGAGTGAGTTATTATAAACCGGGATGATAAACGTGAAGAAATAACTACTTGATTTTTAATTAGTAACGGATATTACATACGTGTTATAAGATTTAATACGTTTATAAACATGGGATAACTATTGATAACAAGTTATATTGATTAGTATGTCGTACTTTATTAAACGTTTTGGTTTAAATAATTTAATATATTTGTTTTGCGATAAGCCTAAATATTATGTTTTCATATTTTAACCGATAATGAAATATATTACTATATCTATATTGTTGACGAATATAGTTTTATATCATTATAAACCTTTATTTACTATGATAATAACTTGTGATTTATAACTACTTGTTAACTTTTATAAACTTATCGGGAAATATTATTTTGAAAAGGCTAATTATTAAAGTCATAATGTTTTGGAAACGCTACGTAAGCAAATGCGCCATTTATAATACACTGCCTAATATACGGTATGGGAAGTACTTTCCTATAAACTTCTATCTTATAAATGCATGATCAGCTTCTATAAACCAGTTGAAAATGGTTATTTGGATGAGATAACTTATTAGAGACATAATGGCTTGGAAACATTGGATAAACGAGCGTGTCATTTATAATATACTACGATAATATACTTTATATGATGTACTATATTATAAACTTGTATAATTGTGAATAGCGATTGAGAAACCTTTATTAATTGAGCGATAAATGGAAACTTGTCTTTTATTATTAAACATGTACGTTTGGGAATTTTTGGGTAAATTACCGAAACTTATCAATTAACCTATTTATGTTACATAAATAGTTGCTGTCGTTTTCTAGTCTTTGACTAGCTTGAGTATTGTCGGTAATTCTTGACTTTGTCAATGTCTTTTCCTTTTTGGCGTGAGTTATGGTCTATATGTCTCGATTATATCGATGTCTTCTTTCCTTCGCGTGAGTTGTACGTCGCGTCTATGTTTCTTACCACCACACGAAACGTTAAAACTAAACTTTTGAGATATTAATTATGAACTTTTGGGAACGATAATGTACTTTTGAAAGTAACGACAAGAATGATCCACGAAAACTACAACACATTACTTTCTATTGGTTTCTTTATCGTATGAGCCGTATTCTAAGAATATCGTATACGCATTAGGTTGCGTCACAACTATTCTATTGTACTCGTCGTACATTCTTTTGGATGCCATGGAGATTAACTTTAGATGCCAGTCGTGTCAATAGTGAATAGTGCATTGTTGTGGCTAAGGTGAGTTTCATAGCCCCTCTTTTCAAATGTTTTCATAACTATTTTGGGGGAGAATACATGCTGCTTTTAACGAACCGTAACGGGATACGTGAATATGTTTTGTAAATGATTGATGTTTGGTATATTAAAATGGTGAGTGAACGTTTTACGTGTTTATGAGAATGCAAGCTATTTCTTGGACCTGCCACTACTCTTTTGAATTGCTAATGTGTTGACTAGGAAAGGCTAGACGTACGACAGTTGTCGACTTAGACTAGGGTAGCATTCCTATCCTATAACGTGATGCCTAGCTAAGGGTAACCGACTTAGACTAGGGTAGCATTCCTATGCTATAACGTGATGCCTAGCTAAGTGTAACCGACCTAGACCAGGGTAGCATTGCTCTAAGCTTTGCTATAACGTGGTGCCTGGCTAGAGTCGTTGGGGGCCCCGTTGAGATCTCGGCTGTGTTGTTGATTATAGATTGGATTGATTATAGATTGGATTGATTGTTGATTGGATTGATTGTTGGTTGGAACGCGTATTATCTATCTGCCTTAGTCGCATATGGCAATTAAACCTTATCAGGTCCACTACTACATTTTGTAACTAAACTCTATGAACTCACCAGCGTAAGCTGACCTTTTTAGCATGTCTTCTCAGGTTTAAGGCGATAGCTCACTATTGGAAGACGCTTGGCAAGGGGCATGGTCATAGGCAACTCTGATGAATGAACGGGACCACTTTACTTATCTTTTGGGCCTATTTCCGCACCACTTTCATTAATGTAAACTTATGGTTTTCAATTAATGAATCTTATTTAAATAAATGGAATAAAAACCATTCTTTGTACCTTATGTTGTGATACCAAGATTGTAGCACCCAATGGCTCGTATGCTTCCGCTAGACCGTGTTTTCGGGGTGTTACACTTGATCACCTCTAAAACCTTAAAAATAATACCTTGAAGCTTAAGGATATAATCTTGTACAACCCCTTTTGAAGCTTGAACCTTGGCAAACTAAACCTTTTCAATACCAACTTTGATAAACCTTAAGACTCTTGCAAACATCTCGACAATCTTAAGCCTTAAAATCCTAATCGAAATCTAATTTAAATAAAACATGTAGATTCTGGACCAGAAACTTCGACCAAATGCATCTCTCTCTACAGACCTCCAACTGAAGATTCTAAATCTATGTGTCTTCGACCAACGATTCGAATTTCACAAAGATCTAACTGTTAACGAACCCGCATCATCAAATCTACCACCGCTGAGCAAAAACCGACGAATCAAAAAGAGAAGAGACTACTTGTTAGGTTTGTTGTAGGACCTTAGATATATCAACCTTATCACAAACCCAACACGTTATGCGTAGAAC
>OU343222.1:75795002-75877284 GCA_910596185.1 Chrysanthemum makinoi
AAAATCTTCATCAATAACCGCCAGGGGAAAATATCGGCAATGGTGAAACATTTGGGTAAATCCGCATCCATTTGGCGTCCATAATAGTGATCGAGAAATACATTTAACCAACAACAACATATCGAAGAACATAATGTTAGTTAATAGAAGGTTTATTGTCTACTTATTGAATGAGATATGTCAATGATTGATAAAGTCAAAAGTCCATGTTTGTTCAATAGTCCAATGGCGTGAGAAAAGTTTAGGTGAGTTAGTTAACTTTAAGTTTTAAAGTTTATGTTATCACTTATTTTTCACAACATATTAAACGTTTAAACTTATTAGTGACATTTATTGGTTTATTGGCGTTATGATTTATTTATTTACAAGTTTGCAAGCGTAACAATTCATAATGAAGGTTTGATCAAGGCTTAGGCGTGGTAGTATGGTAGCTTATAAATGAAATAGAAGAAGGTATCTGGCGTGAGCGCGAAGCTTATGTGTAGGATCATACTACAGCGTAGAAATGCAGCATAAGAAGGGACCTTATCGTGGAAAGCTTAAGCGTGGCGCATATAAAACAATGGGCTTGCAAATAAGGCCGAAAAGTGCTTATCGTGAGAGATCCTTGTTCGCATATCATGGATCTGGCGTAGTCCGCTTATGTGTAGAATATGCAATGGCTTAGCTGCAGCAGATTTTCTACAGCATAACATGCGCGTAAGGTGATCTTCATATCGTAGATGTCTAACAACATGGTTCCGATTTCGTGTAGCAAACCTGAAATATCATCATAGCATTATTAATATTAACACATACATTCATTGTATAGCGGATCATGGCATGAATACTTATCAAACGTTTACGCGTAAATTACTTAAGGCGTGAGCTTAACTCCCTAAAGTTCAAAGATTGCAGCGTAAAATAAATCTAGCCATGGAATTTGCACCAAAGTTTTACGGTAGTTCTAAGTAGTAGTCATGAGTGATATGACCAAGTTTTAACATCAAATTAAATGAATCAAAAGTACTAAATAGCAAGAACATTAAAAATTTCTAATTGCGATTAATTAGTGTTTTACGGGTTGTTATAGAACTGGATAACATCAATTCACTATAATCGCATCACATCCGCCTATCTTTTTGACCAAAAACATTTTCATTTGAAAATACCCAAACCAGCGCATAAACCTAGTTTTCAAATTCAATCGGTTCATGTTTAAGGTTTTGAGTGTAAGAATAGTATAAATAATGTTCAAGAAGCGTTTTGACATAATTATCTTAAAACACCTAAATATGATTAAGTGTTCATACACTTATCGTTAGAACACCAAAATCACTATATCTCAAAATTTTAACCATTAGATTAATGAAGATTCAAAACCATTGTTTAAAACTTGTTAAGAACACAAAACACTTACAGTTGATGATCGAAACACAGTTTGAAGAGCGATTTGTGTGTAGGATATGTTTGGTGAAGATAATAAATGTGAAAGGTTAGAGTTAGGTGAAAGTTTTATTAAAAAGTTTTTGGCTTTTAGTCCCTTCACGCACTTTTCCATTTTCATCCAATGCCTTTTAACTTTCATTATGGTTACCAAACGAAGATTATTTGGAAATAACTTTGACGACACTCCCCCTTGACTTAAGAAATAATGAAAGTTTATAAATGTGAGTTCGAGGAGTGTCAGAAACAAGAAATGTGACCACCATTTAAAGAAACAATCGGGATAATGTAACATGCAAGTACACGGTTATTTTGAAACAGTTAAGTATTAAATTTTCTCCCCTCGACACTTGATGGAAAAATCTTGAATTTTGAAAGATTATAGTGTTGTGGGAAGAAATATACTTGCCATGTTAAGAAAAATAGATAGAAGAATATTTTGTTGTTGTTTTAGCTTTTATATTTTTGTTTTTGTTTTGAAAAAATATTTACAAAAGAGGTTTGGTGTTTGGTTTTTAAGAATGTTTTAAGAGTTCATCGCAGTTCTCTTGAGTCAAACACCGCGCCAATCCAGTGGACCAACTCATTAAACCTAGCGAGGAGCTAAGGCTTTGGTGAAGATAGTGGTGATACGTACCACAAAATATAATTCAGGTACATTCCCGTGGTCCTTGATGAAATGATATGAAGATCGATGTGCTTTGATTTTGAATGTTGGTGAATTGCGAGATGCAATAGCACTCCGATTGTCACGTTACGGGATTACGTCAAATCATGACCATAGTCTTTGAGTTGTGTTCTCATCCAGATGACTTGAGCACAACACGCCGACATGGCTATAATACGCCGGTTGAGGACATCGATGTAAATCCGCTTCGATTGCCATGACACAGTTTATCACCAAGAAATTGTAAAGCTCACAGGTACTTTATCAACTCTGCGTGACCAGCGTTTGAAAAGCAATTAGTTCAAAACCGAATCCTTCGGATACCAGATTCCCAAATTAATGGTTCCCTTGATGTATCGGAGGATTCTTTTAGCCTCTGAGAGGTGGGTTTCATTTGGTCTCGACTGATAACGGGAGCAAAGATATACGGCAAAAACAATATCAGGCCTGCTAGCTGTTAGATACATGAGAGACCCAATGATACTACGGTATTTGGTAGGGTCCACCAATTTCCCATGTAAATCAGCGTCTAGCTTCTTGGTATGAGCCATTGTGTGGCATAGGTGTCACAGTTTTGCATTCCAAATTTGTGTAACAATTCAATGGCATATTTGGACTGACTCAAGAAAATACCATGGGGTGATTGATGAACTTGCATTCCAAGGAAGAATGTGAGTTCACCCATCATTGACATTTGAAAATGTTTTGTCATAAGTTTTGCAAAAGCATTTGAGTATTTTAAATGTATTGACCCAAAAATGATGTCATCCACATAAATTTGAACGATTAAGATGTGAGCCCCGTGATATTGTATAAAGAGTGTAGGGTCGACCGAACCTTTGGTGAACTTATTGGCAATAAGGAAGGATGATAACTTATCATACCATGCCGAGGGCTTGTTTGAGACCGTAGAGAGCTTTCTTCGGTTTGTAGACATGATTAGGGAACTCTGGATCAATGAATCCTTCTGGATGGCTTACATAGACCGTTTCTTTCAGTTGTCCATTGAGAAATGCAGTTTTGACATCCATTTGAAAGACCATGATGTTCATGTGAGCCGCAAAATCCAGAAAAATCCGAACAGCCTCAAGACGAGCAACCGGAGCAAATGATTCTTCAAAGTCAATACCCTCCTCCTGTCTATAACCCTTAGCCACCAGACGTGACTTGTTTCTGATTACGTTCCCTTCAGCATCCAATTTGTTCTTCCAAATCCATTTGAGACCAATGACGTAGACCCCTGTTGGTCTTTCAACCAGTTCCCATACTTCAAGACGTTTGAATTGGTTGAGTTCTTCTTGCATGGATTCAATCCAGTTGTCTTTTGTCATTGCGTCTTTAATGTTTTTAGGCTCAAATTGGCAGACAGTGAGTGCATAAATGCAATGTTCACCATCTGTGTGAAGACGTTGTCTTGTTACGACTGGTTGATTCGGGTTGCCAATAATATTCTCAAGGGGATGGTCTTTTGTCCAACGATGTGTGGAAGGTTGATGTTGATATACATTATGCAGATTTTGAGGATTCAAATGGCTTGTAGAGGATTCCGCAACATCAGGTGTAGCAGTTTCATTGGCGAACGGGTTAAAGAACGCATTTGGATCAAAATCTGCAGGTGGGGTTACATCATTCAGAACATCATCAGCTGGTTCTGCGTCGTTGGAAGCAGTTTGTTCAATTGTTGTTGTAGAGTCAACTAGTGGTGCTTCTTCAACCGTAGTTGTTGTAGCAGGTGTATCAGGTATAAGAGTATTATCAGGTTGAGTAGCGGAAACAACGGATACACCTGGAGCACTTTCATCAATATCGTCACTGAACAGAGGAGCAAATAATCTTTCCATTTGTTGACGAGTAAGCTGAGGGCTTGTTTCAGCTGATGATGGGGTTTGGGGGAAGTTTAAGCGGTTGTGACCGGGTTCCAAGCTGTTATACTCAGAAGCCATTTCAGTAAGCTCATCAAAATTAACATGAATCGTTTCCATAACTTGTTTTGTATGACGATTCCAGATCCAGTAACCTTTAGAATTCTCACAATATCCAATAAAAACTCCAATGTCAGCTTTGGCTTTGAGCTTTCCAAAGTCATCACGATCATTATTCAGATAGCAAAGGGATCCAAATACATGAAAGTGTTTAATATTCGGTTTACGGTTATGGAGAAGCTCAAATGGTGTTTTGTTGTGGCGTTTTGTGATCATAGAACGGTTTTGAGTGTAGCATGCAGTTGAGACAGCTTCAGCCCACAAGTAATCAGGAAGTTTAGCATTGATTAACATCGTTCTGGCAGCTTCCACTAACGTACGGTTTCGTCTTTCAACAACTCCGTTTTGTTCTGGTGTGCGGGCAATAGATGTTTGATGCTCAATTCCCACTTTCTCATAATATTCCCGAAGAGTTTGATTCACAAATTCAGTTCCTTTGTCTGTTCGAATTTTTCGGACGGTGTTCCGAGTGAATTTGAATTTTGTGAGAAAGGTGATGATCATCTGTGGAGCTTGGTCTTTACATCGAAGAAAATAAACCCAAGTCCATCTTGAGTAGTCATCAACAATTACCAAGATGTAGCGTTTGCCATTTATCGTCTGCACGCGGATCGGGCCACACAAATCCATGTGAAGAAGATGAAGCACATGCTGAGAGCTGTGTTCCACCTTTGAAGGAAAATGAGCACGAGTGCTTTTCCCTTGTTCACAAGCTGAGCATAGGTGATCTTTAGAATACCGGAATCGTGGGAGACCTTCAACAAGTTTGTGTCGAGCAAGGTTGGTTATGGTTTGAAAGTTTAGATGTGAGAGACGACGGTGCCATAGCCAAGATTTTGTAGATGTAGCCTTTGAGAGTAGACATATGGGAGATGAAGCAATCATGTCTTGCATGGAGATAGTGTAGAGACTGGATGAGCGTTGTCCAGACATAAGATCATTTCCTTATAGATCACGAATGAAACAAGTTTTCTCCCTGAAAGCAACTTCCAAATCTCCATCACAAAATTGACCGACTGAAAAGAGATTGTGACCGAGGCCTTCCACATAATAAACCCTGCTAATTTCAATATTGCCATTGATGTAATCTCCGTAGCCCATGATAGCTGCGAAGTGATCATTCCCGAATCTGACAGTGCCAATGAACTTTGCAACAAAGTTTGATAACAGTTTAAGGTTGCCTGTCATGTGTCGGGAACATCCGCTATCAATCCAAAGGATGATCTGTATCACCTGCATTACACACAGACGACACAGATGGAATAGAAGTAGATGTGGAACCCGATGAGTTAGAGGGTTCCTCAGCAGTTATAGTAGAGACACACACATCAATAATTTTAGGCATCCATTTAAATCCTAGTGTGTTATGTAACCATTTCTGCCATCTCCAACTAGTCTTAGCTTTAGTCTTAGTGAATGTACTAGGTGGTACTACAGTCCTTGGAGGTGATACTGGAACTACAGGGACATCAATTCTTTTCTTAGAATCTAAGGAGGGCGGTCTACCTAGCACAGACTTAGAAGCAGTAGTGGGCCTAGAGGTATTCCGAATCTTAGGATTCCGTAAACGAGACAAGATAGCCTTAGCAACACATTTATCATGACAGTCAGAACGCATACTTTTACGACAAATAACACAAGAAGCATCAGACTGAATATCAAAAGTACTTAAAGGTTCAGCATCAGTTACAACACTTTTTCCATTACATTTGCTAGACGTAATATCTAAAGTGGGGGCAACTGGAGTCTTATTCAAAGTCCTACGGTGTTCTTCTACTTTAACATTCTTTATTTGTCTTTTCTTAGGTCGCAACTTCCTATTCTTCCTTGTATTGCTCCTAGGCTGTGAAGTGCGGACGTTTGGAAAAGAGGCAACTAGTCCTGCTTCAGTAGAGGGAAGCACCATTAGTAACTTGTGTTTTGACAGTAGGCATTATGGGTTCATGTTTGCTAAGTGTTACAGGTGCAAGTTTCTTAATGATGCTAGGCTGAACTTGTTCATACTTTCCTAACATTTCCCTTAACTTAGTGATAGTGTGCACCAAATCTTGATTTTCAGAACGAAGATTTCCAGCAAAATTCATGACTTCTTTAGTGTGTGCAAGATAATGATCAAGTTCGTTTGATGCTTTATCACGAGTCTGTTTGAGTAAATCAAATATGACACCATATTCCTTTTTAACTTTTGCAAGTTCTTGTTCATATTTTGAGATTTGACACTTAAAAGACACGTTTTGATCATCCAGTTGCTCAATTTTAGGATCAGAAGATTTTGCACGCAACTGGGCGATTTTGTTTTGAAAAGCAAGTTGTTGATCGTGAATATCTTTTTGACACCAATTAATACGACGTTTTGCATTTGAAAGCTCGTTTAACAATCGTTCATTTTCAGCTTTTAAAGACTCGATTTGAGGCACCTTATCAGTATTCACAACAATATCAACAGTAGCAACAAAATCAGCAGAGATATGATCAGATGCATATACAACAGATTGTAATAACACAAGATTATTGATATCAGCACATATAACATTTTCCAAGAGTCGATCAACATCTTTTCTCAATAATTTCTTTTTGCGTTTAGTATTTGAAATCGATGTTTCTGTTTTCTCGAAAACTGTTTTCATGAGACCAAGTTCCTTGTGAAAATCCCTTTCCCAATATAGTGCACAGTTTTTCAAAATTTTGACATGGGGTAAAATTTTTTTCTGAAAAATATCTCGTTGTTCTCGTGCCTATGGCGAGGTAAAATGTTCAACTTTTATTTCAGAATGAAATTCAATCGCACGTTCCAAAAGTTTGAGGTCAGATAAGAAAGTGTCAAAGTATTTGATAACACGACAACTTTCGGCATTAGTTTTTACTTCACTAAGTGAAGGTAAAGGACCATTAATTTGTGCACCATTTGGTTGAGGACTGACTTCAGAAACTGGTGTGATAATCAAAGGTTTGTTAGAAGTATCTTGTTGTGTGACAAAAGTTACGGCTTTCGAATAGTTAAATGGTTTGTTATAAACTACATTTTCCATTTTTGACCGACTCTCGTCATCAGCATCTAATTCCTCCATCCGATTATATTCAACAACAGTCATAATAGAATCATCAATTCTATGTTCTGCACTGTAAACTTCAGGATTTGGCTTGAATGCTCGGTGTGAAAACTTAGGTTTATAATCAGCAAGATTCGGTTCATATCCATTTGGATTTGGTTTGAAAGAAAACTTTTGAATCGTTGTGATTGATTCACCATGTTTATAAACAAGAGTTTTAAACTCTTTGATTTTGTTTTGTAAGTCGACAATTTCCTCAAGATAGTCATCTATTTGTTTCGTTGAATGCTTTTTGTACTCAGAGAACTGTTTTTGACAAGTTAACAACTCAGCCTTGGCTTTTGAGTTTCAAAGTAAGGCGTTAATTTGTTGTTTATGTTCATGTTTCATTTGTTCTATTTGAGACAACAAAGCATTCTTCGAAGCGGCTAGATCACGAATCTGTCGTTCCAAAGATTTTTCGTTTTGGTGTGATTTGGCAAAAGCGGCTTCAAAACCTTTTCACGGTTTTCTTGAGTTTTGAAAAGTTGAGTTGTCGAATTAAGCATTCATTATCCCTGGTTAACAGTGCATTTTTCTCTTTTAATTTCGTGCAAATTTCCAAACGAGAATGTTGGTCTTTAATTAAGGTTAAGAGCTCAGTTTCTCTGTCAGACAAAAGCTCATCTTATTCAACGTGATTCTCAACATGATCATTATTTAGATCCTCAAATATAATGACGGAGTCAACTTGATTATCAATATTAACCATAAGGTTATCTTGATCATCAAATATAACTACGGGATCTATTTGATAATCATCGGAATGAGATGTGGAAGACTCATGTTGAACACTTTGATCCTTGTCAGATGGAGAAAATGGCGGAGATATCAGATTATTAATGATAATTGTCTGTTCAGGTACTTGAGACAAGCCATCAATGTCATACACTGGGCCTGTGTCACTAATGTGTAGAGCTTGCATTTGTGCCATCAACATCACTGCTGCATTAGCCTGCAAGTCCTCCATATCATCATCAGAATCTGCATCTGCCATAATGCTCTGTTCCTTGTTGGTAAGAGTTCCACCAGCTTCATCCTTAAGAGCCAAGAGCATAGCCTCTTTGAAATAAGCACTGCCTCTTGTTCTCGGCTTAGGACATGCATTAGCCAGATGACCCTTCTCATTGCACAACGAAGACCATTAACCCCATTCTGAGCAGTTCCATGTTCAACCACTTGAGCCCTCTGTTGTTGTGGATCAACCTGGTTATTCCTGCCCATAGCATTAAACCCTTGACCTCCTCCCATCTAACAACCATAACCACAATTCTGAACTTCAACACGTCCATTGTGCACAAAAGCCTGATTTCTAGTGTTTGATGAGGAACGAATGCGATTGTTGGATCTGTTTGAATATCGGCCGAAGGCTTTAGCAATCATAGCAAATCCTTGTTGCAATTCCTCAAAAGCATCTGAGTCCTCATCAGCTTCACTGTAAAGAGCTTGAGCAGTGTTGTTGTTGTATGGAACCAATTGATTTTGTTGAGGTTGTTGCTGTGACGGATCATAAGGTGTGATGGTTGCAGTTTGTTGAGGAGCAGGTTGAGGAGCTTGTTGAGGAGGAATATTAGTTTTAGCCCACAAAGCAAGTTGTTGATTGTCCGGAAGTGACGGTGAAACAGTTTGACCACGAAGAATCCTTTCCTTATCAACTTCTTTTTGGTGAGGCTTCAGATATTCGTACAACAATCCGTATGTATCTTGATGAAGATTTTTAGCTTGACTGAGAAAAATGACATACTTCTCCCATTCCAGACCAAGACTACTTAGAAACTTAGTGTTGACAGCAATGCGTGGCATGATGATGTTGTGTTTGTCCAAATCATTAATGATGTCTGAAAAGCGATGATGATAAGATTCTAATGTCTCTCCTGGTTCAATCATGAAGTGTTCATAAGCCAAGTAGATTTTGGATTCCATGTCTTCCTGATTGAGTGTTGTGCCTTGTATAAGAAGATGAATCTGTTCCCACATTGCTTTTGCAGTCTTTTGAGCATCAACACTTCGAAGGATTGGATTGGGTAATCCTAAAAGGATGTATTGCATTGCAAGTTCGTCGGCTTCAAAGTGTAGAAGTTGGTCACCCGTGATATCTGCAACAGTTGCAATGTTGGTGACATCATCTCTTGGTGGAACAGCATTAGGATCTCCGGGTGTAACGACAGTAGGCATCTGAAATGGACCTTCCATAATGACCTTCTTTAAAAACTTTCCATGTGGTTTCTTTAGATCACAAAACCTAAAGAACTGAATCACCCATTGATCATAATTACCGGGAGTGAGCATTGGAGGTCTATCAAGTGAGCCAGCTTCATGAATTGATTGTTGGCTACTCAAGGCTTCACACATCTTGCCAAACCATGCCGGTTCCTTCATAGTATTCCTGGATGGATGTTGATTGTAGAGGTTTGTGTAAGGTTGTACTTGAAGACTAAGTGATGGTTGAACCATTTGTGTTGGAATTGCACCAAGTTGTGGAGTATGTTGTTGATTAAATTGTTGTTGATAAATTTGTTGTTGATGATTAAATTGTTGATGTTGTGGACTTAGTTGTTGTTGTTGTTGTTGATTATAAGTGTAAGGAAAATAGTTAGAGTATGGTGGTTGTGACATGTTGAAAAACTTGTGTTGTTAAATGGATCTTTGTAGTCGAATGAACCTTTGTTGATGAAGAGTCCTTAGGCGTAGAAATCACAATAAAGCCAAGTACCACTTATGCGTAAAAACTCCAAAGTTACGCGTAACAATAAGAGTTACGTAACAATAAGAGTTACGCGTAGGATTAGCTTACGCGTAAGTAAGGATAAAACGCTAAAGTTATGCGTAAACAAAAAATTAGGCGTAGAAAACTTAGGCGTAGGATTACCTTATGCGTAAGACAGAGCTTAGGCGTAAGATGAATCTTAGGCGTAAAATTTTTTTACGCGTAAGCTTATGCTTATGCGTAATTTTAGGGTTTTTGCCCAAATGATCTTTTACACTATCACAGTGCAAAAGATATCCAAAGTCGACGTATTCTCAGGGTTATCCAAGCAAGAAAACACGGAGTAAACCACGAAAACTGAAGATCAAACCAAGGAACACGTTACGCGTAAGTTTAGGGTTTCACTTACGCGTAAGATTTAGCCAAAGATGATTTCTTCCAACCGATGTTTCCAAACCAGATTTTAGTGATGAAACAACTTCAATATCACCAAAATAACACAAAAGTGTGAAACTTGATGAACCAAAGCCTAAAAACCACGTTACGCGTAGACAGAAACCCACGTACAAAATCAAGCTAGAAAACAATGATCCACGCGTAAAGTTTGAAACTTTTTGCCAAAAACAATTATTTTAACACCTTAAAACGTTGAAAGTACAAGAATCTTGGATTAAAAATTGTAAAAAATGAGTTTTTAAGCGAACCAAAGTATCATGTGTTGTTACGCGTAAGACCGAAACTCACATAAGCAACAAACACGATTCACTCAACTATTTGGCTATTGATACCACTGTTAGGTTCCCATATATGTAACACAAGTATCAATATGTAGAAATAAGATGAAGAAGAGATCGGTTGAACAATATCCAAACACACACACACACGTTAATATGAATGGTTAGGCGTAGGGTATGAAATGAGAGAATAAATTGAACAACCAACTTTCAAGTGAAGGTTTACAAGAGTATTTATAGGAGGGAAGCTAAGGCAACACTCCTAGTTCCCATCCTTTTTCTTATTGGACTAGGCCTAGGCTTATGGGCCTTCTACATAAGCCTAAGGCTAATTACTAACATAAAGGCCATATTAAGCTAACTATTACATATGAATCACTAACACTTGAATTAAGGTTTAGGAGTGATTCCAACAGACAACTTAATTATAATAATAATAGTATTCAAATGTCTTAAGAAAAATCTGATGAATGGATTGGTTTGTATAGGTGATGGATACTGTGGAGTGCTGTTCAATTTATGTACTCGATCAATACTCCATAATCCAAACATTCCTGTTACTGCTATATTTGTAATGTTGCAATTATTATTATTATTATTATTATTATTATTAGAGAAATGATATATGGACTTTAACTTGGGCATAAACTTAGACCCAAAATCACTTGGCAGCATCCTGATGGGTTGTAAAATAAGTGGGTCAATGTCTGTAACTATCAGGATGCTGACACTTGGTTTTAGGTATAAGTTTAGGTCCATGTATCATTTCTCTTATTATTATTATTATTATTATTATCATTTGCGAAACTTTGAAGCTGGTGTGGGGTAGTCGTTTTTTTATTTTTTATTTATTTTCCTTAGTTTGTCGAAGTTGGTTTAATTGTGACGATAGTAAGTCCAAATTCTTATTGTATATAATGAGATTGGCTTTGCTGTTTTTTGCACCCGTAGTTCTTGATACTTTTACCTAAGTATGATCATCTGTGAACCTTTTTAGCATCCTGCAATTTTTTTTACTCATTGCACTTTCCATTTAACATGTTGTAGTGTACAACATTTCAGCTGCATAAACTTTTTTACACTTGAAGAAAAGGTGATTACAAGAATCAACCTCTTTTTAGAGAAATAAACCGGAAATATTTGATGTCAACCTTTTTTATACTTATAAACTATAAACGTGTCATTCTTCTTTATAGTTTAATGATATCTTAAACTACTACGTATTATACTAATTTTTATCTTCAAGATTTCTTGAAGCTAGCCGCCCAGCGGGCGGGCCTGCGGCTAGTTAGTATATAGTCTTAAGAAAATAGTAATTCCTTTATAACTATTGCTATCACTATATAATTAACAAACAATATTTACTATTCATAAAGAAATTAAACCATTAAAATATCATTGCTACCATTTTATTTAATAATAAATATTTATAAAGCTAAAGTTGTTACAAAAGGGATACTTTGTTTAAAGGCTAACAAACGCATTTACAAGAGAAAATGTTCAACTCTTATAAACTACAAATTATTTTTTGGATTTAAAATTTTTACTCTTGTCCCCCTCTTATTTATTTATTCTGCTATTGTTAGTTCCTCATATCGAATTCAAAATATTTTTTCTTAATAGTGAATGTTATACTACAAGTACATTTGTCAAACAAAAAATATCATTTATAGCTCAACTTTATTGATTATTTATATGTTCAGTCGTGCATATTTCAACTAGAAATATTCATAGCTTAAGTGGTTAAAATGCTTTATGCCTGGATTAAGATCATCTCCGGATTTAGGGTTTTTATTTTAAACAACATTCAATAACATACAATAACGACTCATGTTATTCCTCTTAATAACGACTCATGTTATTCCTCTTTATAAGTTTAACCCGTGCGTACACGTGTTTAACAATTAAATTCGGTTAAAATTATTATTAGCAAGAATACAAGTATCTAAATTAAGGTACAACCCCACGAGTTACTGTAAGATGAAAATAAATACACAATATTGTACATATGGCAATGACACATTTTTTTTTCAAAGGTCATTACGTGCTACTAAACACGCATAAGGTCTAGAACATGATATTAATAGTTGAATAGTTAAATAGTTAAATTTAAACAATATCAACCTAAACACCATGCCGGTTAAATAAAGTCAAATCCTTGCTGCAACAAAAATCTATATAAAATATTAATCGATATTAATACATAATTCATATTTTATGTAAAACCCGCACATATTATAACTATATATTTAAGATTTAATATTGAAATATTATTATCCGTTATACTATTGAAATTCAGTTACTGAAATATTATTAGCCGTTATACTATCTGCCGGCCAAACCTCGTGCGCACGTAACGACATTGGTGCTTAAGAAAATCATTTGATAATATTTACTTTTGCATCTATAATGGCTGCCACAATTGATTTCTCAATCGAACATAAACTTGAGGTGTTTTCGACCTGTTTTCATGGTGATGTCTTCATGTTCTACCTATGTCATAGAATTCTTATGTTCTTCGATAAAATTCCATTATTTTATGATTTGTAGGCAGCCTTATACATTTAAAGTTGAACTTTGTTATTAATGACGAGATGAAAAACCCTCTCCGCTCAATAGTACCCCGCGGACATGGTATCTCTGCTATATGCCGTAGGTCCTTGCAGTGGAAGTATGTGAACTCCTAGAACTATCCAACGAACTTGGCAGTTTGGAACCTGCAAATGTGTAAAAAAGACGGACTCGTGTCTATACGTTTTACTAAGGTATGTGCCTAAAGTTTGCCAAACAGGCATTCGAACACAAGCTCCCATTCTAAACCTCACATTAAAGATGCTCTTAGGGACAGAATGTGGAACCAGGAATGCACAGAGTGTTTTGGAGCAAATATATCCCTACCAATACAATCTAAAGTTTGTAATAGTCTATTTTGTTTTGTGGCAGTTTGCTCATTATTTTGGTCCTATTTTGCACTTCCTTAATTGAATATCCAAACTAAAACAGAACTACCAGATATTAGAAACACATGAACCCGAATTACCAACCTCTTATACGATCATTTGTGTATGTGTTCTAAACTTCTAATGTTATGTATCGTGTGCAGGAGCTAAATCAGAGCTATATCGTGAATCATCATAAATCATTCACCTACTGGTCATTTATGTGTGCTATAGTGGGTCTCATCCTTTATTTGGTCAAGTTGTATGTAAACTGCTACTCTTGGAAAGGTATGGTAATGTTCCCGGTTGTCTAAATGAATACTAAATTTAGAATCTTCACCGAGTGTAAATACAATGTAACAGAGGTCCATCGTTTGACCTCCACCGCCCTACCTCCTTACCCCTACGGCCACCGGTGCTACCCTTGAGAAATCAAATGCTAGAGATAGGATTCTGTGACCTTATCGTATAAAAATATTTTAATTCACCTTCTGTCCTTTTGAAAACAATGTTAATGACTGCATTTATCAACATACAGGACACGGAAACACTTCAGTTCTCCACAAATCACTTGTACCATACACATATATAGTTAATGCATTTCAACATCACTTAAAAATCTCTAGAAAAAAGCAATCTATCAATTAAAGAAAATATGAGTACCATATTTAAATGAAAGCAACGGCAACGACCATTAAGTCGACTGACATTTGTTTCCAGAATATTCATAGTTTCACAATATGACAAGATCAAACAACAAACAACAAAAGCTTAGGTTTGTACAAAAGCTTATATAATTGTCAGATCATCTTCATCATAGTGGATGTTTTCGGCCATTTGCCAGATTTGTAGACTGTTATCTGCAGCAACGCTAGCAACCGTCCAATCTTCACATGGGTTCCATGAGAATTCTGAAACTACATCTGTATGCCCGCTATGTAGAAACAGCAACTCCGGTGGCCCTTCTTTGGTTTCCTCTGATGTTTGCTCCATGCCAATCCTGCAATTTGAAACATTAAATTATAAAGAGTTATGCAAAACCAAAAGAAACGTATCAGTTTCGTTTGGATAGGTGATATAGATGCTAGATCTAAATCATAATTAGTTAACGTAATGTGTGAAAATATGTGGATGGTACCATTGCTAAATCGCCATGGACCATAGCGATTTAGCAATTGTACCATCCACAAAAACCGGGCATCGTTCCAAGTCGAAATCAAATCTGCAAGAATCAAGGTTGAAACGGGTTGGTTGGCGATCCTTTACCAATCACCATGAGAAGATATTATCCTTAATTGGTAAAATTTTGTTCCATCTAGGTACAGGGGAAGAACTCATAGTTGAATCTTCAATGAGTTTTATCATTTAATTGACATTGTGGGTTCTTGAGTTGTTGATGATGCAAAGCCAAGAGTCAGGGGAGAATATGGAAAAAAATGTTGGTGATGATAAGAATGGGAAAAGACAAATCCTAGATTAAGTATAGCATGTATGCATTTGATTATGGTGATATAAATAATGAGACCGCCTTTTGATTATGGGAATATGGTAAGTATTGTTATACCATCAAAGTTAGAATTTTTGTAACATTAAGAATACCACAATCAATGGGTACAAGGTACCACATACCTTATACATCGAAGCCAAGTGATGCTAAATGAACCTAACCCTATTAGGTACCTAAAGAACCGTGATGTCGTACCGGAACAGTTCTATGTTTCCTGAAATATTGGTACCACGACACCTGCCTATGAAAAATTGGAGTTGTGTTGGTAAACCTATATCTATCACTTCGATAATTCTTATAAAATCATATTTCTTGAGCTCACTTATTTATAAGAGAACACTGATGCTGATTCAGCAATAAACCTTTACAACAAGCTATATCAATTGCTCTTGGAGTATCCGAGATGATTTAAAAGACTTAACAAGGAAAATGATTTTAGACAAAAAAAAAAAAAAAACAATGGGATGATTTGAGTACATACCTATTAAGATCCCATACCATGAGTCTCCTAGAATCACAACAAGATGCTAAAACTGTCTCATTCTTTGGATTCCACTGAGTCTGTATAATGTCGCCCCTGTAACGTAAGCAACAGATGCGTTGGTACTTGGTAGAGGTAAATCAAGAATTACCAAAAAAGCTTGAGGATAAATACAGAAATCATTAAAAAAAAAAAAAAAAAATCTTACCAGTGACAATCACACGTATGAAGAGCAGAAGTGAGGTTTCGTAAATCAAAAACCTTAACAGTCTTGTCTGTTGACCCAGTCGCCAAAACCCACTCATTAAGAGGATTGAATGCTAAGCAGGTAACCTACCTCAATAAGTATGAACAAAATTAATTTATATGTAAAAATCATTAAAAGGGAAAGTAAGTTACACATTTTATTTCCCAAAAATAACATTAGGCATGTTGACTTACATACTATGTATAGAATATTGAACAATTCTTACTCCAAGCTATATTCGGAGACTGTTTTACCACCAATGTGACCATAACAGCTATGTACATACCATACCTTAAAATTCTCAGCTAAAGACATCTCTGTATGGCTAAGTGACCATATTTGAGTATAAATTTTAAAAACCAATACGATATGTCGATATATGTTTCATAATAAAATGAAATGGTTTCAAACATATATATATATGGATCAGTATACTCAGTATACAAACATAAATGAGTTTATATGCCCACTCCTCTTTTAATGCATTATTGCATATGTATGTTGCACTTTTAAGTTTTCATTGGGGCTGTAGTGTATCATACAGGTCAATAACCTAATTATACAAACACACATCGAAAGGAACCTGTAAATTGTAATCAAGGAGATTTTGAATATAAGAGATTAACTTGTGGCAAAAATATATTTGAGCCCAAGGCTGCTACAGACCTACATTGCTTATGCCATCACACGCTCCTTACTCGTACCATTATATGATTATAAGGATTATCTTTTTTGAATGGATTTGATTTTATTAAAAGAAGGCTAGAAACAAGCTACCATACTAAAAAAAGGCTAGCAAGAAGCTAGAACAGCAAAATTTACATTGTAATGTTACAAGCCCGGATTGGATCGACATTCTATCGGATCCAATCATACCAGTCAGCTGGGTAAATTTTCGAGCATCTATGTGCAATTAATATTTAAAAAAATATGAGTATAAAATCTAATACGCACCTCGTTTCGATGAGCAATTACTCTCTGGACAGGCTGGTAGACTGACGCATTTCTTAGATCCCATATGTTCAAGTATTGATCATCCCCAACTGAGCCAAATAAGCTTTCATGTCTTAAATGCCATGCTACATCTCCTACACCTCCCTTATGAAACTTTTAACCATAAAAAACAGTTATGTGTAAGAAAACGGCAAGAAGCTATCTGAAGTAGGCTGGACATGTAAATTAATAGATACTATAAGAAGTTAAATCCAATTGAAAGAACTTCCAATTCAGATAGGTGGTCTTATTAAGGTGTAAGATAAGATATATCACGGAGTGATTTTTATTTCATCTTTATAAGTCTAGCGAATATGACTCGACACAGATAAGTCTTCAATATTCTTTTATGAAAATCGCTATCCCATCACATAAAAAAGGAAATAATTGATACCATCTGACTTTGATTTACACGCGTTATGGAAAAAGACATATCATACATATGTACCTTGAATGTTTGCTTAGCATCCAAGGTCTTATTGTTAGGGGTTGCTTGAATGTCCCACAAGCAGATTCCATCATCAGAACTACTTAACAAATGACCCTGTTTAAATTTACTCCAAGATAAACCAAATCCGTATTCGTTATGACCCCTCAAGGTCAGATCAGGATTGCATTTTCCATCAAGAGAAGGCTTGGATGGGTGTTTGCTACAATCAAATATGCAAACTTCTGGATTGACTGTCTTTGTAGCTATAACAGATGAATTTTGAGGCATATAACGAGCTGTGTGTACGTCTCCATCATGATTTATTAGCTGAGTTATTTGTACCTGCTTTAACAAAAGATATACAATAAAACACACCAAACAAATAATGCAAGCAATATGTAGTACTCACATGCAAGAAAGTTATATGCTAAAAAGGCGTAAAAGCCAGAGGCATTTAGGACTAAATAATATGGAGCTAATTACTACCCGACCAACTTATATATCAATAAAACAGGGATAGGGGGGGTTAGTGAAATAGGTACCTATCAAAAATTAAAAGATCACTATGTTCTTGGGTTTTTAGGTAAGGAAATGGAGGGAAAGGTAATGGAGCAACGTGAAAGAACGACTAAAATTACTGTACTAATCTATCCCTATTTGTTTTGTTACACAATAATGACATAAAGGTAAACATATTAACTTTCCTTTCCCTTAGTTTCTCCCCGACTAAAGAAGATGAAAGTGATTTAGTTTCCTTCTCTTCTGTACACTTTCTTTCCAACTCAAGAGAACAAATAAATTAGAACACACGGTCTAGTTGTGTCATATAGATTTTTGGATACCTATGACTTTGAGCCACCACACCCCAATTAAGCCATGTGGATGACGCATGAGTTATATAAGATTTTTTTTTCGTGTCGCTACTTGTGGATTGTTTTTTTGTTTGTGTTTGTGGGCCCTAAGTGTACCTATAACCCTGGGTTATGAGGGAGATTGTTTTGTATTATGTTATAGGATTTCTGTTATAGGTAAAACAGTTGACTTCACACCTATAACTTGAACCTATAGCTCACACGATACCGTTTGCTCTTAGGCAAATATTTATTCTTTCCTTTGCCTTACTTTCTTTTCTATTCCTTTAATTTCAGGGGTAAGTATCTAATTTAATTTGTAATATAATGTGTTAGATTCTTTATTCACCTATCTTAATTTGTTCTCAATTTTTATGCCTATGAATCACGACTATCATATTTAAGCAAACAAAAACCAAATCACTAGAAAGACGAACACGCCGTGATTCAGGAACCCTAGTTAATCGAGGTTTTAGAACAAAATTGCGTTTGAATATAACTAATATTTCATAGGAGTCAAAACCTGATCAGAAAATCAGATAATTGGCTTAGTGGTTCGAATGCAGAAGTTTTTCTGTTCATTTAACATCAAACAACCAGAAAATTCAAATATAAAGAAAAAAAAAAGTACTACAATGTCATGCACAAGTAAGAGCGTACAAAAATATTAAGACATGTAAGTGCACGTTAAACCCTAAATAGTTTCACGTAATATAATAATGATGAATTTCAACTTAAAACTCACTATTAGATCTCTCTATTAAAAAACTGGACTTTCTTCTTATGATATCAAAATCGACAATTCAACTTCCGGCGTTGATATTCAAACAAACCACAAAGCTAACAGAATCATGGACAGCACACACATGCAACATACAAACCCTGTTGTTGGTACATGCTAAAATTACAATTAACTCTAGTTTAGAAACTAAACCCTACTTTTTAAACACATCATTACTTCAAACAAATAAACCACTTGAGGGTGGCTTAGTGGTAAAAGGGCTTGTGACTATCACTCTAAATGTGCGAGGTCTCAAGTTCAATTCTTGCTATGTGCAAACAATTTTGAAGTGACCACGCCAAGCTCCTGAAAAGGGAGTGGTTTACCTGGTTTGAGTCTGTGTGGCAGTGGGTTCAAACCCCGTGGATTAGTCGGCCAAAAGGTCGAAAATCATGGTTAAAAAAATCACACAAATAACGTGAAGTACAAAATCATAGACATCCCATACACAAACCATATGTCTAAAACCCTAGAGACTATAAAAAGACACTACAACTTTATCAACAATTTCAGTCAGACAACCACATGTAACAAACCTTGCCGTCAGAGCTATCAAAACTTTGAGCATCAAACAGATCACCTTCAGCTACAACAGGCAACTTAACCTCTGCAATCATAAGGTAATTAGGATAATCACCATCTGTATGTGTCCCCAAAATTAACTTCTGAGTTACATAGTCTTGTCCATCAGGCTCGTTCCATCCCGGTAGCCATTCAACAGTTAACGAAGGCCACTCGAGCATATGAGTGATGATGAGATCGTACAAATGAGGTGTGTTTTTCTTCCAGAGTTTGTGTTCTTCGTTTATGTACAATTGTTCTTCGGTAATTTCATTTTCGTTTTGCATCATGACTGCTTGGTTTGAAATTGGATTGAATTAGGGTTATAGGTGTTGGTATTTTGATGGATTTTGAGATTGTGGAGGGAAGGAGCGTCTAGGGGGTATTTTCAAAGATGTTTGACTATTTTGGGTTTTAAAACGTGAATAAAAAACCTATAATGTGTATACTATGAGTTGACATCATAAAAAACCTATTTTGGGGGTAATTTTTTTTTTTTTTTTTTCTTCTTCTTTGACCATTTTGATGGATTTTGAGATTGTGGAGGGAAGGAGCGTTGCAGCGGTGAGTACCCGTGTGATTATACATTTTTAGTTATAGTAAGTTTTTTTTGATTCAGTGTTTTTAAAGAAGAAAAAAAAATTGAATGTCCAACAGATGTTATTAATTGAAAATTAGTTTGTTTTCTTACTTACGCATTTAGTAACATAATAAAAAACTTTTATAGCATGGTGCTTACGCGATTATATGTTTTTCATGATGCTAACTTAACACATGACGATAACTTAACAGAACAACTTTACCGCACATTATTGCTTTAAAAAATGGCAGACTTGCATCATAATGCAACAACGATACGGAAAGATGGTCAACGATATTGCTAGTCGTTTAGGACGTGCAATATTATATATCGTTTAAACATACAAGGTGTTTTAAACTAGCGGTTTTAGCACCATCTAGTGGTGTCTATATTGCTAAGATGTGGTGGTAAATGGTGGTCCGTTGAGTGGTCGAAAAAGGTGGTGTCAGAAAGTCTGACTACACAAAAGATTGATTTCTATGATCCGCTTAATGATTTGCAAAATTTATTTAGTGAGTGTTTTAAAGAAGAAATAAAAGATAATATGATTTATGCGCTATTGTTTTTTACCATGTGATATATTAAGTGTACTTTTGAGTGAATGGGTATTTAAATAATATCATTAATGAATTGTAAAATGTAAGTGGAATGATATGATTGTTTTATTTGATGTTCCATACGTACAAGATACAAGATACATATAAGGACCATCCATGATCTATTTTGGGTAAATTGCTAATCACCCTCTAATCTCTAGCTAGACATATTTAATATACAGCTTATCACCAACTCATCAAGCTAATCTCTTTGCAATCACATTTAATATACAGCTAACACTCCCCCGCAGTTTGAGCGGGAGAACACCGAACACTCAAACTGGAGCGAAATTCTTTAAATAATGCTGAGGGCAATCCTTTGGTGAAGATATCATCAAACTGATAGCGTGAAGGCACATGAAGAACTTTAACTTGACCTGTAGCCACCAGGTCTCGAACAAAGTGAATGTCAATCTCGATATGCTTGGTCCGTTGATGCTGAACCGGATTTGAGGACAAGTAGACAACACTAACATTATCACAGTATACAAGTGTTGCGGAACATACAGGAGTATGGAGCTCACGAAGAAGATTTCGTAACCAACACGTTTCAGCAACTGCATTGGCAACCCCGCGATACTCTGCCTCAGCACTGGAACGAGACAATGTCGGTTGGCGCTTAGAGGACCATGAGAGTAAATTGTTGCCAAGAAAAACACAATAGCCAGAAGTGGACCGCCTAGTAGTGGGGCAACCAGCCCAATCAGCATCAGAATAAGCAACCAATGAAGTAGTCGAAGATGAATACAACTGTGACCCAAAATCCAAGGTACCCCGGATGTAGCGCAAAATCCGTTTGAGAGCAGAGAAGTGAGGCTCTCGCAGATCATGCATATGAAGACACACCTGCTGAACATCGTAAGATATATCAGGGCGAGTAAATGTGAGGTACTGAAGGGACCCTGCAAGACTCTGATATAGTGTAGGATCGGAAACCAAAGTGTCATCATCTCCCAGTTTAGACTCAGTGGCAACTGGAGTCCGACTGGAATTACAATCAGCCATGTGGGCACGTGCAAGGATCTCTGTAGCATACTTGCGCTGAGATAAAAACATACCAGAAGAGTCACGTGTAACAGATATGCCCAAAAAATAATTTAGAGTACCCAAGTCTGTCATAGAGAACTCTGTATGTAGAGATGCAATAATACGCTGTAGTAAGCCATCAGAAGAAGCAGTCAGTACAATATCATCAACATATAATAGAAGATAAGCGGTGTCAGTCCCCTGATGAAAGATAAACAATGAGGAGTCACAGCGACTGTGAGTAAAGCCAATGCCAAGAACATAGGTAGCAAAACGCTGAAACCAAGCCCGATACATACATAATCCGGATGTTCAGTATCACGAAATCCAGGAGGCTGGTGCATGTAAACAGTCTCAGATAAATCTCCATGTAAAAAGGCATTCTTAACATCTAGCTGGTGAACCGGCCAATGTCGAGAAGCAGCCAAGCTGAGAACGGTGCGTATAGTGCCAGGTTTGACAACCGGGCTAAATGTCTCGTCAACATCAGCCCCCTCTATCTGAGTGCTGCCATTTGCGACAAGGCGAGCCTTGTAGCGACTGAGGGTACCATCTGCCAAGTACTTGTGACGAAATAGCCACATGCAGCGGACGATATTGGTGACCACGGGACGGGGTACAAGAATCCACGTTTTGTTTTTAATAAGAGCATTAAATTCATCGTACATAGCATTTAACCAATTTGGGTCATGGAAAGCGGCGTTATAGGAGCGAGGTAAAGGAGAAACTAAGGATACATGACAGGCGTAACGAGGATTGGGACGGGTGGTCCCGACACGGGAACGTGTGACCATGGGATGAACCGATGTGGTGGTCGAGGTAGGGTCCGTAATAGGGGGAGGGTTTGGGGAAACAGAAACGGGGGCCGTAGGCTGTGTAGAAGGGGTTGGTATTGATGGAGAGGGAAGTATGTCGGGGGATGCTATGGTGGGAGAAGGTGGAGAGTCGAGAACGGGTGAAATGGGGGAAGTAGGTGGGGGTGGGGGTTCAGGAACAGTCGGTTGTGGGGGTGGTGTTGGGGTGAGTTTTATGAGGTTGGAGATGAGGTTAGGTGAATCATCCAAGAAGTCGTAGGATGGTGTTGCAGTGGGTGTGGTGGTGCCAAAGGGAAACACTGTCTCATCAAATGTGACATGACGGGATATAATGATTTTGTTAGTGTTTAGGTCTAAACAACGGTAGCCACGATGATTGGTGGCATGGCCCAGAAAGATGGAAGGTGTGGCTCGTGGTCCGAGTTTGTGATTAGTGTCTATGTGAGGGTAGCAAAGGCATCCAAAAACACGCAAAAGATGGTAGTCAGGGTGGGTGCCAAACAGGCGTGTAAAGGGAATTTCATTATCAATAGCACGGGAGGGTAGGATATTTAAGAGATGGATAGCCATGTTAAGAGCTTCCACCCAGTAGTTTGGGGGTAGGTGGGCTTGGAAAAGTAAGGTGCGGATAAGGTTGTTTATGGTGCGAATCATTCGTTCAGATTTACCATTTTGTTGGGAGGTGCGGGGACAGGAAAAACGGAATTGTATCCCATTGTTGTTAAATAATTTATGAAATGTATGGTTATCGAATTCACCACCATGGTCACACTGAAATGACTTTATTTCACGGTTGAATTGAGTTTTGACAAAGTTGCGAAACAATGTAAATTTGGACAAAACATCAGATTTATTAACCAACGGATAAACCCATACAAACTGAGAATAATGATCTAGAAAAATAACATAATATTTGAAACCAGAGAGGCTCGGTATTGGGGAAGCCCATAAATCCGAGTGAACAATATCGAAAATATTTTGAACTAAAGTAGATGAACTAACAAATGGAAGTCGCACGTGTTTGCCAAGCTGACAAGCATGACAAAGCACGGGAGATTTTTCCTTATTACATGAAATAGAATTATTTGAAATAACACGACGCAGCACTTCACTTCCTGGATGACCAAGGCGTTGATGCCACGTATACTGACTCGTAAGGTAGGCTTGAGGAATGGGGGATGGCTTGGTGACAGGGTAGAGATCGCCAGTGCTATCACAGCGGAGCAGCACCTGACGGGTTTGAAAGTCCTTAACAGAAAAACCAAAAGGATCAAATTCAACAGTGCAATAATTTTCACATACAAACTGACGTACAGAAATTAAGTTTTTTAACAATATGAGGAGTGATGAGAACATTATTTAGGTGAAGGGGTCGAAAGGGTTTTGGTAAAATGCTATGGCCAGAGTTGGTGACGGGGATTGTGTGTCCGTCACCAACAACAACAGATGAATAAATACTCGAATTAAAAACATTAGTAAGATTATTGACCGAGTCATTTAGGTGAGAAGACGCACCTGTATCCATGTTCCAATTACCAGGAGCGGGCTCATGAAGTGTGGTAGTGGCAAAAGCATGTGGTAGTAGAGTTTGTTGACCCGTAACAGCCCCTAATGAACCTCCTGAATGGTTGTGAACCGCCTGCGTGGACTGATTAGGCTGAACCGGAGGGGGTCCAAGTACACCGGTTGTCTGAACCGGGTTACCAAAGCCGAAGTGAACTGCTTGAGTGACCGGGTTCGTGGACTGACCCATTGGATGCTGAACCGAGTAATCAGACTGCTAGACAGGGTATGTGGACTGGGCTGCTGACCCTGGTTGACTGAACTGGACCGCTGGAGTTGGACTGCCGTAGATGAACTGCTGACCCGAGTAGTGTTGGCCTGTCGAATAAGTGGCCTGAGCTGAGTAGTGATAGACCACTGTTTGACCCTGCATATTATGCATGGAAGGGTTCAGATGTGTTGTTGACAATCCAGACGGGGAAAGAGGCTGGCCATGGCTTGGTGGACCGGTCATAAATGCAATAGGGTTTGTAGAATTTGTACTTTGGCCACTGATGGTCCCATTACATCCCAACTTAGCTAACAGATGGTGCAAGGTTTGCATATCATTGGTCGACAAAACAGTAGCAGTTGGTTGAGATTGAGTGGTGACAGTAGCATGCAAACCATGCATACCATTATGCAAAAATCTGCATGAGGCCCCAAAACGACACGAGCCCTTGCTCCAATTTAAACACGGTTTATGTACTTTTTTCATGGAGGACGATGGACGACGAGGATTGGAACCGGTGTTGGCTAATAGAACCATGGGTGAAGATGATGTTGAATCGGACAATGGGTCGTGGGTACGTGCCTTTAAACGCATTTCTTCCGTTGTGAGCATGGACCTTACGGTTTTGAGATCGGGAAAGGGATCCCGATGTGCAATGATGGTAGCCACGTTATCATACCTTGCGGGTAACCCTTCCAATGCAAAAGTGACGACATCATCATCGTCCAAAATCGAGCCAAGACTATTTAGAATCGTTGCAATGGATTCTATTTTTCGAAAATAGGCATCGATGCCCATATCGCCAACTTTTAAGGAGCGTAGCTCCGCTTTCAAAGCAATAGAACGGGTCCTTTTGTTGTCGGAAAATATGGCTGCTAGGGTTACCCACGCTTCATGTGCCGTTTTAGGGTTGGCTACAACGAGCCGTTGTTGGAGGGTTTTGGAGATAGTCACAAAGATCCAAGAAAGGAGGATCGAATCGATTTTCAACCACTCCGCATCCGGAGGCGAAGAGGTGGTTGGTGCATCTTGGCCATTCTTGATTTCAAGATGATCCATGAGAAGATTTCCGCGACAAAAGTGGGTGAATAAATACACCCATGATGAATAGTTCATTTCGTCTACATCTAGTTGAACCGGTATTATGTTATTTAGGTTTGTGATTGCCATAATTTTATTAGAAAAAAGAATGGTGGGTTGAGGAGAAGGTGGAGAGTCGATAACAGTCATGGTGAGAAGAAAAGTGAGATGAGGTGAGGGGATTAGAGAGGTGAGGGTACGACTGAATAGAGGTGAGAGGAGATGAAGGATTAGCAGCGGATAGTGTTTAGGGTTTGGTAGTCTACTGATACCATGTAAGTGGAATGATATGATTGTTTTATTTGATGTTCCATACGTACAAGATACAAGATACATATAAGGACCATCCATGATCTATTTTGGGTAAATTGCTAATCACCCTCTAATCTCTAGCTAGACATATTTAATATACAGCTTATCACCAACTCATCAAGCTAATCTCTTTGCAATCACATTTAATATACAGCTAACATAAAAGTCATTTAGTGGTGTTCGAAAGATATAAATGATAATATAATTTATGAATTATTGTTTTGTATCATTTGATATATTAATTGTACTTTTGAGTGATGGGTATTTTAATTACATTATTAATGATTTGTAAATTTCATTTAGTGAGTATTTTAATGAAAAAGAAAAATAGATTATTTATGCATTATTGTTTTATACCACGTTCTATATTAATTGTACTTTTGTGTGAAAGTATTTTAATGATATAATCAATTCTGGCATTAATATACACGGATGTTACAAGTTAGATGATTTATGCATTATTGTTTTGTACCAAGTGATATATTAATTGTACTTTTGGTTACAAGTTTAGCGGGTTACTTTTATTAGAAAATGTTTTTGGTCTTAGAAATTTTAAGACTTTTTTATTTAGAATATCCTAAACACTTTATATAGTAGTATAGATAATGTATATACTATGAGTTAACATCAATATAGAATCAAAAATTATCTAAAGATCTAATAAATCAATCATGACCACGATCATTTTTTCATTCAAAAAAAAAAAAAAAAAAAAAAAAAAAGACACTTTTCACCTCTTTTTTTAAAAATAAAATATTTTGCAAACGGTAAATCGTCAAGTGAAAAAGATACACCATCACGACGAGTATTTTTTTATCTTTCAGTAGACGGGCACTTCGATATACTTTCGACGAACTTTTTTTTTGATTTTTTTTTTCAGTTACGTCTGGAAAATTCACATGTGATTTGTATCACAAATCACATACTCACATGTGGGATTTACATGTGATTTGTGATACAAATCACATGTGATTTTTAAAAATGTAACTGAAAATAAAAATCGAAAAAAAAGTTCATCGAAAGTATATAGAAGTGCCCCTCTATAGAAAGATGATTTAATTCTCGTCGCGATGGTATGATTCGTTTTGCGTAACGATTAACGGTTTGCGAGATATTTAATTTTAAAATATATATATATATATATATATATATAAGTTTATTTTTTATTTTTATTTTTGATCAAAAACTGGATGACAAAGATTGATTCATTGAATCTTTAGAAAATATTAGATCTACATTGAACTTAATGTTATCTCTAACAAATTTTATTAAGTACTTGTTAATACATTTTTAAGCAATATAAGTGTTAATGAATCTTGTACACACTACAAATGATTGTTTTAAAATATCTTTCAAGACATTTTAATATCATCGTTAATATTTATTTTGAATTTGTATATTTTTATGCTAAAAAGATAAACAAATCGATATAATTGCAAATGGTTAGAACGAGTTACGAAATTCGATAAATATGATTTAATTATAAGAATCCCATAGAAAACAATGAAATTCACCTTTTTGAGTTTTCGAAAAAATCAAATGCAAAAATGATGCAGGTTTTACCGACTAGGTTTTAATATTTATAATGTCTCGTTATACCTATGGTCTACCCTATTGCACTAACGGACAGTGTACCCGGTCGTGTGTAGTGTAGTGTTTGGTAAAACCGAGGTCGTCCCAAGAGCTATGTGAGTTGGATTAATACTAAGTCTAAGTGTCACAGAATTTAATAATAATAGCGATAAGGAATTACTTATTTAACTACTAAAACAGATAAAAGCAAATAAAGGTAAAGGATAAATCAATAGAGGAGAGTGGTGCTAACCTAGTTAATCCTCCAAGCTAGTTATGTTTGCGTCTACTTACTTCCAATTACTTCATGTGGGGTCAAAGTCGAGAAGACAACACTTGGTAAATTCGCCCTAACCTATCAGCAAAGATGCCACCACAGGAGAAGTCAGGTGTCCCCTCTTAAGTCCTGTTGTTCCTGGTCCCCTAAGCCAAGTCATTAAGTACCGCTACATGCTAGATTTATAATAGTGAGTGCCCGGGCGTTAGCAACTTAAACACTCACCCCTAATTCTTAAGTCCATCCAAACGATAGGTGATCAGTTGGTCAAATCGCACAAGTAGAAAAGATCGTTAGTTGGTCATATCTTACCCTTCCCGTCTCAGTCCGCTCACCTAGGGTCAGTTGGTCCTATCTCCTAGGCAATTGGCCTCTACCGCCATTCAAAACTACCGAACCAAAGGTAGCTACCAATAAACTATGCATGCATACACTTAGAAATAATTGTACGGAAGTAATGTAAACGTAAACAACACAATTAAGGAATCATAACTAGGCCAGCACCAAGAGGTGCTTAGCCGCTCATATTACTCATACAAACCAATTCAATATTCAAAGGTACGAAATACATGAATCGAAAGTAAAGAAAATATAAAATGCTAATGCTTATCGTAGGGGAGTGATTTCTCCCTTGGAGACAGCTCCGTATGCTCCTCTGGACCTTCCTTTAGCTTTTTCCCACGTTCTCTGATTGTTGTGTGTGGAATGGGATGATTAGAAATGCTGGAATTCGTGGGGTATTTATAGGCCAGATCTGGGTTACGGCGTAACTAATATAAGAGTTACACCGTAACCTTCAATTTCCTGGTATTTTGCACTAGATCTGCTGGTTACGGCGTAAACTTATTAGTGGTTACGCCGTAGTCTTCAATAATACTTGGTTACGCCGTAGTTGATGGAATAGTTACGGCGTAGTTATCAGCGGCGTGAAACCTCATTTGACCTAATAGAGTTACGTCGTAGCCTTTGGGGAGAGTTACGCCGTAACCTTCTGATGAGTTGGTTTTTAGAGTCACGCAATAGTTACGGCGTAATGTGAGATATGAGTTACGCCGTAACTTCTTCAAAATCAGCATACTATGATAAATATTTAGATAATTCTCCAATTCCGCGTCTCTTTAGCTCCAATACTCGTAATTTACCTGAAAGTGGAAAACAATGGAAAAAAGCGTAAATACATATAAATGATATAAATTACAAGCATTATCGTGGGAAATTGACACTTAATATTCATGACTATTTAATGTTATCAAATATCCCCCCACTTGAACTCTACTTGCCCTTAAGTAGACCTTATTAGAAAGATTCCTAAAAAGATATCTCACATAACCTGTAAAATATAAGTTTACAAATCCCTTATGCTAGAATAAAACAAAGCCGAACACCTCACGAAATGGGAACTAAACACTCAAATCTCTCAACTATTCAAAGTGTTAATTTCGGGGTGATCACTCAATCACACAGTCATAGCATGTATTCTATCATAAGCTTGGCGGTTACACAAATCTCCACCACTAGAGTTAAGGACTAAACAATTCTCGAAGGCAATATGGGTAGACACGACAATGGTTAAGGGGTGACTCGTCATTACTAACATGTCACGGCGAAGTGGACAACACCAATGGTACATGACCAAATCCATGGCCAAGACACCAAAGATTGCTCGCTGCATCACCTAGATACGCTTCATGACTAAAGGGTAGGAAAAGACATGGGATATATAAATGGTGTAAAAATAACAATCAAACAGGTAGTCTAAATCTATAACCAAGTCATCACCACTTACCGTCCACCCAAAGTTCAAGCTTTGATGTCAAGAAACCGGATCATGAAATACTAGGTAGATGTGTCATTAGAGGACGTCGTGATGGGCACACTACCTTTTCTCCAACTTGTTGGCAAATTACCCAACTCCAATCTTCGAATGTGACCGAGGTGGCCTCTTCGATACTAAATCTATAAAGCTCATAACATAGTGCTTATAACAATGCACTTTACAATAATAACATAACAACCTTTTTTTTTCTTTTTTTTTCAACATAACAATAATAACTTAAACATAATATCCCCCCACTTGAGATGAACAATGGGAATTCGGGGGGTCTTCAATGATCTTCAGGAATATGTTGTCGATGAAAGCGTGATTTCCGAACCTTTCCACTTGCACCTTGAACTTAGGCAAATAATGACTTCCCAATCACAAATAAAGACTACAGGGTAGGCTAAGGTGTATAGGTGTAACGAAACAATATATTGGGTTGACAAGATGAAAGGAATGGCTCAGAGGGGTGTATCTAGGGGTATCTTGCACTAAAGGTGAGTGCAACAAAAGGGTTTCACATGGGGGTCGAGAAGTCGAGGTGACTAATCGATAGACATACAATGGTAGGCTGTTTGGGTGATAATCCTATAATATTCCCTTCTAAAACTGAAAAGTCCAAATACATCGAGCTAACTCAACATACCTCGTCTATGGTCTCGAAATGATGCAAAGTCCAAGTTCTAAAGTTTACAAGCTACCGGCACACTCATAATTTGGTGGATTTGGGGTAAAATATTGGAAACGGATAAGGCTAATCTCACCATATAATATCAAGGGTTGCATGTGCTCGGCTAAGGTCTAATCTAGTTAGGTTAAGAAAAACATGTCAAAATCTTAAAAATAACATAATTTTTCAAAATAAACTAGAAAAACGAGAGCAAAGTAATGTTCAAGAGATAATTCTACTCCCGTCCCCCCACTTGAATTGTACAAAGTCCTTTTTGTACTAAGCATTAAATAAAGGTGAAGAGAAAAGTAGAATTCGAGCGAGAACTTCCCTGAAATTTGCTCCACAAAGAAAGAAGGCCCACGAAAAAGAGACGTGCCTTCATATAAGCATCATGAACAAACTTCAATCCCTGAAATCACACTACCGACAAGCATAATTCTAAATAAAAAAAATGAAAAATGAAAAACAATCCTAACTCACTTTTGTAGGAATCACGGTTGCATTTAGCATATGCAACAAGCCTTTTAAACCACTTGGTGTCCCAAGTGGACGAGTGAAGTCTCATGAGGGTTTACAGGGAACACACCCACAAAGTTCATTTAAAATACTAATACAAGGTTATTGTGTTTTAAAATGAAAGAATTAAAGCAGAGGAAGGTTACGTCATAACTCTTTTGAGGGAGTTACGTCGTAACTGGCAAAACCTGGCATAAGCTGCAAAGCGAGTGGTTACGGCGTAACCACAGAGGTGGTATTACGCCGTAATTAGCAATGCGTCTAGAATTCTTCTGCAAAAGGTTGGTTACGGCATAATCACATAGATGAGTTACGCCGTAACTCTGGTCAGATCAGCAACTGCAGCAGAAATTACTTCCTCGTTTCCTCAAAAATGGTTAGAAAACACAAAACCCTACATAAATGGAAATAAAACAAAAGAAAGAGATAATTCGGGTTGTCTCCCGAAAGAGCACTTTTCTTTATTTACGAGTCTTTAAGTTAGACTCAGAGCCGCAGGGCTCTATGGGGGTCTTTGGACTTCCCCGACTTCTTCAATGTCTTTCATCAAGTTATGCCTCATCCAGGCGACATTCGTGGCAGTTCGGAGGTATTCATTAGTTTCAATTTTCAGGATTTTGAAAATTTTTCCTCCGGTCCTAAGTGGTAGCGAGTGAACTCGTATTTTTTTGACAATAATTGGAGGCGGCCTCTTGTAGGGAATCCCAAGGAGTTTGCACCTCCTTTGCTCATAAGCTTCGTCATCGGGGTCAGTAAATTTCTCATTTCCTTGCAACTCAAGGTAATCTAAAATCCCCTCAATGTCATCATCATTAGAGCTGGTACCTTTAAACCATTCTTCATCGAGCAGATCCTCCACTAGCACACGCTTGCATTCTTCCTTTTCATTTCTTACCAACTCCTCGTCATCCTCAACTTTTATTTCACTCGGGTTGTTAGGACTCTCGTTGTTTAAATTTTCATTACTCATGTATTCCTTCCAAATCTTCTCTTTTGTTAACGTATCCAAATGTCCATACTTAATTTTCACCCAACTGTCAAATCCCAGGTTGTCCAACCAAGGAAAACCTGTTCTTTCCTCATCGTTTGTTGAAGTCCATAAGAAGTCGTCTTCTCCTATTCTCCTTAAGTTGCTTCCCCTGTTATATTTATCGTCATAAGGGTTGCACGATGGCCAGAAAATTTCCCAGGAGATTTTATTCTCTCACACCAGTGACTGCGTATTTCCTTGTTGTCAGTTTCACTTAAATGCTCTTCCATGCAGTAGATGTCGTTATTAGCCACATCCTTTTTCTGATTATGATCCTTGTAATTAATCTTCAGCTTTTTAAGAAGATTCGGGTTAATCTTGGAATCCCCGAACTGTATTGCGTACCAATCGTCAAATGTCAAATCACCGAACTTTATACAATATCTTTCACGCTCGTGGGGGCATGTCCACTCTTCCTATTTTTCACTATCCCCGCCGTTGCAATACTCACGGAAGGGGTTGCACGTAGGCCATGCTTGTGTGGATTCATCGTCAGTTATGATTATAGGAGTACACCAGTGAGTGATAGGCGGCTCCTCTTCATCTTCGAGGGAGATTTTCTCCAGTCTTTCATCATCAGTATATGCAGGCCACATGAATTTGTTATTCTTGACCCTATTCTTATTGCTACCTCCATCACAAACCTCATTTCTCGGGTCACACGAGGCCCATAGATCATACCAATCTCCCTTAGCTACGGGTATCATTTTGCACCAGTGATATTTCCTCTTAGATTGGGGCAGAGGGCACAAGTTAATGTCGTATGACCATTCGTTAATCTCATATGTTCCTGATTCGTCCACTTCAAGGAATTTATCAGCCCACGTATCCCAGTTACGCCGTAACTCAGATTCTTGGTTACGGCGTAACTCGTTAGAGTCGTTCTCATCAATATTCTTCATAACCCCGTTATCGCTGTAAAAAACATAGTTACGCCGTAACTCATAAGGCAGGTTACGGCGTAACTCAGATCTGTCGACGGAATCAACCACTGAATCTGTACCTTTGGCCTGAACCTTCGAGCTATTATCAGCAAAAAACACTTTACATTCCATAATTAGTTTTGATCCTTCAGGTTTATTGTTATTCATCCTTACTTTTTCACTGAGCTTTTCCACCATAGATTCTAGGTTTTTTAGGGTTGTGTCGTGCTTGGAAAGGCTTCTGTCAGTGTTTTCCTGGAATTCTTTTAACCACTCATCTTGCTCCTTTTGTCATTGGGCTGAACTTTCTAGGAATTTGTTAATTGTTTCTTCAAGACTGGGCTTTCTTTCTCCATAAGGCCCACGGTTGTAATTTCCATGGTACCCGTTACTATTTCGATTATCTCCATAAAACGGTCAATTTTCTCCATATTTTTCTTCTTCAATTAAATTTTCTTCGTCAACATGAGGACAATTTTTTGTGAGATGTCCTCCCCCACAGCTTTCACAACCTACTTGGATGGCATAAACAGTTTCTCTGACTTTCAGCATATCTCGACTTAGATTTTCAATTTTACTAGCGATTGCTGCAATTCCATCAAAACTTCCGCTCTGGTTTCTTTTGCTTCCTCCGTCGTTCCATTTTTGAGAATGATCAGCCATTTTTTGAATGGCTTCAATAGCAAGGGTAGGCGTCATGTTCGGAATAGGTTCTTGATAGTCCAGCATCTGTCTCGTAGTTACATTAATTCCGTTGTAGAAGATGTTGACCTTTTGCTGGTTGTTCAGATCGTGAGTAGGACATTTGTAAAGCAGATCGTTGTACCTATCCCAGGCTTGATACAACGTTTCGTCGTCTTCTTGTTTGAAGTTATGGATTTCCAAAAGCTGGTTAGAAATCTTTGACGGAGGACAGTATATTTGAATGAAATGCTTCTTAAGTAGAGCCCAAGTATTAATTACCCCGGCGGGCAATCTTTCGATCCATCTTCTGGCAGCTCCGGTAAGCGTCATTGGGAATACCCTTAGCATAACTGCATCATGAGACACGCCTGAAATGTTGAAAAGGCTTGCAATGTATAGGACATTTTCAACGTGCTCATATGCATCTTCGTCCCTGTTTCCTGAAAAAGGGTTAGCACGAAGCTCCCTCATAAATTGGTCTTTTATTTCGAAACGGACATCTGCTCCAATTGCCGGTCTTACGAGACCTGGCCCTTGTTCTGCTCTTGTCAACACCAAATATTCCTCAAGAGTGAGGTCATCGATATTAACAACTTCCATGGTACCTGAAAACTTGAATAATGATCGTGAGAGATATAGAAAAGTTTAAAACAAAACGAAAATAAAAGACTTAATATCAATCCTAATATAACTCCCCGGCAGCGGCGCCAAAAACTTGATGCAGGTTTTACTGACCAGATTTTAATATTTATAAAGTCTCGTTATACCTATGGTCTACCCTGATGCACTAACGGGCAGTGTACCCGGTCGTGTGTAGTGTAGTGTTTGGTAAAACCGAGGTCGTCCCAAGAGCTATGTGAGTTGGATTAATACTAAGTCTAAGTGTCACAGAATTCAATAATAATAGCGATAAGGAATTACTTATTTAACTACTAAAATAGATAAAAGCAAATAAAGGTAAAGGATAAATCAATAGAGGAGAGTGGTGCTAACCTAGTTAATCTTCCTAGCTAGTTATGTCTACATCTACTTACTTCTAATTACTTCAGGTGGGGTCAAAGTCGAGAGGACAACATTTGGTCAATTCGCCCTAACCTATCAGCAAACATGCCACCACAGGAGAAGTCAGGTGTCCCCTCATAAGTCCTGTTGTTCCTTGTCCCCTAAGCCAAGTCATTAAGTACCGCTACATGATAGATTTATAATAGTGAGTGCCCGGGCGTTAGAAACTTAAACACTCACCCCCTAATTCTTAAGTTCATCCAAATGATAGGTGATCAGTTGGTCAAATCGCACAAGTAAAAATGGTCATCAGTTGGTCATATCTTACCCTTCCCGTCTCAGTCCACTCACCTAGGGTCAGTTGGTCATATCTCCTAGGCAATTGGCCTCTTTCGCCATTCAAAACTACCGAACCAAGGGTAGCTACCAATAAACTATGCATGCATACACTTAGAAATAATTGTACGGAAGTAATGTAAACGTAAACAAAACAATTAAGGAATCATAACTAGGCCAGCACCAAGAGGTGCTTAGCCGCTCATATTAATCATACAAACCAATTCAATATTCAAAGGTACGAAATACATGAATCGAAAGTAAAGAAAATATAAAATGCTAATGCTTATCGTAAGGGAGTGATTTCTCCCTTGGAGACAGCTCTGTATGCTCCTCTGGACCTTCCTTTAGCTTTTTCCCACGTTCTCTGATTGTTGTGTGTGGAAATGGATGATTAGAAATGGTGGAATTCGGGGGGTATTTATAGGCCAGATCTGGGTTACGACGTAACTAATATAAGAGTTACGTCGTAACCTTCAATTTCCTCGTATTTTGCACTAGATCAGCTGGTTACGGCGTAACCTTATTAGTGGTTACGTCGTAGTCTTCAGTAATACTTGGTTACGTCGTAGTTGATGGAATAGTTACGGCGTAGTTATCAGCGGCGTGGATCCTCATTTGACCTAATAGAGTTACGTCGTAGCCTTTGGGGAGAGTTACGCCGTAACCTTATGATGAGTTGGTTTTTAGAGTCACGCAATAGTTACGGCGTAATGTGAGAGATGAGTTACGCCGTAACTTCTTCAAAATCAGCATACTATGATAAATCTTTAGATAATTCTCCAATTCCGCATCTCTTTAGCTCCAATGCTCGTAATTTACCTGAAAGTGGAAAACAATGGAAAACAAGCGTAAATCCATATAAATGATATAAATTACAAGCATTATCGGAGAAAATTGACACTTAATATTTAGGACTATTTGATGTTATCAAAAAACAAAATAAATCTTTTCTATAAAAACTGGGATGAATTTATTAAAGTCAATGATGCAAAAGTGTAAAGTTCTAAGTGAAAAATATATGCTTTAGTTCGTGTTACACATATCAATATCTATACTACATATAATGCATGAATAACATTTTTTCTAATAAATTTTGTAAGACACTGTTAATGCACTTTTAAGCAATACATGTATTAATCGCATCATGTACATACTACAAATGCATGTATTAACACAAAAAAACCGATTGAAATTCAAATTGTTAGAATGAGATAGAAAGTTAGAAAAATATTATTTAATCGTAAGAGTGCCATCGAGAACCAATACACTTTTTAGAATTTTTAGAAAAAATAACAGCAAAAACAAAATAAATGCTTTTTTTAATTAAAAATTGGGATGAATTTATTAAAGTCAAATGATGCATAAGTGTAAAGTTCTATGAAAAATATTTGTTTTAATAAATATTACACACATGTATACTACATATAATGCATGAATGACATTTTCTTAAATAAATTTTGCAAGACACTCGTTAATGCAATTTTAAGCAATACAAGTCTTAATGCATCATGTGCACAATACAAATGTTTGTATTAGAATATCTTTCACACTATTTTAATACCTCATTTAATATTTATTTTGAATTTGTATTCTTTCTATGCAAAAGAAAAAATAAAAATAAAAATTGATATAATTGAAAATTGTTAAAACAAGTTACAAAATTCGAAATATATGATTTAATTGTAAGAGTACCATCGAGAACCAATCATGACACATTTTTAATTTTCATAAGAGGTAAAATGAAAAAAAATGTCATTTTTTATAAATATAAAGATGAATTTATTAAAGTCAAATGATGCAAATGTGCAAAGTGCTTAGTCTCTTATATAATTTTTGTTTTGTTATTCATATATATATATATATATATATATATATATATATATATATATATATATATATATATATATATATATATATATATATATATATATATATATATGTGTGTGTGTGTGTGTTTGATTATATATCCCTTTTCATAGTTAAATCAACATGATTTTTATTACATATGAGTTTTATTTGCATTTATAAACAATCTTTTACTTACATCTTGTCACACCCCGCCAAGGCGGAAATGCGAGGTGTAACGAGAGAGGTATCGTCATAATACATTGATATATAGGTAGAGAATCACTATATGAAATCAAAAATCAAAATGTCATGACGACACTCGACACAAGAGGGAACTTGTATTAAGGTTAATCGTAACCATAATAATACATAGTTATAAAGTAATAAATCCAAAACGCCACAAGAATGCATCACAAAAACGTTTGTATCACACGATATATGCATATATCACATGCGCACCTATTGAAATTATATCACACATAATTGTCTAAAGTAAATCAAGTAAATTGCACGGCATGAAAACATTTATAACGTAAATTTGAGTAGCATTCTCCCTCAAGAAATGTGAAAAAGAGACAACGAAAACTCACCTTGAATCACCGCTAAAAGTAAGCACACACACGAGCTAGAAATCTACAAACAATAGTATTGTATAAGTTACAAGTGAACAAGGCTTATAAGTCTTTCACTGTAACTCACATGTGATGGAATGAACATGAATACCTACTCATTTTCCCATGAATGACTATTTGAAATTCCAAAAGTTTATGTCTTAAAATATTAGGTGTTGGTGTCTAGGTATATGCCCTTATTAATTATTAGTTTAAACCTAGTTTTAAGAATTTCAGGTTCATATTTACGAATTTTTAAACCACCCTTATTGGCCGACTTAGGTTCCCAAATTTAAATCACGAGTACCTATATGTGTTAAGTATCTATAATAATTTTCCTAGATTTTATTTTATAGTACAACTATTTCATAAAAATTCGTTAATCAAAACTGGTCATAATATGACCTGATTCTACACACAGAAAGTTTGTAATTTTTAGAAATACTTAGACCTCTTAGAAAAATTTGCAACAATTATTGTAGTTAATAGAAATACAGAATATGTCTATGTTTAAGCTACGGGTCCTAACTCGTTATGAGATAAAAATTCCACAATTTGGTCCAAAATTGTCCCAAAAACTCAGATTCGACAATTGATTTCGTTTAAATTATCTGAACAACCAAATCAACTCGTATTGACCTCTAACAAATTGGAGCAGAAAGTACACTCCTTAAACCTAGTTCTAGACTCAAGAAACACCTTAAAAGCTTTTCTAAAACTCAAGTTTTGGTCTATGTACGATGAGGTTATGAATCTGTCAGTTTTAGAAACACATATCTACAAACCCTAACATGCTTATTCTTGCATCGAATTGTATAAACGCCTAAAATAAATATTCTAATCATCCCTAAACCTTAAATTACATATTATAATTATGAATTTTACAGACCCTAATTCCATCTTGTGAGTTACATAATTAATCATAAGGAATATAAGACCTAAATTTATATAATTAAACACTAACATGTATCCTCAAATTTATCAAACACGATCCTAGGATTCAACCATTTTTTTCTCTGCTGCTCGGTCAACTAGGGGCTGGTTGGGGGTATTTGTGGGTGGGGTTGGTGGTAGTGACGGTGGTTAGTGGTGGCGACGGTGGTTGTTGGTGGTGCTGGGTTGGGTTAGTGGTGGAGGCAGTGCTTAGTAGTGGTGATGGTGACGGTAATTGGAGGTGATGGCTGCGAAGGTGGAGTTAAAATATAAAATTTAACGGATGATCATTAAACATTTAATGAAAATACCCAAGTTGACAAAGAAAAAATAAACCGGCTACCTTTTTATGCCCATAAAAAAGTGTTATACCTTGATTTGAAATGACCTATAACTTGAGTACCTTTTTATCTCATTTGCCCTAAATATAAAGGTACAACAAGATTTTAAATAAATTTAGATTTAGGAAGAAAACCCAAACAAACTTCAATCTGATAAAAAGAATCCATAAACAGTGCATGTATTCAAACAAAACCCAAAAATTTTTAATCACAAGCAAAAACCCATCGCAATTATAGATTTGGTGGTCGTTTTATGACTACGGTTTTCGGCTGAGGTGGTGAAAGTCAGGTGATTCTTGTTTGCATAGATAGTGGTGGTTTGATGGTCTTTATCGCCACAAATAGTTATGGTTTGGTGAAAGAAGCTTAGAGAGAATGCTGATTGTTTTGGAGTGAGAAATATATATGGGTAATTATTCTTAAATTGGTAAAGAGATTTATACTTCATATTTGAAAAGAAGAGTGTTTAGATTAGTTTGAAGTGTGTGTAGGTCGGTGGGTGGTGGATTAAAATGGTGTTTGGTAAGTTAGTATAGGGGCAAAATAGTCTTTTAAGTCACAGAGGGATGTAAGTGCCGGGGTTTGGCGTGTCAGGGATGATACTTGTCAATAGTATCGGTGAGGGATGATTAGTGCCAAATTTGACAAACCACAAGGTTCATTTTGCAGTTTACTATTATTTTTAAATCTTAGGCTACGTGTAATAAGGGTGGGTTGACGCATTGTCCCCGACCCAAGACGCGTCTTTGTTAAAATACAAAGCCACCACCAACGCGTTGTCCTTTGGTTTTGTTGAAAACTCGGTACTGAGTTGTGTGGAGAGAGAAATTGATTTATCTGTGAGTGAGTATATTGTGGGTATGTTTTTGTGATGAAGTTGGTGGTTTTTTCACAATTTATTGGTGTTGACGTTGGCGGTGAAATGAAAAAAATGATGCGGTGCTAAGTTGACGATAATAAAGTTGGTGACCACTTGCACCCAATCTAATAATTGAGTATTTGGGTCATGTTAATCGATGTTGTTGATTATATTTTCTCAAATGTTTTATTTGCCTACGTGTTGTGGCAGGCTAAAATCAATATTGTGAGTAAAGTGTAATCTATACAAGTCTAATAGCATTCACAGCCCTATGATATGACATGGTTTTATAGAAAATTCACAACCTTATGATATTTACTTGTGCTTTGATAGAGAAAAATTAATATATAGTCTTAAGAAAATAGTAATTCCTTTATCTTTACTACCTTATAATACATTTAGGATTATTCTATAATTACAAAGGCTTAAAATTCATATTTTTTTACTTGCTTGTTATGGAAGGATTTTAAAAGTTGATCAATGTTTGTAACCTCCAGAAAAATAAATTTATTGTAACTGTCCTTTGAATTGCAAGTTGTAACAGCTCATTGAATAGTAAGTTGTTACAACCCATTGACACCATCGTTCCCATATTTACTCCCTCCCGTAACCATCCAACCATATATAACCCAAACCAAAAAATAAAACACGCCACCCACCCACACAACCAGATAAACAAAAACGATAGTGTTTTGTATTTTTGTCCTTTTGGTTGTCCTACAGTCTACTATAACCTACATCAGCCAACAATGACACAATGGCACAACCAACATCAGCCAACAATGACACAAACATATAACAACCCACATCACTCCTCAACTCACAAAACAACCCACATATAATCTGAACTCAGTTTCAAAATGCAAAGAAAAAAAAACAATATCTCAGTGTGTTTTCATAACAAGAATTAAAGATCTTTATAGATCTTACAAACACTCATGATAGACCTTGAACGAAACACAAATATATACCTACCCGAGACTTTCTGTGAGATCTTGAAGCTGTAATGAAAATAGACGGTATGGTGTTTGAACTACAACAAAAAGAACGAAGTAAGAAGACGTTCTTTCTGGGTTTAGTTCTTGTGTGTAATTTGAGTAGAGTTATAAGGTTGGTGGCATTTGTGTTTAGGAGGTGTGTGTTTTATGTTATGGAGGGATAAGGGAGACATGAGATTTTCCTATACGATATTGTTGCTGTGTGTTTCGGATGGATAAGAGATAACAAAACTGTGGTTTGTGATTGGTATTGGAGTAGCTGAAATGAGGAGTTAAGATGTGGGTTGGAGTGGCTAATCGTGTGTTTAAGAAGGAGATAAAGTGACTGCATTTGTATGTGGTTGCGTATAAATATGGATATGTGATGAAGATGGGTATGGAGTTATAGATTTAAATTTGGAGAAATAAGATGTATTCATTGCGTATGTTATAAGATTAGGGTTGTGAAGGGGCTACCTTTGAGTAATTAAGTAGACTTGGCCTACTATCCAAATGAATTGTTATTGTTATAAGAACTTTTTAATCAGTTAATGGGAATTAGTGTTGATTTTTCGAGATCTGTGTGAGGATGTGTTTTCATCATCTGTAAAGTTATTGTCACGAAATATGTATAATCATAAACATTTGCACCAAGAATTTTAGTTACAGGGTACCCGCCGACGCCTTAGCGAATACCCTACTAGTTACTATAATATACAGTTTTAAGAAAATCGTAATTATTTTATTACTATTACTATCACTATATAATTACCACAAACAATATTTACTATTCATAAATAATATTAAATTATTGCTACCATTCTATCTAATATATATTTATGGATGAATTTCATATTTTCCTAACTGAAACATTATAATTCCATATTTCCTTAACACATGCTTTAAAAGAATTGTACTTATGCACTAAAAACTTGTGTTTTGAGGAAATATGGTATTTTGATTTTCAATTTGGGTAAATATGAAATTATCCATATATTTATAAAGCTAAATTTATTACAAAAGTGATACTTTGTTTAGTGGTTAACACTCTTGAATGATGTAAACCCGCGTCCATATCTTGTATTATTCATCCAATATTTATAGTTATAGCGAGATCATGAAACCCTAAATCCTAATGAACCGAAGCCCACAAACGGGCTGGGCCAACTAATCCAACATCTAATACTTTCGTGCATTCTGAGCGGTAAAATCGTGAAAGCTCAAGACAGAAGGATAATACTCTAAATATATTGCTAAAACTAATTTTTGTTGATAAAACATCTTTTAGCAAGCGGAAGCAAAGACAAATCTTTGAATCTTCTTAATGCATGATTTGAAAATGTTGGCATGTTGAGAAACTTGAGTTACTGTTTATGTTGATGAAAGTGATTGCAAAACGTTGCTTTAGGCTAGAGATTGAAATTGAAGGAAGGGAGGGAAAAAAATTTTTTGAATTCATGAGGATGTTATTTAGAGAGAAAAACTGAAAAACTATTATAGGAATGAAACAGATGACAAAAATTGTTTTATTGATTTGATTTAGCAAAGAGAAAAGATTTTCACTTCTTTGATTTAGGTAAAAGAGAAAATTAAAAGCAACAATAAATTACAAATATAAAGGGATGAGACATAGTGTTGATAGCTTTGATACACATTTACTTTATTTTTTAAAATTGAAACTAACGTGATGCTTCATGATAGATTTAGGTAATTGTTGTGCAAGATAAAAATATATATATATATGGGAATATATTAGCTACAATTAATTGTAGTCCAATTGATTTATTTAATTGTAGCTACATATATTTGTGCTTTAAAATGTGGGTCCCAATTATTTTTGTGGGTCCTGTTTCTTTCGTGTAGGTCACGAATCATTCAGTGTATTATTTATGAAGGATTGTAGCCAATTGGCTACAAAAATTGTAGCCAAGCTATCCCCTATATATATATATATATATATATATATATCTTTACTACATAAAATAGAAAAATGGTCAAAGGTGAAAGTGAAAATTGAAAGTTGAAAGTTGAAAGTCAAATGTGAGAGAAATGTATAATGTAATTAATACTCTTATTAAAACACCCCGTTACTCAAAAGTACATTGATTTATTCATATTGTACAACCAACTAAAAGCATATCCACCAAATTAAATACAAACAATTTAAACACCCCATACAAAAAATTACAATAAAAATTTCACAATATACAATTTAAAAAAGCTTCAACAAAATCCAGAATATAAAATAATTACACACATAATTAATGTTATTTTTAAAACACCATAAAATGAAATGTACGTGTTATTATACACATTATACAAATTAATAAAACACACAAAGTTTCATACAAGCTAACAAGTTGATGGTACATATAGTTTTGAAAATCGGACCGGACCAACGGGTTCAATCGGGAACCGGTTTCGCCGGTTCGACTAACCGATAAAGTCATCCGAAAATGAACAGAGAGGACCCGTTGAAACCGATAAACCGTAAATCGGACCTCATCGAGATCTATTTCTCAAGTTAATCGTCACGGGTACCATTATACTATATATAAAGCAAAACACAAAAAGTAAAATGTTGAAACTAAAATTAGAAATGTTGAAAACATATATTTCAAAAGAAAACTATTAATACACATCGAAAACCGGGTTGACATGGGACGCTTCAAACCCGACGGGTTGACCCGGTTTAATTTCACCCGTGTTCAACCTAACCCGTCGGGTTGACCCGGTTTAAATCGATCCGTTTTTCGACCAAAACGGTTCAACCAGTTGAACCACCCGGTCGACCCGGGTTTCAAAATATTATGTTTAATACCCAAATCTTCAAACTTTTATTATTTTTCGTTTATAACCATAAACATTTTTTATCACTAAACGAAATGTCGCTATAAAATCCGTTCTATGCATAACTCGCTCTTTAACTATATGTATATATAATTACCATTAAAAATTCAAACTAATATTAAATGGCCGATTTGGCATATTCAATGTTGGAAAGGCAATACAAGTTTTTTTTACATACAAAGCATGTATCCATGTTTTTAAAACTTAAAAGTGAGTAATGTTAAATAATTCTAAAGCAAAATTCTTAAATGTTCCATATAAAAATATTTATTGAAACTGAAAATAAAACTAAAATTTCTATATAAAATTTCGTTAAAGAATTTGTCTTTAATGAAATAGCTACCACTTAACAATTCACACCGGTTGTATGATGTTTTTTTAAATTATTTCAATAGAAATGGATGTCGATTTGTATTTAAATTGCGCAAGAACAAAAACAAAAAAATTGAACCATGTGACTTTAATACTAAAATGTATATCTTTTTTCTATATATAAATGTCAAAACAATAAAAAATATATTTCAGACACATTTCAATATTTAATATGGATTAATACTAACATAACATGGTGCCTTATAAAATACAATAATTTCTATTTCTTTGAAAGAATTTTATCAATATGAATTTTATTTTATAAAGGGCAAAAACCTTTGTATGTATAATAATAATAAAAAGTTGTATTGACTTTTATTACAAATCAGTTTTCTTACGTTTTTATTCTTATGTTTACGAAAATAATAAAAGTTTGAAGATTTGGGTATTAAACATAATGTTTAGTGAAACCCGGTCGACCGGTGGTGGTTGCGATCAATTTAAACCGGTCGACGGGTTGGGTTATTAAACCGGTATTGAAATGTGTATAATAACAGATTTCATATGATTTTTATGAAAATATTGTTTTGACATTTATATATAGTTGTACCATCAACTTGTTAGCTTGTATGAAAGTATAATAACAGTAATTTTCATTTTATGTTTTAAAAATAACATTAATTGTTGTGTAATTATTTTTATAATAACTTGTTTAAATTGTATATTTGTTTTAATGTATTAATTACAATTTCTCTCACATTTGACTTTCAACTTTCAACTTTCATTGTCATCACCGACCATTTTTCTATTTTATGTAGTAAAGATAGTCACGAGGTTCATTTTTTTTGTTCTTGTTCTTGCCAATTAAATACGCTAAATACAAATCTGTTTCCAAATATTGCTATAATGATGGTGATTGATTGGTGCTTTAATCGTTGATTGTTCTGGCGCATTAATTTCAAAGATACACAAAGTTTTCTGAAATAATTTGGTCAAAATACATTATACAACGGGTGTATATATTTTTGTTAAGTTTCTTAGGTTTGAAGTTTTTTTGATTGGGTCAAATACCATGTCTTGATGGATGATAACTACAAAGTGAAGCCAATCAAAGAGTTCGGTCAAATAGGATTCAACACCTCATATGTCGTATACTAAGAAATTTTACACGACGAGTAACGTGCATTGTTAGTTATCTCATAATTAATGTAATGTTTTATTTTCAGTTTTAATAAATATCTTTATATGTTCTTTGATACATGTTAAGAATTTTTGCTTCAGTTGAATTATCGCATGTTAGGAAACACTTACTACAATATCGCATATTGTTAATTATCTGCCGCTAGGAACCGCTGCCGATAGGCGCGGGTACTCGTCTAGTATATATATATATATTAAAAGAAAGATAAGAGATGAGAGATGGTGGTGATAGATTAGGTTGACAGGGTGACATAGAGGCGTCGGTTTCAAGCTAACTAGGTCACAAGATCGACAACGTTCATACCTTGTATTACTTATCCAATATTTATAGTTACAACGACATCTTGAAATCCTTAATTCTAATGGACCCGAAGGCCACAGACGAGCTGAGCCAACTAATCTAACATCTAATAAACACATGCATTTACAAGAGAAAATGTTCAACTCTTATAAACTACAAATTATTTTTTGGATTTAAATTTTTAACTCTTGTCTCCATCTACCTTATTTATTCTGTTGTTGTTAGTGCCTCACATCAACTTTAAAATATTTTTTTCTTATTAGTGGATGTTTTACTAAAGGTACATTTGTCAAACAAAAAACATCATTTATAGCTTAACTTTTTTGATTATTTATATGTTCAGTTGTGCATATTTCAACTAGAAACATTCATAGCTTAAGTGGTTAAGATGGTTTATGTCTGGATTATGATTTCTCCAGATTTAGGGTTTAAGATCGTTTAGGGTTTAACTATCCGCATTCATTTAAAAAAAACAAATAACATTCAATAACGACTCATGTTATTCCTCTTTATAAGTTTAACCCGTGCACACACGTGTTTAAAAGCTATATACGGCTAAAATTATTATTAGCAAGAATATGAATATCTAAATTAAGGCACCGGCCTACGAGTTACTGTAAGATGAAAATAAATACACGATATTGTACATAGGACAATGACACATTTTTTTCAAGGGTTATTACGTGCTACCAAACACGCATAATGTCTATAACATGATATCGATAGTTAAATACTAAAATTTAAACAACATCAACCTAAACACATTGTCAGTTAAACAAAGTCAAATCATTAGTGTAACAAAAATCTATACAAAATATTAATCAGTATTAATACATAATGAAAATTTTATGTCAAAACCCGCATGTATTATAACTATATATATATATATATATATATATATATATATATATGTATATATATATATATATATATAAGATTTAGGGTGTGTTTGGTAAAAGTAGCTGTGAGCAGTAGTAGTGAGCAGTTGTTGTGAGCTGTGAGCAGTAGCTGTGCAGCTCACCGCTCACAGCTTCTTAAAGAAGCATTGGAAAATTGAGCATTCCTAAAAAAATAGGAAAACTCACCACTCCTTTGCCAAACGACTACTAAAAATCAAAATGCTCATTGCTCACCGCTCCAAAAAGCTTCACACCGCTTCGTGCCAAACATACCCTTAATATAATTTTATAGAAAAATATTAGACTTTACAAAACCATGGATTTATAATTGTCAAAATATTTAACTTCAAAAAAAAGTTATTGAAATATTATTATCCGTTATATTATTTGCCCGAAATTGAGTTACTAAAATATTTTTAGCCGTTATGCTATCTGCCGGTCAAACCTCGTGCGAATGTTATGACAATGGTGCTTAAGAAAATCATTTGATATTATTTATTACTTTTGCATCTATAATGGCTATCACAATCAGGGACGGAATCAGGGGGTTACGCGGGTGCCCGGGAACTCCATAGATTTTTTCGATATAGTGTTAATTTAACAAAAAAAATCAATTTTTCCTAAATGTATTATAAATGCACCCGGTCAATCGGTTATATGTTCATTTATTTATCGTTTTAATGAATTATTCGTTTTCATTCACTTTTTAACAACTAATACAAACTAAGCTGCTAAACCAGAGATGACAGATAACAGATACAACATGCAAGGAACTCGGACAAGCCTAGAACCAATACATCTGATAAAACTAAAAAATCCACTGATGTAATCCAAGCAGCTCAATTCTCCACAGCTCACCTTTAATCACCTACCATAGTCCCATGACTACATTTCCTGGATAAAGGACCACCATATATCATTCAACCAAACCTGAACCCAAAACTACCAGATATTAGAAACACCTGAACCCGAATTACCAACCTCTTATACAGTCATTTGTGAATGTGTTCTGTTGGTGGTAATTCTCAGAACAGGGTAAGATAATCAAAGACAGTAGCAATACCACTAGGTGGTTACCAAATATCACTTGGAATCGTGTAATCACTTTCCAAAGTAAACTATTCGACCCTAATGCCTGGGTTACACGAATATCTACTTGGGATAAGACCAAATGTAGTTATAGAATTAGGCACAATTCAATAACCCCTTTGCTTTCAAGTGTTTATGCTTTCAGTTTGTTTTTCCTGGTATTGTATATTTCAGTGTGTTTTTCAGTTGAAGATGTCACTCTCTATTTATAGTAGAGAACACTCAACACTAATCAATGGACATTATGTGTGATTAACGGCCAATTAATCACCCATAATAACCTCCATAATCATAGAAATAGTGGTTACATGACCAATTAAACGTGGTCATAAAGCAGTCATAACAGCCAATTGAATGAGTCAAAGTTGTTACAAATTTATCACTGCAACACTACCAGTAGGAATCATTACACTAGCAGCAGGAACCATACACTACCAGCAGGAACCATTACACTAGCAGCAGGAACCATAACACTACCAGTAGGCACCATCAGTTACTACATTATCAGTAGTAACCAATACACTAGTAGTACAAACCACTATTGAGTCGAGTCAGGGTGTTCAGGGACCTCATGGGTGTACACTCCGTACCTCCTAACCCAAAACCAGGTGTGAACCAATCCCACAAGTGTACTAAATTTTTCCAACAATCCTCCCCAAATTTAGATAACTTCTTTTCCAAGAAAAACAAACATCAAACAAAACATGTGCATAAACGAAAATATAAAGAGGATTGAATTTCCATCTTAGTACATTACACATTCAAATATTCGAGAATCAAGGTGTTCTAAGAATTGAACCCTTCAACCCATTTGAATACCTGAAGATAAAATATACACAAGTTTTCAAACACTTAAAAGCTCCTGACACTATACAAGCCTTGTGTCCATATCCAAATTCATAAATGTTGCAAGAGCCAAAAGTCCAAAGCTCCCTGAAGCGGCAAAACTTCAACATTCACATAGGTGGTTCCTCTTTATTCATGCTCCTGCCAAGCACTTTTTCAAAGAAAAAATGACCATTAAGAAGTAAAGACTTCATCCTCCTTTCAGCAGGTTCTGAGCACAACCTTGGGATGTAAATAAAACATGTGCTCCAGTCCACTGAATGTTCAGCTTTTCACATTGAACTCAGCTCCCAAGTTTCCTTAGGAGGGAGTTGGGTGTCTTAGCATTCAATGACTAAATTGGACTTAAACCCATCCCTTTAGCAGACTTTATAACCAAGTCTCTAGCCAGACCCTTTGTCAAGTGATCAGCTAAATTTTGTTGAGATCTTACAAACTCTACAGATACCACCCCATTCATGATAAGCTCACGAATCATGCTATGTCTGACACCCAAGTGTCTAGACTTCCCATTGTACATCTGGCTATAAGCCTTTGCCAATGTAGTTGCACTATCACAACGGATAGAAATAGGTGCTATAGGTTTAGGCCACAATGGAATCTCAAGAAGCAAGTTTTTCAACCATTCAGCTTCTTTACCAGCAGCTGCTAAAGCCACAAATTCAGATTCCATTGTTGAACTGATGATGCAAGTTTGCTTCTTGGATCCCCAAGAAATTGCACCTCCACCAAGTAGGAATACCAACCACTGGTAGACGAATTATCTTCGTGTTCTTGATCCAACTTGCATCAGTGTATCCTTCCAACACCGATGGGTAACCAGTATATGAGAGACTATAATCCATAGTTCTCTTTAGATACTTCAATACCCTCTGAATCGCTTGCCGTGATGAGCACTAGGATTACTAGTATATCGCTCAATTTTCCCATTGCAAAACCAATATCAGGTCTTGTACAAGTCATGACATACATCAAGCAACCAATTACCCTAGAATACTCAAGTTGAGATATAGCCTTGCCATTATTAGGCATCAGCTTCTCACAAGTATCCATAGGTGTACTCACAGGAGTACAATCAAAGTTATTGAATTTCCTCAACACCTTCTCAATATAATGAGACTGAGAGATATAAATTCTTTTACTTTCATGTTTAATCCTTATACCAAGGATAACATCAGCCTCCCCCATGTCCTTCATGGAGAACCTTGATGACAAAAAATCCTTTGTCAAGTCAACCTGATTTTGGTTAGTGCCAAAGATCAACATGTCATCAACATATAGATAAATGATGACTCCTTTACCAGATTCATCAAATTTGCTATATACACATTTGTCAGCTTGGTAAAGAACATAACCATTAGACAAAACCACTTCATCAAATTTTTGATGCCATTGTTTAGGTGCCTGCTTTAGTCCATAAAGAGACTTAATCAGTTTGCACACCTTGTTTTCATTGCCAGGCATGATGAAGCCCTGAGGTTGGTTCATATAAACCTCCTCTTCCAATTCACCATTCAAGAAAGCTGTTTTCACATCTATCTGATGAATAATTAGATTGTGAATAGATGCCAAAGCAATCAGCAGTCTTATGGTACTAATACGAGCCGCAGGGGCATAAGTATCAAAATAGTCTATATCCCCTGAATGACTAGTCTAGCCTTGAACTTTTCAATAGTTCCATCTACTTTCATTTTACTTTTGAAAATCTATTTGCAACCCAAAGGTTTGCAACCAGGTGGTAGATCAACCAACACCCAAGTGTTGTTGCCCATGATGGAATCCATCTCATCATTGATTACTTCTTTCCAGAAAGCAATATCCTGGGACTTCATTGCTTCTTCAAATGTCTTGGGATCATCCTCAACAATGAAGTAATAGGAGTATTGGTCAGAGACCTCATCCCTTGTTCTTTCAACTAAGTATAGTTGAAACTCAGGTCCAAATGACTTTGGAGTTCTGACCCTTTTGCTCTTTCTAAGCATAGGTTCAGGTTGTTGAACCACAACCTCATCAGGGACCTCTGATGGCACTTCATCAGGGACCTCTGATTCACTAGTGTTATGAGTTCCATTAGGAATCCTCATACTTGGTCTAGGGACTGATGAGAATCTATTCTCATCAAAGTTTGCATCCCTTGATTCAATTATGGAGTTAATTGAAACGTATTCATTAGGTTCAGTAACATAGAACCTAAAAGCCTTGGAATGCTCAGCATATCCAACAAAGATGCAATCAATGCCTCTTTCACCCAAAGTTTTCAACTTTGGATCTGGGAGTCTTAAATAGCCCTACAACCCCAAACCCTGAGATAGTTCAGGTTCGGTTTCCTTTTAGTCTAGAGTTCATAAGGGGTAACCTTGTTCCTTTTGTTGGGAACCCTATTTAATAAATAGCAAGCTGTTAACATAGCTTCACCCCTAGAACCCTTGACTCGTCTGAATAGGACAACATGGAATTAACCATCTCCTTCACACCACTGTTTTTCCTTTCGAAATACCATTTTGCTAAGAAGTATAAGGGCGTCGTTTCATGGATTATACAAACAGACTGAAAATACAGAGTATCCATGTACTCACCTCCCCTGTCAGTCCTTAATCTTTTGATCAGGGACCCAAGTTGTAATTCAACTTCAGTTTTAAACACTTTGAATTTATCTAATACTTCATCCTTAGTATGTAAAAGATAGACATAACAAAACCTAGAAGCATCATCAATAAATGTCACAAAGTACTTCTTATTCCCCAAAGATGGAGTGGCATGCAAATCACACAGGTCACTGTGTATTAGCTCCAAGAGCTTAGTCTTACGATTAACACCCTGAAAGGGTTTCTTGGTTATCTTGGTCAACATGCAAGTTTTACACTTTTCAGTGTCTATGTCAAATGCTGGGATTAACCCATCCTTAGACATATCTTGCATTCTCTTATAGTGTACATGGCCAAGTCTAGCATGCCATAGGGTAGAGTCAGTCATGTCAGAGGTGGTCACAAAGGCCGAATTAACACTATCAGTGACAATATTAAGCCTGAACATTTGGTTACACAAATAGCTAAAACCAATAAAAACACCACTTCTAGACAAGACAAATTTATCAGACTCAATAACTTGTTTATATCCATGATTATTCAAAACACTACTTGAAACCAAGTTTTTCCTTATATCAGGAACATGAATAACATTAAACAAAGTTACAATCTTTCCAGAACTAAATTTAAGATCTACACAACCACGACTATGCACCAAGGCTGTTGACTCATTTCCCATGTGAAGAATAGAACCATCATTCAGTGACTCATAAGTCTTGAACCAACTTCTATCTTTGCACACATGAACTGTTGCACCAGAGTCAACCGACCACGCAAAATTATCATCCTGCACATAATAAGATTCGGATACATATGTAACATAATAAATTTAAAAAGACTTATTAAACATATTCTGACCTTTCAGTGAGTTGGTAGAACCACCACTCCCTGAACCATTAGTGCCTGATCCATTGGCTTTACCACCAACCTTAATACCTTTGCAATCCCTTTTAATATGACCAGTTTTGCCATATTTCCAACAAGTAGGTGTTGCCTTCTTGTTAGGATCTGCCCTTGTGTTGTCATGATATTTGCGTTTGCCTTTGTTGTCATTGTCCCTGGTGGAGTTGTTATGCTCCACCATATTAACAACAGATGCACCAGTAGCATTGCTACTCTTTGGCTTGTCATTATCCTGCACCTTGAGAGATTCCTTAATGCGCAGATGACTGCCCAACTCAACCAGAGTTAACTCCTCCTTTTTATGTTTCAAGGTATGATTGAAATCTTTCCAAGAAGGAGGGAGTTTGTCAATGACACAAGAGACTGAAATAGCCTCATCCATGTGCATATTGTGTTGTGTAAACCTTCCAAGTATTCCAAGAAGTTCATTGCATTGTTCCATGACTGGTCTTGAATCAGTCATTTTGTAATTTGTGAAATTACTTACAAGAAGCTTCTTACTTGATGCATCCTCAGCCATATATTTGGCATCCAAGGAATCCCACAGTTCTTTGGAAGATTCAATGTTCTGATAAATGTCAAATAGAGAATCAGACATACCATTGAGAATTAAACCTCTGCAAATGTAGTCATCATTCTCCCATTTGCTCCTTCTCCTGATCTGCTCCATTGTAGCATCATCCCCATCATCAGGAATAGGAGTGGTTAGCACATACACCACACTCATGCTTGACAGCAAGAAGTGCATCTTCTTCTGCCACCTCCTAAAGTCCACCCCTTCAAACTTATCAAGCTTGACAAAGTTTGAAGCCATGTATTTTATTGCAGCAGCAGCCATCGATTATCACAAATAGTTTACTTTGATTGTTGGTGGTAATTCCCAGAACAGGGTAAGATAATCAAAGACAGTAGCAATACCACTAGGTGGTTACCGGATATCACTTGGAATCGTGTAATCACTTTCCAAAGTAAACTATTCGACCCTAATTCCTGGGTTACACGAATATCTACTTGGGATAAGTCCAAATGTAGTTATAGAATTAGGCACAATTCAATAACCCCTTTGCTTTCAAGTGTTTATGCTTTCAGTTTGTTTTTCCTGGTATTGTATGTTTCAATGTGTTTTTCAGTTGAAGATGTCACTCTCTATTTATAGTAGAGAACACTCAACACTAATCAATGGACATTATGTGTGATTAACGGCCAATTAATCACCCATAATAACCTCCATAATCATAGAAATAATGGTTACATGACCAATTAAACGTGATCATAAAGCAGTCATAACAGCCAATTGAATGAGTCAAAGTTGTTACAAATTTATCACTTCAACACTGCCAGTAGGAACCATTACACTAGCAGCAGGAACCATATACTACCAGCAGGAACCATTACACTAGCAGCATGAACCATAACACTACCGGTAGGAACCATCAGTTACTACATTATCAGTAGTAACCAATACACTAGTAGTACAAACCACTATTGAGTCGAGTCAGGGTGTTCAGGGACCTCATGGGTGTACACTCCGTACCTTCTAACCCAAAACCAGGTGTGAACCAATCCCACAAGTGTACTAAATTTTTCCTAACATGTTCTACTGTTATGTATCGTGTGCTGGAGCTAAATCAGAGCTATATCGCGAATCATCATAAATCATTCACCTGCTGGTCATTTATGTGTGCTATAGTGGGTCTCATTCTTTATTTGGTCAAGTTGTATGTAAACTACTACTTTTGAAAAGGCTATCTAAATGAATCCTAAATTTAGAATCTTCACTAACTGTAAATACAATGTAACAGTGGTCCATCGTTTGACCTCCAATTGTTATATATAAGAAGCAGCCACATCCTCTGCTCTCATCAAAGTTACTTTTTTTTAGTTGGCCTATAATGCACAAGCTGGTTAATATTTTGTTTTTTATAAAAATGTATTTCCACCAAAAGGATTAGTAATTTCTTGAAGCTTTTACATAATAAATCTGACAAGCCCGTGTATAAACAAGCTTAAAACCTAGTGATTTCAAATCGTTTCAGGAAAACAGATCGACGGCCCTACCTCCTTACCCCTACGGCCACCGGTGCTACCCTTGAGAAATCAAATGCCAGAGATAGGATCTGTGACCTTATCATCACATAAAAATATCTTTATTCACCTTCTGTCCTTCTGAAAGCAATGTTAATGGCTGCATTTATCAACATACAGGACACGGGAACACTTCAGTTCTCCACAAATCACTTGTACCATACACATAGTTAATGCATTTCAACAACACTTTAAAATCTCTAGAAAAAACCCATCTATCAATTAAAGAAAATTTGAGTACCATATTTAAATGAAAGAAATGGCAACGACCATTAAGTTTGGCTAACATTTCTTTCTAGAATATTCATACTTTCACAACATGAGAAGATCGAACAACACAAGTTTAGGTTTGTAAATGGCGATGGGTTAATAAATTAGTCTTATATCAAAAAACCATGCCTACTTATTTCTTAAATCATCTTCATCACAGTAGATGCATTCGGCCATTTGCCAGATTTGCAGACTGTTATCTGCAGCAACGCTAGCAATCATCCATTCTTCACATGGGTTCCATGATAAATCTGAAACTAAATTTGCATGCCCACCATGTAGAAACAGCAACTCCGGTGGCCCATCTTTGGCTTCCTCTGGTGTTTGCTCCATGCCAATTCTGCAATTTGAAACATTGAATTATAAAGAGTTATGTAAAACCAAAAGAAAGGTATCAGTTTCGTTTGGATAGGTGATATAGATGCTAGATCTAAATCATAGTTAGTTAATGTAATGTGTGAAAATAAGAGTATATTATTACATCAAATTTCTCCATCTTATACTTTTTTTTAGCTGAAGTATACTTTTTATTTCAAATTGTTTTGAAGGTAGTTTTCTTTTGAGTATTTTATTACAATTGTAGATGATTATCTTGAATTCATTTGCTGCACTAATGGGATGAGGATTCCTCTATTTTTGCAGATGTTTTATCCTTTTGTTCAAAAACATTTGGGCATTTCAATTACGAATCTTCATGGTGATACTGCAACAAAAAATAATTCCAATGAATTACTTTAACCTTATGGATATGCTTCGATGTTGTGAGTCAACATGTGTATCTCCAAAACCATATGGTAAGCATTTTCTTGATGTTAACCTTACTAATTCATTGTGACATCCTAGTTCATTTTGTAGAGATGCTGCTGTCGAATACCGTCTTCTGTTTACAAGGTTAGACTCGCTACCACTTTATTGTCCCAACTAAACTTTTTGGATACATATGTTATGTACAGAGTTTAGCTTTACTACCATTTTTAGCTGTAGTTTTGCAGATGATCTAGTTATGCACAAAAAAAAAAAAAAAAAAAAAAAAAAAAAAAAAAAAAAAAAAAACTATTTGATTTTCCTTAAGAGGTGTCTGGTCTATGCTAATGTCATGTTTCTAAGATAATAATATTATTTTCGAGTCAACACGTGTATCTCCAAAACCATAATGTCTATGCTTAGTAATCACTCTTTCATATCTTTAATGCAAGTTTCTTATTGCTCATGGTGATTGCTTAACTAACTTCATAGGGCCTCCTGGTCCTCCTCTCAAGGCATGTATAAGGCTCATAATCCTACTTGGGGGGCGACACAAGAGTTTTCTGATAGGATCTGTGGGATTCCTAATAATAAAATTTATTCAGTAAGTATTTAAGTGGTTACATTTATTTATATCTATGATTAGTATGTAAAACCGCTAAGGCAGACACGTGTTAAAACCCCACCTGAAACCACTAAGGCAGACGCAAGGTTGGCCTTGTATATACCACTACCCATAAATAACACTGACCAAATTAATTTGGTTAGGAGGTTTGGTAATGATAGAGGAAAAAGGAGCAAAACAGAACTATTTGCAGCAGAGAGTTTGTTCATTCAAGATCCAACCAAGGCAATGGAATAATTAAAAAATGGTTGAAGGCGATGGTGTTTTGGAAAAAGTTTGTGCTTTTATGGGTCTGAATGAGAAAACCTAGAAAGCTATGTACCTCTCTTGATAAAGGATTTCAAAGATTTGGCTTCACGCCATGAACATCTACATGTCAGAATATAAGAAAACTCACAACAGAATATATCATGACTACTACTGGTATTCGAGTCCACAAAAGGGATACAACAAGTAACATTGATTTCAGAATCACCCGAGGCAAGGCAAGAGTGGTGAAGCAACACCTTGAGGACAAGGTGTTTTTAAGGAGCGGAGTAATGATATGGTCCATGGGATGATTACATATATAATTTATAGTATTAAAGTTGTTTTTATCTATTTATTATATATGACACACGTCATATTTGCGTACATATGTAGTCACACATACACTATCCGGAGGTCATTCCAGTAGCTGAAACTCAAGACCCTCCTCAGGCTCAAGTTGAGGGGGGCATTCAAAGTCAGATGATAAAGGCAAGGGTAAGATGACTGAAATTGATATAGCTAAAGAAGAGGAACTGAGTGAAGAAGACTCTAATAGAAACATTGTCATTCATCAAACACCTCTTGTTGAATCCTCAAAGGTTTAGCCCATTGATAAACTTGCCTTTACAAATGAAAAGTTGAGAAGTTTTTCATTACTGGAGAAGAACTCAAACAACAGCAAGTGGAGGAACAAAGACCGCAAGTTGAAGCTATTAAAGCTGAGAAGCTAAAAATGAAAACTGAAATCCTCATCCTAATCTCATCATGACCTACAAGAAGAAGAAAACAACCTATGACAAACATTGTCACACGATGCTGAATAGAAGAGCACTGCGAAAAATCACCAATGTGGACATCACAAATACCAAGGGTCCAATTGATGTGAGAATCTACAGGGATGATGACAATATTGAAGACATTAATGAATTCAAGGTTACAGATCTTCACGTTCAAGAATGAAAAGAGATGATGGGTTGCACTAATCATAGAAAAGCAAACGCTGGACAATGATTGGTGAAACAATGAGGAAGAGGTTGGATGAGGTTATGGTTATGGAGGCCTTCTTAGAAATGCAGCGTGGTGTTCCCTTGGAATATCAAGACCTTATGTTGGAACTCAACGAGTTAACCAAGTAGACAAAGAGAGAAGCTGAGAAATATCAAGAGTTTTCCAGGTCAACTAAGCACGACAAAAGTAGAGTTGTGTATGAAAATCATCCGGCTGGAACTGTGGTGAACGAACCCATACTTGGGATGATCTACTTCAACACACCTCATAGACAAGACTACATTAGTATTGATGAGCTTCCAACCATGTCAGGTGAACTTCTGTATCGAGTTCAGCAGATCTTCCACAGACACCACCAAGGCCAGGCAACACTGATTTGGTTAGAACCTGTTGCTCACTCTTAGTTATTGAAGTTGCGAAAAGGAATGAGAACCCACTGAAGAAAACCAGGCTTATCCCAGCCCCGTAAAGCAGTAGATAGTTGTTATCATTTGATAGTTTTGTATTTTGTAATGTAACAAATGAATGTCAAATGAACCTTTATCATCTAATTCATTGTTTTATTTATTTCTATCAGTAAGTAAGATGAAGTTGTTAGCTCACTTAGGGGTTGTTTGATAAAATGTTATGATTTAGCGCTGAGTAAATCAAAGTTGCTGAATGATTTAAAGATCCTGAATGAACTTGGTTCTGAATCATAATGAACGTTTGAGAATTATTCTGAATCAGCACTCTGAATGATTTAAATTACCATTTTATCCTTTATACGCACTTATATTAAAATATTTTTTTAACTCATTAATAATTGTCTCACATTGATTAAATGATTAAAATTAACTTATTATGTGAAAGAAAATTTATTTCACGAAATAATCTTACTACCTTATAAATGTCACTAAGTAATAAAGCTATGAGTACAAATGTTAGATTCAACTTTTTCTTTCCACTTAATTTTTTATTAAATGTCACTAATTAAATACACCCTCTCAATGAAAATTACAATTATAAAAACTCATTGTACAAAACAAGCAAGCTACTAAAAGAAAGGAAAAAAAAAAAGACAAACTAAGCAAAACTCCAAAACAAACTAATCGCTAAAACTATTGTCAAAAAATATAAAAACAAAATAAATTATTAGCCGAAAAAAGTAAAATTGTAAAGTACTCGCAGCCGCATCGTGCGGGAATCATGCTAGTAAAAAAATGACATTCCATCCATTTCAAAATGACAATTTTATATCAAGCTCCTAAAATTAAACCTTTTAATATAGGGCTAATAATAAAAAAAAGTACTATACTTGTCACCCTTTCTTCTTCAGGGTAGCGAACAAAATTTTTTGCTTCTGCGGGTATTATACTTTCAAATTCATCCTCTTTAGGGTATTTTGCAAAAAAGTCGGACATTTTTGCCCCTCTTACCCACAAGAGCAAATGATGGCAAGTATAATACTTTTTTTTTATCATTTGCCCTAGTTTTTATTATGTTAAATTTTGGATATGTATTAAGATATTTTATTTAATGATTTATAATTGTGTTAAATCTATGATAAAAATGTTTTGTTTTAAGTTTACACTATTTACTTATTAATCGTATTTGTAATAATTTAATATATACTTAAAAAAGGGAAAATTAAAATCATTCGGACAATTATAAAAACAAACAACACTTTTTCATTCAGATTCAGACATTATAGCTACCTCTTATTCGTAAGATGTGGTAGTCGATTCAGATCTGGTAGTAAGATTCAGATGTGTAACATCTTAATCAAACAAACACACCCTTAATCTAGTCATAGTATACTCTCTAGTCTATGCTTCAACAAGTGACGAACAGAAATTTATATGCAAGTACTTCAGGTTGTGATATAATTCCTCCTAATTTAGCGAAAGCGTTTAACCTAATTCGGTTTAAGCGCTTGAAGCTAAACAACTTGAAGTGAATTAGGGCAAATGATAAAACAAAATATTTTTATCATAGATTTAACACAATTATAAATCATTAAATAAATTATCTTAATACATATCCAAAATTTAACATAATAAAAGCTAGGGCAAATGATAAAAAAAAATATTATACTTGCCATCATTTGCTCTTGTGGGTAAGAGGGGCAAAAATGTCCGACTTTTTGCAAAATACCCTAAAGAGGATGAATTTGAAAGTATAATACCCACAGAAGCAAAAAATTTTGTTCGCTACCCTGAAGAAGAAAGGGTGACAAGTATAATACTTTTTTTATTATTATTAGCCCTTTAATATATATATGAAATAATGCAAAGTACTAGTTCTCTTTTTCTAGTAAAGTTAAAATGAAAAAAGTCATTGATTAAAAATAGAAAAGGATAGAATATGAAAAGGTAGGCGCTGTATCAATTTTCATATGAAAAGGTAGGCGCTGTATCAATTTTCATTCTTTTGGCCATGCATGATTCAGAAGCTATCCTAATCGTTCAACATTATATATTCTTTTATCAAACAACAATGGCTCTGACCGATTTATGTAATATCCTCTTAATTGCCCAATTCAAAGGCTATCAAACATGACCTTACATTTGATAAGTTAGGCTATTTGTATATCCAAATAGGGGGAGATTGTGAGGTCGGTTCAACGCCATTCAGTAACATGATTTGAACATAAAATAGTCTAAGTATAAACCTAGTAGTAGTCGCTGAAAAAAAGTTCAACACCAACTCCTTCAGAGCTCTTGAAGACAAATAGTCTTCACTTCAATGTTGATGTGGTTCAGCGTCCGAAGCACAAGATCTAAAGAAGAAGTTCAGTTTAGTGAGGATGGCAATGCCTCACCAAACGATGTTTGATCTCCTCGTCCAAAAAATACTGAGCAAAGATTCTTATGTATTTAGAAGGTCAAAGGCGGAAAAGAGATTTACTTTATACAAAAGGATAAAGTGAATCTTCTTTGAAATGACTACCTTCCAAAGTTGGTAAGAAAGTACAAACAATATCAACAATTGTTCCTAAAGAAGACTTTATCATTTACCTAGTATGGTTGCATTTAATGTGATCTCACCCACCCATTAGATGCTCAACACGTGTAAAGTAGGAACCCCTTTGATACCCTAATTCTTTGCTATAAAATAGAATGTTTGTAAATGAGTAAAATGCATCTCTTGCAATTAATGTGAAACACATTCGAGAGCATTTACTCCTCGAATTGAACTAACACCACTGAACATTCAACGAGTAAGTATTACTAGTAGTTCATACTTAAACCATAACTTAGGTTTTGCATTTAAGTTAGAGAGGAGATCACCTCAAATTTTCATTCAACTTATATAGTTATTCCGCAAATAATCTTAAGTAAATTCTTTGACACACTTCTAATAAGAATTTAAACATTGAAATATACGGAGTATGTGTATTTACTTACTCGTTTATTTATCTTGTTAGAACTTTTAAATTTACTTTAGACATGGAAGTTGGTTAGTCAACTTAGTTAAAACTTTGTAAATGTAATATCTTTACTTTCACGGTATTAATTCAAGTATATTTTAAAGCTTCCCAGTTAACTCACGTTATGTTTATAAATCCTAGTTAGTCAAAAAGAACCTCTCATGAAATTAGTTTATAAACGAATAAGGACCTTCTATGTAATGATTCATCTAACAGGAACTAACTTTAACTTCAAAACTTTTATTATAAGACAAGTACAAGCTTATACTTATAATTCAGGAAAACACATCAAATCCCCATTTCGTCATCACTCCTCACGTAACATTTACAAGAACAAGGAAATTAGGGTTTTTGCTTATCACTAAGTTTTAATCACGTTTGAGCTAAGGAAGTAACATATCAAGGGTTAGGGACGCAAATTGTAGCATTCCCACAAATCAATTCGAGGTATGAATTGTTACTAAGTTCTTAAATTCGTGTTTAGATGGTATCTATCATGGGGTTATGCTTAAATATCATGCTATGAGATTATAAGTGGGGTTTTGGTGAAATTTGAAGTAATATGTTAAGTTATGATTTTTAGAAATCACTAAGGATTCATGCTTCATCTTTTAATGTTATGATAAATCATGGGTACCCTAGTATGATGATATGACACCAATAGTGTTAGAAATTGAGAAGAAAGATCATGCTCTAGGTTGTTCGCGAAACCAACCCCTTATGTCTTATTATTTCCAAACGTTAGCTTATGAAAGCTTAGCCATGTTCTAAGTGAGCTCCGATGTTAATAATATGTTTCTAGGTGGTAAAGTAAGCAGGGAACCTATTTTTGGAGCTCGGGAAAGCATATAGCGCGTTTAAGGTGAGTAACGTATTTAAAGAGTCAAACGGGTCCTTACATGCCCGTAAGATAAGCCACTTACTTGTGATATTCATGTTGATATTATGTTAAGTAATTAGTATTATAACTCGTGCAACGAATCCTCGTTATGCAAGTTCATGGTCGTGTCGAAATATATGATATGTGCTAATTACTTTATGTTCGTGTTGACCCGAGTGGTCTAATTGAGCCCATAGCAACCCATGTGGTCTTAGTAGCATGTTCTAAGCATATATGATGAATTATGACATTTTAGACATCCTAAGTGGACGACCATGGACCATAGCCATTTAGCAATGGTACCATCCACAAAAAGGTGTTGATTCCTTTTGATTGCATCGTAAAAAACCGGGTCTCGTTCTAAGTCGAAATCAATTATGCAAGAATCAAGGTTGAAATAGGTTGGTCAGCGCTCCTTTACCAATCACCATGAGAAGATATTATCCTTAATTGGTAAAATTTTGTTCCATTTAGGTTAAACAGGGGAAGAACTCTAGTCATAGTTGAATCTTCAATGTATTTTATCATTTAAATGATGTTGTGGGTTCTTGAGTTGTTTATGATGCAAAGCTAAGAGTCAAGAGGATTTGAAGAAAAAATGTTGGTGATGATAAGAATGGGAAAAGACAAATCATAGATTAAGTATAGTATGTATTTGATTATGGTGATATAAATTATGAGACTGCTTTTTGATTATGGGCATATGTAACTATTATTATACCGATTTTTGTAACATTAAGAATAAAGCAATCACTGGGTACCTAAAGAACCATGATGTAGTACGGAAATGGTTCTATGTTTCATGAAATATTGGTACCATGACACCTGCCTATAAAAAGTTGGAGTTGTGTTGGTAAACGTATATATATAATCATATTTCTTAAGCTCACTTATTTTCAAGAAAACACTGATGCTGATTCAGCAATGAACCTTACATCAAGCTATATCAATTGCTCTTGGAATATCCGAGATGATATGGAAGACTTAACAAGGAAAATGATCTTAGACACAAAAATAATACTGTAATAATAATAATAATAATAATAATAATAATAATAATAATAATAAAAAGAAAAAAAAAAAAAAAAAAAAAGGATGATTTAAGTACATACCTATTAAGATCCCATACCATGAGACTCCTAGAAGCACAACAAGATGCTAAAATTGTCTCATTCTTTGGATTCCACTTAGTCTGTAAAATGTCACCCCTGTAACATAAGCAATAGATGAGTTGGTAGAGGTAAACAAAGAATTACCAAAAAAGTTTGAGGATGAAGACAGAACTCATAAAATAGACTCTTACCAGTGACGATCAAACGTGTGAAGAGCAGAAGCGAGTTTTCGTAAATCAAAAATCTTAACAGTCTTGTCTGTTGACCCGGTCGCCAAAACCCACTCATTAAGAGGATTGAATGATAAGCAGGCAACCTACCTCAATAAGTATGAACAAATATTAATTTATATGTAAAAAATCATTTAAAGGGAAAGTAAGTTACATGTTTTATTTCCCCAAAATACCAACATTAGGCATGTTGACTTACATACTTGTATAAAATATTGAACATTTCTTACTCGAAGCTATATTAGAAGACTATTTTGCCACCAAGGTGACCATAACAGCTATGTACATGCCATACCTTAAAATCCGTAACTAAAGGCTAAGTTACCATATTAAAGCAATAAGTATAAATTATAAAAACCAATAGGATATGTCGATATATGTATCATAATTAGACGGATACCTACGTAAAGCGACGGTGTATAGCGGTAAATAATTATACTTGTGAAATCGTGATTTTGGTTTGACCTTTGATGCAAAGCATGTTTTTTTTTTTTAATTAATATAGTGTGTATTTTTTAAAAGTTGTCAAGTTTAGAATTGATCAAGCTTAAGGTGTATTAAGGGATACTTAGAGGTAACTTACATGAAACTACAATAATTTAAGTTTTCAAGATTTAAAGAATGCAGATTCACTCTCTTAATAAATACTCCGTAGTACAGATAAAATAAAAGGATTTCAAAATACAAACATATATGAGTTTATATTTCCACTCCTCTTTTAATGCATGATTGCATATGTTAAACTTTCAAGTTTTCATTGGGTCTGTAGTGCATCTACGGGTCAACAACCTAATTCTAGAGACACACATCCAAAGGAACCTGTAAATTGTAATCAAGGAGACTTGAATGTAAGAGATTAACTCGTGGCTAAAATGTATTTGAACCCAAGGCTGCTACAGACCTACATTGCTTATGTCGTCACACGCTCCCTACTCGTACCATTGTATATGATTCTAAGGATTATCTTTTTTGAAGCTAGAACAACAAAATTTACATTATAATGTTACAAGCACGGATTGGATCTATGATCCAATCTTACGGCGAATTTTCAAGCATCTATATAAGTGCAATCAATATTTAAAAACAGACAAGTATAAAATCTAATACGCACCTCGTTTTGATGAGCAATTACTCCCTGGACAGGCTGGTAGACAGACGGATTTCTTATATCCCATATGTTCAAGTATTGGTCATCCCCAACTGAGCCAAATAAGTTTTCATTTCTCAAATGCCATGCTACATCTCCTACACATCCCTTATGAAACTTTTAACCATAAAAAACAGTTATGTGTAAGAAAACGGCAAGAAGCTAACTGAAGTAGGCTGAACATGTGAATTAATAGATACCATACGAAGTTAAATTAAATTGAAACAACTTCCAAATCAGATAGGTGGTTTTATTAAGGTGTAAGATTACATATCACCGAGTGATTTAAATTTCATCTTTATAAGTCTAGGCATACATAAGTCTTCAATATTCTTTTATGAAAATCGCTATCCCGTCATATAAAAAAGGAAATAATTGATAATATCTGATTTTGATTTATATGCGTCATGGAAGAAGACATATCATACATATGTACCTTGAATGTTTGCTTAGCATCCAAGGTCTTATTGTTAGGGGTTGCTTGAATGTCCCACAAGCAGATTCCATCATCAGAACTACTTAACAAATGACCCTGTTTAAATTTACTCCAAGATAAACCAAATCCATCTTCGTTATGACCCCTCAAGGTCAAATCAGGATTGCATTTTCCATCAAGGGGAGGCTGAGATGGGTGTTTGCTACAATCAAATATACAGACTTCTGGATTGACTGTCTTTGTAGCTATAACAGATGGCTTGTGAGGCATATAACGAGCTCTGTGTACCTCTCCATCATGATTGATTAGCTGAATTATTTTTAACTGCAGGAAAAGAGATATAAAATAAAACACACCAATTATGCAAGCAATATATAAGAGATCAGTATGTTTTAAGGTTTTTTACGCTGTGTTCTCAAGCTTAATAAACAAGAGAAAAGAAAAGAAATTAAAAGAAACTGAAAATCAAGCGTGTTCTTGAGTTTTTTTTGGGAGGAAAGTGGGGAGAAAAGAAATGATTGAGGAAGGAAAGTGTGTGTGATTTTGGTTAAAAAAGTTTCCGCCCAAAAATGGGAAGAAGAGGAAAGAAAGGAAGTGATCTCTAATCACTTCTCTTCTTTTATGAACTATCTCACGAACACAGCGTTAGGTAAGGAAATGGAGAGAAAGATAAGGGAGCAACGTTAAAGAGCAACTAAAATTACTAAACTACCCTTATCTGTTTTGTTACACAATAATGACATAAAGGTAAACATACTAACTTTCCTTTCCCTTATTTTCTCTCCGACTAAAGAAGATGAAAATGATTTAGTTTCCTTCTCTTGTACACCTTTTTCCAACTCAAGAGCACAAATAAATTAGAGCACGCGGTCTTGTTGTGTTATAGAGATTTTTGGATCCCTATTGGAGCCACCACACCCCAACTAAGCCACGGGGATGATGTTTTTTTTTTTCTTTTCTGCTTGTGGTTTGTGTGTTTTATTTTTTTTTTGTGGGCCCCAAGCCTACCTATAACCCTGGTTTTGAGGGAGGTTGTTTTGCATTAGGGAGGTGATACTCACACCACATTTTTTGATACCTTCACCACCATTCATGCATTGATTATGCGATACAATACTGTAATGCATGAATGATGGTAAAGGTATCAAAAAATGTGGTGTGAGTATCAATTCCCTTTGCATTATGTTATAATGCGACACCTTGTGCTTTTAAACAAATATTTATTCTTTCCTTTGCCTTACCTTCTTTTTTGTTCCTTTAATTACCAGAAAATTCAGGGGTAAGTATCTAATTTAATTTGTAATATAATGTGTTAGATTCTTTATTCACCTATCTTAATTTGTTCTCAATTTTCATACTTATGGATCATGAATATCATATTTAAGCAAACAAAGACCAACCCACTAGGAAGACGAACACACCATGGTTCATGAACCCTAGTTAACTGAGGTTTCAGAGAAAAATTGTGTTTAAGTATATATAACTAATACTTCATAGGAGTCAAAACCCGAAAAGAAAATTAGATAATTGGCTTAGTAGTTAAAATGCAGAAGCAGGGACGGAGCCAAGTGTGGCATTGGGTATGCCATGGCCCACCCTAAACATATGTTAGCTACCAACGCATGCATATGTTATCTAGTGTATTATACTCACTAAATAGTTTTTGCCCACCCAAATATAAAAGATTTGACACATCCAGATAAACACTTAGATGTGTACGTAGTACTTTTCTTTATTTTTACTTTGCAAACTCTTTTACTAGATAGTTTAGATTAGGTTTAGATAATTTTAATGATAACTTGTTACCGGAAAACTTCTGAAAATTTATACATTTATTTTTCTTATATTTGATTTGGCCCACCTGAATGAAAAATCCTGGCTTCGTCAGAAGTATTTCTGCTCATTAAACATTGAACAACCAGGAAATTTAAATATAAAGTATAAAAATTACTACAACGCCATGCACAAGTAAGAGCGTACAAAAATATTAAGACATGTGCGTTCACGTTAAACCCTAAATAGTTTCACGTAATAAGAATGATGAATTTCAAGTAATTAAAAGTCACTATTAACTCTCTATTAGAAAACCAGACTTTCTTATAAAAATCAAAATCGGCAATTCAGCTTCCGGCGCAACTATTCAAACAAACCACAAAGGTAACAAAATCATGAACACCACATACATGTGAACATACAACCTCTGTTGTTAGTACATGCCAAAATCACAATTAACTCTAGTTTAGAAACTAAACCCTAACAAACTTTGTAAACACATCAACTTCCTATGATGATCAACAGTTTGTGCACAAATATAAACAAACTGTATATATGTGTCAATATCATGGACACACACACACACATAACCCTTGCCGTTAGTGCATGCCAAACCTCACAATTAATAACATTATCGCTAGAACTGTAAGTAACTCTAATACCCTAAAATTTCTTCTCGTGCTACTAAAATAAAATAAAAACTCAATGCAAAACTTTCAAATAAACCACCAAATGTAACAAAATCATATACATGACACACACATAAACCTTACCGTTAGCACACCCTAGATCTCACAATCAAATCTAATTTTAAATCTTAAACCCTGGAAAACGTTACAAACATTCAAAACCAACAACCCATACGTGCAATTTCAATCAATCGCCCGATCGTTATAACAAACTCATCAACACCACGCACCCACACACACAAGCTCACAGTTAACTCCATTTTTTAATCTTAAACCCTGGAAAATATGAAGAAAAAAAACACCGATAATTATTTCACATCAAATCAAAATCCACAACTGAAAAGCACAAATTCAGACAAACAACGTAAAGTACCAAAATCATAGACATCCCATACACAAAAAATATGTCTAAAACCCTAGAGACTGTAAAAAAAAAAAAAAAAAAAAAAAAAAAAAAAAAAAAAAAAAAAACTGCAACTTAATCAACAGTTTCGATCAGGCAACCATATGTAACAAACCTTGCCGTCAGAGCTATCAAATCGTTGAGCATCAAACAGATCACCTTCAGCTACAACAGGCGACTTAACCTCTGCAATCATAAGGTAATTAGGATAATCACCATCTGTATGTGTCCCCAAAATTAACTTCTGAGTTACATAGTCTTGTCCATCAGGCTCGTTCCACCCCGGTAGCCATTCAACGGTTAACGAAGGCCACTCGAGCGTATGACTGATGATGAGATCGTATAAATGAGGTGTGTTTTTCTTCCAGATTTTGTGTTCTTCGTTTATGAATAATTGTTCTGTAATTTGATTTTCGTTTTGCATCATGACTGCTTGAAATGAAATTGGATTGAATTAGGGTTATAGGTTTTGGTTTTTGGATGGATTTTGAGATTGTGGAGGGAAGGAGCGTGAAGGGGGTGTTTTTAAAGGTTTTTGACTATTTTGTGTTAAAAAATGAGAATAAAAAAGTGTAGAATTAATACAATAATTGACGAAATGTATAGTATACATAATATGCATTAATTAATAACATTATCTGTAATAAAATTTCTAAAATACTCATTAAAGCATTTTTAATCAATACAAGCATTTACATATAATGTACACGCTACAAATTAAATGATTGTATTAAAATATCTCCCACTACAATTTTATAACTCAGTGAATATTTTTTTTTTTGAACGGCAACTTTTTATTAAAAACTAGCAAGGCGCTAGAAAAATTACATCGAAATTAAATAAGGGTTCTTATACCAAAATTCTTTATAAATACAACTAGAACACCGATTGGAGCACCAATTAAAGGAACAAGAGACTATATCATCGAAGATCCTTGAACGTCTTGGAGGAACCTCATCAAATAAAAGCCAATTCCGAAATGACCAAATAAGCCACCACATTATAACTCAGTGAATATTTATTTTGAGTTTGTATAATTTTTATGCAAAAGAAAACACAAACAAATGGATATAATTTCAAATGGTTAGAATGAGTTACAAATTTCATAAAATATGATTTAATAACAGTGCCAGCGAAAACAAAAATACACCTTTTTTATTTTTTGGAAAAAGTTAGCCGCAAAAAAAATATTTTCTATAAAAATTGAGACGGATTTATTAATGTCATAAATGATGCAAAAGTGTAAAGTTCTAAGTGAAAAATATTGATATCTATACTACTATATAAAACATTTGGGACTTTCTAAATGAAGAAGTCTTAAAAAAATTAAGACCAAAAACATTTCTTTAATAAAAAATAAATAATTGTCTTGCTCTTGCTATTAAAAATTCAGCTATTACTTTTGAAAACGTTTTAGAGGCTGGAAATTAAATACATGTCCATTAACTTGTAACAACCCAAAAAATTAAATGTCTTTCAATTCTATAAATTTGTAACAACCCAAAAAATTAAATGTCTTTCAATTCATAAAGTTGTAACAACCCTCTAATATAATACATATAAATTACACCACTCTTAAAACTAAAAAAAACCAAACCATCTTCACTTTTGGTAGAAATATGCTCTCTTATCACGTCACCAACATAACTTCTAACATATAAAAACCCAACTCCGAATAAGAACAGCCATTTGAATACAAAAATCAAAATATCTCAGTTTTGCGACTCCGGATTTTGGTCTCCGAACTTCGTCATAAATCAAAACCCCTTGGAACGTTATATCAAATCCGAGTCAAAGACCGAAGCCACGTCCCAACTAACAGCCCAAATCATAACCAACAAACAAGCACCCACTCTCCCGTCAAATAACCCATTCGAACAACAACACCAACTAACCTATATCCCATCGTCAACAACAAGACTCGAACATAAAACAGAAGAAAAAGAACGAAACTAGATCTCAGAGCTTCTCTTTCAAATACTCACAAACTTATTCTTTAAACAAATGAAAGAGATCTTCATCACAAATCTTTTAGAAGATACACTTCTTTTGAATATCCGAAAATTAAAAGAAAGAATAAACAAACTTTGTTTCATTCCATCTTTTCTTTCGGTCAACCACACAAAAACAAACACATGAAAAGGACCTACCCGAGACCTCTTATAAAGATCTTGAAGCCGTGAACAATAAAAATTTCGTTTGGCGATTCGTTTGAAGGAGGATTTATTTATGATTATTATGTTTAGACCAAAGGAGAGTGTATGTGGCTTTGTGTGTTCAAGAGTAATAGTTTTATTATTTTCATTTGGTTTGTGGTAGATGTGTCTATAGCGAGAGAGATTGAAAGAGAATTTTGGTTTTTGGCATCAGTTTTGTGAGAAAGAAAGAAGAGTTGTGACTGCAAAGAAAAGTGGTAGGCTTTTGTTTTGTGAGAGTGAAATTAGGGTATTACTCATTTAGGGTTAGTATTTTATATATAATTTTTTTGTTTACCTAAGTTACTTGAGTTGGACTTGCTTAACTCCAAGAATGGGCCGAAAATAATATATAAGTGTCTTTGGGCCGGGTTATTTCATTCGTAGGGACGAATATTTTGTTGAAAAGTTTGGTAATAGAATTTTAGGATTATTTATTTGTGAGTGAGCCAAATTTTTGGGTTTATTATAATCATCATCAAATCCGAAGCCAACCACAATAATATTAACGATCGACTCTATATTTTTGCAACATCGCGAATACACCTTGATATTTTATATGAAATAGCTTGATATTTCATAAAGTTATTTCGATATAAAATTCTCATCATCCGTAAAGTTATAATTACGGAAAACGTATAATCAAAAAAAAAACGCTCGCCAAAAATTTTAGTTATGCTAGTATGTTTTAATACGTATTACATATATTTATACCATTAATGCATAAATGACATTTTCTCTAATAAATTTTGTAAGACACTCATTAATGCACTTTTAGGCAATACAAATGTAAATGCATCATAAACCTTGGGGAGAAAATTAATCGCTCATTGACCATGGAGGTTCACCTGCGCCGATTTCAGGCTATTAAAAAGGGTGGTCGCCTTGAGATTAGTCGGCTCACAATGTCGAGTCGAAACCCAGATATACCAAAAAAAATGTAAATGCATCATGTACACACTACAAATGCTTGTATTACAATATCTTCGACGGCGTTTTAATACATCATTTAACATTTATTTTGAAAGGCAAATTGTTAGACGAGATACAAAGTTTGAAAAAATATGATTTAATCGTAAAAGTGCATTGAAAACTCAGGGGCGGCAATTTTCAATATGACACGAACCCGACACGAAGTTATACAGGTTTTGGTTGAGCATAAACAGGTTCGGTTAAAAAACATGTCAACCTGTCAAACCTGTTTAATAAGTATTAAACAGATCAACGCGTTAACCCGTTTAAGTATGTAAGCCTCTAAAAAATGAAATATATAACTTGGTTTTTATGTTGAATTTGGATTAAATTTATATTGTTATGAACTTAATATGAGTGAATTATGATTATAACTCATACATCATTGAAATTATCGTATAATTATTTGTATGTTATTTTTTTAATAAATTTTTAGATCCTTATATTATTTTTGGATTTAAACTAGTCGAATCGACAAACCACAAATCTTATTCGACGCTTGACCTATTAGCTTAAACAGGTTAAATGGGTCACAAACGGGTTACACGTGTTATGCAGGTCTGGGTTAAGGTTGAGTTTTTTGACACGATTAATAAACGAGAGGTTATACTAACCCGTCAACCCAAACAGATCAACGCGAATACGACTCGATTGCCACCCCTATAGAAAACTAATAAAGACACATTTTTTAAGTTTCTCAAAAAATCACATATAATGCATGAATGAAATTTTTTGAATACAAAGACACCCTTTAAGGCACTTTTAAGCAATATAAGTGTGAATGCATCATTTATACAATCCAAATGTTTGTATTAAAAGTATTCCACGTCATTTTATTACGTGATTTAATATTTATTTTGAGGTTTTTTATGAAAAATAAAAATAAAAAAAAATAAAAAATAATAAAAAAATCGATAGAATTGTAAATTGTTAGAACAAGTTACAAAATTCGAAAAATATGATTTATCGTAAGAGTGCCATCGAGAACCAATCATGACACCTTTTTAATTTTTGGGAAAAGTAAACCGGAAAAAAAAAGGTTCCTCTTTATAAATATTGAGACGAATTTCTTAAAGTCAAATGATGCAAATGTACAAAGTGCTAAGCATATGATATAATATATGTTATGTTATTCATATATACATATTTGATTATATATCTCTTTCATAGCTAAATCAATATATTTTTTATTACATATGATTTTATTGCATTTATAAGTATTATTTTACTTGCCTCACATACCTATGTGTGCATAATCCTCTTTTTATATTCATCACCATAAAAAGTTTTAGCAACATCATCAATAATTTAATAACACGAAGAATGTACAACAGAAAAACATTTGCTTGCGAGAAAATTTAGTTTTGCGAGAAAATTTAGTTACACGGGTATCCAGCGAGACAATACGCGAATACCTTACTAGTCATCTTTTATACATGAGAAAGGTGTTTGACTATTTTTACTAGGAAGAGATTTAAATTATAGATTACAAATACCTATTGTGTCTTGGGAACAATCTCAAAACACTTTAGAATATTTCCGAATCCAATACAGTCGTCTTCTTTGTTCGATAAATGCAGTGGAAAGGGATGCTAGTCTGGTCGGAGAAGTTTTTTGTTCATATCATCTTAGACTAATGTCAACCTGTATTTACACTTTTCCTAATGATTTAGTGGTGGTAGAAATTCAATTGGGCTTGGGTCGTTTACAAGTCACGAAATGTACAATTGTTTTGTTGTAGTGTGTCTTTTTGGGTATGCATTGATGGTGTTTTGGGCACTAGTTTTTATTGTGTAACTTTCGTTATAGGAAATTTTTTTTATAATGCAAGACTTTATTGGACTTAAACCCATCCCTTTAGCAGACTTTATAACCAAGTCTCTAGCCAGACCCTTTGTCAAGTGATCAGCTAAATTTTGTTGAGATCTTACAAACTCTACAGATACCACCCCATTCATGATAAGCTCACGAATCATGCTATGTCTGACACCCAAGTGTCTAGACTTCCCATTGTACATCTGGCTATAAGCCTTTGCCAATGTAGTTGCACTATCACAACGGATAGAAATAGGTGCTATAGGTTTAGGCCACAATGGAATCTCAAGAATCATGTTTTTCAACCATTCACTTCTTTACCGGCATTGCTAAAGCCACAAATTCAGATTCCATTGTTGAACTGATGATGCAAGTTTGCTTCTTGGATCCCCAAGAAATTGCACCTCCACCAAGTAGGAATACCAACCAGCGGTAGGCGAATTATCTTGATATTACTTGATCCAACTTGCATCGGTGTATCCTTCCAACACGATGGGTAACCATATATGAGAGACTATAATCCATAGTTCTCTTCAAATACTTCGTACCCTCTGAGCGCTTGCCGATGATGAGCACTAGGATTACTAGTATATCGCTCAATTTTCCCCTGCAAAACCAATATCGGGTCTTGTACAAGTCATGGCATACATCAAGCAACCAATTACCCTAGAATACTCAAGTTGAGATACAGCCTTGCCATTATTAGGCATCACTTCTCCAAGTATCCATAGGTGTACTCACAGGAGTACAATCAAAGTTATTGAATTTCCTCAACACCTTCTCAATATAATGAGACTGAGAGATATAAATTCTTTTACTTTCATGTTTAATCCTTATACCAAGGATAACATCAGCCTCCCCCATGTCCTTCATGGAGAACCTTGATGACAAAAAATCCTTTGTCAAGTCAACCTGATTTTGGTTAGTGCCAAAGATCAACATGTCATCAACATATAGACAAATGATGACTCCTTTACCAGATTCATCAAATTTGCTATATACACATTTGTCAGCTTGGTAAAGAACATAACCATTAGACAAAACCACTTCATCAAATTTTTGATGCCATTGTTTAGGTGCCTGCTTTAGTCCATAAAGAGACTTAATCAGTTTGCACACCTTGTTTTCATTGTCAGGCATGATGAAGCCACGAGGTTGGTTCATATAAACCTCCTCTTCCAATTCACCATTCAAGAAAGCTGTTTTCACATCTATCTGATGAATAATTAGATTGTGAATAGATGCCAAAGCAATCAGCAGTCTTATGGTACTAATACGAGCCGCAGGGGCATAAGTATCAAAATAGTCTATATCCCCTGAATGACTAGTCTAGCCTTGAACTTTTCAATAGTTCCATCTACTTTCATTTTACTTTTGAAAATCTATTTGCAACCCAAAGGTTTGCAACCAGGTGGTAGATCAACCAACACCCAAGTGTTGTTGCCCATGATGGAATCCATCTCATCATTGATTACTTCTTTCTAGAAAGCAATATCCTGGGACTTCATTGCTTCTTCAAATGTCTTGGGATCATCCTCAACAATGAAGCAATAGGAGTATTGGTCAGAGACCTCATCCCTTGTTCTTTCAACTAAGTATAGTTGAAACTCAGGTCCAAATGACTTTGGTTCTGACCCTTTTGCTCTTTCTAAGAATAGGTTCAGGTTGTTGAACCACAACCTCATCAGGGACCTCTGATGGCACTTCATCAGGGACCTCTGATTCACTAGTGTTATGAGTTCCATTAGGAATCCTCATACTTGGTCTAGGGACTGATGAGAATCTATTCTCATCAAAGTTTGCATCCCTTGATTCAATTATGGAGTTAATTGAAACGTATTCATTAGGTTCAGTAACATAGAACCTAAAAGCCTTGGAATGCTCAGCATATCCAACAAAGATGCAATCAATGCCTCTTTCACCCAAAGTTTTCAACTTTGGATCTGGGAGTCTTAAATAGCCCTACAACCCCAAACCCTGAGATAGTTCAGGTTCGGTTTCCTTTTAGTCTAGAGTTCATAAGGGGTAACCTTGTTCCTTTTGTTGGGAACCCTATTTAATAAATAGCAAGCTGTTAACATAGCTTCACCCCTAGAACCCTTGACTCGAGTCTGAATAGGACAACATGGAATTAACCATCTCCTTGACACCCTGTTTTTCCTTTCGAAATACCATTTTGCTAAGAAGTATAAGGGGATCGTTTCATGGATTATACAAACAGTGAAAATCAGAGTATCCATGTACTCACCTCCCCTGTCAGTCCTTAATCTTTTGATCAGGGACCCAAGTTGTAATTCAACTTAAGTTTTAAACACTTTGAATTTATCTAATACTTCATCCTTAGTATGTAAAAGATAGACATAACAAAACCTAGAAGCATCATCAATAAATGTCACAAAGTACTTCTTATTCCCCAAAGATGGAGTGGCATGCAAATCACACAGTTCACTGTGTATTAGCTCCAAGAGCTTAGTCTTCGATTAACACCACGAAAGGGTTTCTTGGTTATCTTGGTCAAAATGCAAGTTTTACACTTTTCAGTGTCTATGTCAAATCTTTGGGATTAACCCATCCTTAGACATATCTTGCATTCTCTTATAGTGTACATGGCCAAGTCTAGCATGCCATAGGGTAGAGTCAGTCATGTCAGAGGTGGTCACAAAGGCCGAATTAACACTATCAGTGACAATATTAAGCCTGAACATTTGGTTACACAAATAGCTAAAACCAATAAAAACACCACTTCTAGACAAGACAAATTTATCAGACTCAATAACTTGTTTATATCCATGATTATTCAAAACACTACTTGAAACCAAGTTTTTCCTTATATCAGGAACATGAATAACATTAAACAAAGTTACAATCTTTCTAGAACTAAATTTAAGATCTACACAACCACGACTATGCACCAAGGCTGTTGACTCATTTCCCATGTGAAGAATAGAACCATCATTGAGTGACTCATAAGTCTTGAACCAACTTCTATCTTTGCACACATGAACTGTTGCACGAGTCAACCGACCGCATAAAATTATCATCCTGCACATAATAAGATTCAGATACATATGTAACATAATAAATTTAAAAAGACTTAGTAAACATATTCTGACCTTTCAGTGAGTTGGTAGAACCACCACTCCCTGAACCATTAGTGCCTGATCCATTGGCTTTACCACCAACCTTAATACCTTTGCAATCCCTTTTAATATGACCAGTTTTGCCATATTTCCAACAAGTAGGTGTTGCCTTCTTGTTAGGATCTGCCCTTGTGTTGTCATGATATTTGCGTTTGCCTTTGTTGTCATTGTCCCTGGTGGAGTTGTTATGCTCCACCATATTAACAACAGATGCACCAGTAGCATTGCTACTCTTTGGCTTGTCATTATCCTGCACCTTGAGAGATTCCTCAATGCGCAGATGATTGCCCAACTCAACCAGAGTTAACTCCTCCTTTTTATGTTTCAAGGTATGATTGAAATCTTTCCAAGAAGGAGGGAGTTTGTCAATGACACAAGAGACTGAAATAGCCTCATCCATGTGCATATTGTGTTGTGTAAACCTTCCAAGTATTCCAAGAAGTTCATTGCATTGTTCCATGACTGGTCTTGAATCAGTCATTTTGTAATTTGTGAAATTACTTACAAGAAGCTTCTTACTTGATGCATCCTCAGCCATATATTTGGCATCCAAGGAATCCCACAGTTCTTTGGAAGATTCAATGTTCTGATAAATGTCAAATAGAGAATCAGACATACCATTGAGAATTAAACCTCTGCAAATGTAGTCATCATTCTCCAATTTGCTCCTTCTCCGATCTGCTCCCTTTGTAGCATCATCCCCATCATCGGGAATAGGAGTGGTTAGCACATACACCACACTCATGCTTGGCGGCAAAGAAGTGCATCTTCTTACGCCACCTCCTAAAGTCCACCCCTTCAAACTTATCAAGCTTGGCAAAGTTTGAAGCCATGTATTTTATTGCAGCAGCAGCCATCGATTATCACAAATAGTTTACTTTGATTGTTGGTGGTAATTCCCAGAACAGGGTAAGATAATCAAAGGAGTTAGCAATACCACTAGGTGGTTAACGGATATCACTTGGAATCGTGTAATCACTTTCCAAAGTAAACTATTCGACCCTAATGCCCGGGTTACACGAATATCTACTTGGGATAAGACCAAATGTAGTTATAGAATTAGGCACAATTCAATAACCCCTTTGCTTTCAAGTGTTTATGCTTTGGTTTGTTTTCTCGGTATTGTATGTTTCAATGTGTTTTAGGTTGAAGATGTCACTCTCTATTTATAGTAGAGAACACACAACACTAATCAATGGACATTATGTGATTAGCCAATTTAATCACCCATAATAACCTCCATAATCATAGAAATAATGGTTACATGACCAATTAAACGTGATCATAAAGCGGTCATAACTGACCAATTGAATGAGTCAAAGTTGTTACAAATTTATCACTTCAACACTGCCAGTAGGAACCATTACACTAGGCGGGAACCATATACTACCGTAGGGGAACCATTACACTAGCAGCATGAACCATAACACTACGGTAGGAACCATCGGTTACTACATTATCGGTAGTAACCAATACACTAGTAGTACAAACCACTATTGAGTCGAGTCGAGGTGTTCGGGGACCTCATGGTGTACCTCCGTACCTTCTAACCCAAAACCAGGTGTGAACCAATCCCACAAGTGTACTAAATTTTTCCTAACATGTTCTACTGTTATGTATCGTGTGCTGGAGCTAAATCAGAGCTATATCGCGAATCATCATAAATCATTCACCTGCTGGTCATTTATGTGTGCTATAGTGGGTCTCATTCTTTATTTGGTCAAGTTGTATGTAAACTACTACTTTTGAAAAGGCTATCTAAATGAATCCTAAATTTAGAATCTTCACTAACTGTAAATACAATGTAACAGTGGTCCATCGTTTGACCTCCAATTGTTATATATAAGAAGCAGCCACATCCTCTGCTCTCATCAAAGTTACTTTTTTTTAGTTGGCCTATAATGCACAAGCTGGTTAATATTTTGTTTTTTATAAAAATGTATTTCCACCAAAAGGATTAGTAATTTCTTGAAGCTTTTACATTGATTCAGATGTGATAATTAGTGTATACTAGTCATAATAAATCTGACAAGCCCGTGTATAAACAAGCTTAAAACCTAGTGATTTCAAATCGTTTCAGGAAAACAGATCGACGGCCCTACCTCCTTACCCCTACGGCCACCGGTGCTACCCTTGAGAAATCAAATGCCAGAGATAGGATCTGTGACCTTATCATCACATAAAAATATCTTTATTCACCTTCTGTCCTTCTGAAAGCAATGTTAATGGCTGCATTTATCAACATACAGGACACGGGAACACTTCAGTTCTCCACAAATCACTTGTACCATACACATAGTTAATGCATTTCAACAACACTTTAAAATCTCTAGAAAAAACCCATCTATCAATTAAAGAAAATTTGAGTACCATATTTAAATGAAAGAAATGGCAACGACCATTAAGTTTGGCTAACATTTCTTTCTAGAATATTCATACTTTCACAACATGAGAAGATCGAACAACACAAGCTTAGGTTTGTAAATGGCGATGGGTTAATAAATTAGTCTTATATCAAAAAACCATGCCTACTTATTTCTTAAATCATCTTCATCACAGTAGATGCATTCGGCCATTTGCCAGATTTGCAGACTGTTATCTGCAGCAACGCTAGCAATCATCCATTCTTCACATGGGTTCCATGATAAATCTGAAACTAAATTTGCATGCCCACCATGTAGAAACAGCAACTCCGGTGGCCCATCTTTGGCTTCCTCTGGTGTTTGCTCCATGCCAATTCTGCAATTTGAAACATTGAATTATAAAGAGTTATGTAAAACCAAAAGAAAGGTATCAGTTTCGTTTGGATAGGTGATATAGATGCTAGATCTAAATCATAGTTAGTTAATGTAATGTGTGAAAATAAGAGTATATTATTACATCAAATTTCTCCATCTTATACTTTTTTTTAGCTGAAGTATACTTTTTATTTCAAATTGTTTTGAAGGTAGTTTTCTTTTGAGTATTTTATTACAATTGTAGATGATTATCTTGAATTCATTTGCTGCACTAATGGGATGAGGATTCCTCTATTAGAGGCTGGAAATTAAATACATGTCCATTAACTTGTAACAACCCAAAAAATTAAATGTCTTTCAATTCTATAAATTTGTAACAACCCAAAAAATTAAATGTCTTTCAATTCATAAAGTTGTAACAACCCTCTAATATAATACATATAAATTACACCACTCTTAAAACTAAAAAAAACCAAACCATCTTCACTTTTGGTAGAAATATGCTCTCTTATCACGTCACCAACATAACTTCTAACATATAAAAACCAACTCGAATAAGAACAGCCATTTGAATACAAAAATCAAAATATCTCAGTTTTGCGACTCGGTTTTGGTCTCGAACCGTCATAAATCAAAACCCCTTGGGCGTTATATCAAATCCGAGTCAAAGACCGAAGCCACGTCCCAACTAACAGCCCAAATCATAACCAACAAACAAGCACCCACTCTCCCGTCAAATAACCCATTCGAACAACAACACCAACTAACCTATATCCCATCGTCAACAACAAGACTCGAACATAAAACAGAGAAAAAAGAGCGAAACTAGATCTCAGAGCTTCTCTTTCAAATACTCACAAACTTATTCTTTAAACAAATGAAAGAGATCTTCATCACAAATCTTTTAGAAGATACACTTCTTTTGAATATCCGAAAATTAAAAGAAAGAATAAACAAACTTTGTTTCATTCCATCTTTTCTTCAGGTCAACCACAAAAACAAAACACATGAAAAGGACCTACCGAGACCTCTTATAAAAAGATCTTGAGGCATTAGACAATAAAAATTTCGTTTGGCGATTAAGTTTGAAGGAGGATTTATTTATAGATTATTATGTTTTAGACCAAAGGAGAGTGTATGTGGCTTTGTGTGTGTTCAAGAGTAATAGTTTAATATTTTCATTTGGTTTGTGGTAGATGTGTCTATAGCGAGAGAGATTGAAAGAGAATTTTGGTTTTTGGCATCAGTTTTGTGAGAAAGAAAGAAGAGTTGTGACTGCAAAGAAAAGTGGTAGGCTTTTGTTTTGTGACAGTGAAATTAGGGTATTACTCATTTAGGGTTAGTATTTTATATATAATTTTTTTGTTTACCTAAGTTACTTGAGTTGGACTTGCTTAACTCAAGAATGGGCGAAAATAATATATAAGTGTCTTTGGACGGGTTATTTCATTCAGTAGGGTGAATATTTTGTTGAAAAGTTTGGTAATAGAATTTTAGGATTATTTATTTGTGAGTGAGCCAAATTTTTGGGTTTATTATAATCATCATCAAATCGGCAACCACAATAATATTAACAATCGCGACTCTATATTTTTGCAACATCGCGCATACACCTTGATATTTTATATGAAATAGCTTGATATTTCATAAAGTTATTTCGATATAAAATTCTCATCATCCGTAAAGTTATAATTACGGAAAACGTATAATCAAAAAAAAAACGCTCGCCAAAAATTTTAGTTATGCTAGTATGTTTTAATACGTATTACATATATTTATACCATTAATGCATAAATGACATTTTCTCTAATAAATTTTGTAAGACACTCATTAATGCACTTTTAGGCAATACAAATGTAAATGCATCATAAACCTTGGGGAGAAAATTAATCGCTCATTGACCATGGAGGTTCACCTGCGCCGATTTCAGGCTATTAAAAAGGGTGGTCGCCTTGAGATTAGTCGGCTCATGTAAAGTCGAAACAGATATACAAAAATGTAAATGCATCATGTACACACTACAAATGCTTGTATTACAATATCTTCGACGGCGTTTTAATACATCATTTAACATTTATTTTGAAAGGCAAATTGTTAGACGAGATACAAAGTTTGAAAAAATATGATTTAATCGTAAAAGTGCATTGAAAACTCGGGGCAATTTTCAATAACCAGAACCCGACCAGTTATACAGGTTTTGGTTGAGCATAGGTTGGTTAAAAACATGTCAACCTGTCAAACCTGTTTAATAAGTATTAAACAGATCAACGCGTTAACCCGTTTAAGTATGTAAGCCTCTAAAAAATGAAATATATAACTTGGTTTTTATGTTGAATTTGGATTAAATTTATATTGTTATGAACTTAATATGAGTGAATTATGATTATAACTCATACATCATTGAAATTATCGTATAATTATTTGTATGTTATTTTTTTAATAAATTTTTAGATCCTTATATTATTTTTGGATTTAAACTAGTCGAATCGACAAACCACAAATCTTATTCGACGCTTGACCTATTAGCTTAAAACGGGTTAAATGGGTCACAAACGGGTTACACGTGTTATGCAGTGCAGGTTAAGGTTGAGTTTTTGACACGATTAATAAACGGGAGGTTATACTAACCCGTCAACCCAAAAGCAGTCAGCCTTGATCTGACTTCGATTGCATATAGAAAACTAATAAAGACACATTTTTAAGTTTCTCAAAAATCACATATAATGCATGAATGAAATTTTTTGAATACAAAGACACCCTTTAAGGCACTTTTAAGCAATATAAGTGTGAATGCATCATTTATACAATCCAAATGTTTGTATTAAAAGTATTCCACGTCATTTTATTACGTGATTTAATATTTATTTTGAGGTTTTTTATGAAAAATAAAAATAAAAAAATAAAAATAATAAAAAATCGATAGAATTGTAAATTGTTAGAACAAGTTACAAAATTGAAAAATATGATTTATCGTGAAGAGTGCCGAGAACCAATCATGACACCTTTTTAATTTTTGGGAAAAGTAAACCGGAAAAAAAAAGGTTCCTCTTTATAAATATTGAGACGAATTTCTTAAAGTCAAATGATGCAAATGTACAAAGTGCTAAGCATATGATATAATATATGTTATGTTATTCATATATACATATTTGATTATATATCTCTTTCATAGCTAAATCAATATATTTTTTATTACATATGATTTTATTGCATTTATAAGTATTATTTTACTTGCCTCACATACCTATGTGTGCATAATCCTCTTTTTATATTCATCACCATAAAAAGTTTTAGCAACATCATCAATAATTTAATAACACGAAGAATGTACAACAGAAAAACATTTGCTTGCGAGAAAATTTAGTTTTGCGAGAAAATTTAGTTACACGGGTATCCAAAGACAATACTAGCGAATACCTTACTAGTCATCTTTTATACATGAGAAAGGTGTTTGACTATTTTTACTAGGAAGAGATTTAAATTATAGATTACAAATACCTATTGTGTCTTGGGAACAATCTCAAAACACTTTAGAATATTTCCGAATCCAATACAGTCGTCTTCTTTGTTCGATAAATGCAGTGGAAAGGGATGCTAGTCTGGTCGGAGAAGTTTTTTGTTCATATCATCTTAGACTAATGTCAACCTGTATTTACACTTTTCCTAATGATTTAGTGGTGGTAGAAATTCAATTGGGCTTGGGTCGTTTACAAGTCACGAAATGTACAATTGTTTTGTTGTAGTGTGTCTTTTTGGGTATGCATTGATGGTGTTTTGGGCACTAGTTTTTATTGTGTAACTTTCGTTATGGGAAATTTTTTTTATAATGCAAGTTTGATTTAATGTAAGAGTTTACTAAAAAACCCCTTTGTATCTTAAAACTATTATCCCAAACAAAAAAAAAAGAAAAGACACAATTTAAGTAAATATACCCCCAAATCCCAAAAATAAAAAAATGTTCCACTATTTAAATTATATGAATTGACATTTCGACCCGTTTAACCCGCCCCATCCCGAATATATCATGATTTATACATGAGCTAAGGGCACCTACTATGGTGGGTTTATGAAAAGGTTTATGTTTATTTCAACCATAGTGGACACTCATTTCATGTCTATGTGGTATGAAGAGTTCCTAATTCTTGAACCTTTTTATGAATTTAATACATTTAATGCATTTGTTAAAAAAGACATTTTATGAACTTGCAAAGGTTTATACTATAGTGAATATAAGTTTATAAAATCAAAAGGTCTTTAATTTAGTGATGTATTAATGTATAAACCTTTGTAAAAGGTTTATCACAATGGATGCTCTAAGTATGTTGCCTTTCATAAATGGGCTAAATCACTACAACAAATTGGTCACTGTCAAACTTTTTTTTCTTACACCTTTTTTTAACCGAGTGAACTTTTTTTAACATCTTCACACCTATAAGTGTGCAAAAATTATTCACACTTAAAAGTGTGAAAAGTTGTTTTAAAATCATATTGTTACAAAATCTTCACCCTTAAAAGTGTGAACTTTTTTATAAATTTTCACACTTACAGGTGTGAAATTATATCCAATTTGTTCACACAAACTAAGTGTGAACTTTTTAAATCCACACACTTTAAAGTGTGAACACATGCCTTAATAAATGTGAAAAATTAACTATTTTGTTGTAGTGAATTCACCTTTGCTAACTATTTTTTGGTAACTATGAATCTATCAAATGATATCAATAGGAGTAAACTGCTAAAAGGGTATACGTGATTTAGCGAGATTGCGAGCACAAACCCCAGCACTTCGTATAAGTGAAACATTTGATTTGATTTTCGTCCCAATTCAATTAACATATATGAAAATAATAAAGAAACACAAGGTTCATCTTCATCTTACTCAACACAAACATACACAGGGCCGTCTAGTTGATTTTGAAGGCCTTGTGCAAAATTTTTGAAGTAGGCCCCGATAAAAAAAATGTCCTCGCCAAAAGCCTCGAACTATCGCCCATAAAAAGGCCGATTGGTGATGTGTATATATTATATAAATTCTTTAAGAGCTACTTACGTGTTTTATAAACTTTTTGTAAAATACAGTAAAGTATTTGAAGAAAAAAAAAATTGGTCTGGTTTTTGCCTTGCTACCTATAGGATTGTAAAACTGATACCGAGTATTTCTTGTCGGGGTTGAATTTTTATTAAAAAAATAATAATAATAAAAAAAAATAAAAAAAAAATTGAAACTTCACATAATATTAGGGTGACAAAGAAAAACAATATAGTGATCACTTATCCTTTTACAAAATACGAACAAATGGTTCATCTTCCCCATCTCTCGTAATATCCAAATAGGCTCTATTTTACGATTTCTCAATAGCAAGTTCGGGAGCATTTCAGCGCATACTATCCAA
>OU343222.1:75877384-75934704 GCA_910596185.1 Chrysanthemum makinoi
GACGAATACAGTTTTGCACTAATATTTGTTTTGTAGGTTTTTAATCATACCTTGACGCCTCAAACAAGGGGGAGCAACCATCAAGGAGGAGCATGCACGCATTCATCATTATTCTCACTTTTCGACAAGCCTTTGTGCTTCGATCAAAAAGTGGAGAAAATAGGCTAACACTGCTATGCATTTTTCTTTATCATATATTTCTCATAATTTTTGTTGCATAAAAACTAACCTTGATGTAGGTTAAGCCTCTTAATTTGATCTATGGATCCGCTACCAAACTAGGGACGGATTAGAGTAGACGATTTAACTTCACTAGAGATGATGCAAGCTCGCCTTTTGGGAGAAATAAGTTAAACTCAAGACCGCCCCTTTTGTTTTTAGACAAAGGGGAGAAAGTGTAGGAAAAGGTAATGTAAAGGTTATAAGGATACAAGTAACTTTTTACATTTTACTATCTATTACGTTTACATATTTTTGTCATCATCAAAAAGGGGGAGATTGTTAGTGCAAATATTACGATATTTAATCTATCTGATCTTGTTTGTTTTGATGGATGACAAACATGTAACTTGTAATACATAACGTAAAATGTACAAGTTACTTGTAACACATTTTGTCTCAACATACATTCAACACCTCTCATGATCTCAAGTCCTCATATGTAACACGAGGTTACGCATGTTTGTTATGTGACATTTTGATCAAACCCATTAACAAATCATTTAGAATGTTTAAAATACGTTTAGAGTCACTAAGGAATTTAATAGGTTAACCATTTTATTTCGAACTTCATTTTACATTTTGCATTCACAAGTATTTTATACAAATACATCTTTTGTAAAATGTCTAACAAATGTATACTTTTATTTGTACAATACAAATTACTAAAGTTTACTTACACTTGACAAAATATATTTTATTTTGACAAGCAATCAACTAGATATTTTATTTTACAAAAGGTTACTTACATTTTATTTACAAGTAACTTACCTTTTTAAATAAGTATATAACATTTATTTAAATGCATTTTCATAAAGGAAAACACTCTTTTATTACCTCATTCATAGTGTCATCTAAATCTTTAAAAGATTTTGGAAGATATTCTAAGATATCAAATCTAATAAATTATTATATTTTTGATTACTACTTTGGTTATAAATACAAACCCATTGTTTTCTCATTTCTTCATCCCTTCCAACACACATTCTCTCTATCTACCTTTCATCTTTTAGATCTATAGATAACCATGTAGTAACATACATTAATCACCCTCATCATCACATGATCATAATGCTTCTAACATTCATCTTTGTTGTAAGCATACTTTACATTTTGATCAACCAAGGAAAGCTTGGAGATCTAGCCATGCTCATTCACCAAAGCATATCAACATATGAAGATTCAAGATCTCTTGATATCCTCATTGATTGAAGACTTCTTATTTAGGAAGATCATTTAGATTAGTCATTCATATCTATTAGACATTTATGTCATGGATCATCATTGTAAACATTATTGCATCATCACAACATTTTCACCAAACTAGATTAGATGGGTTATGTGTTTGTACCATAAAACACAAGGTTTGTTATGTTGGGCCATAAAACAACTGAGTGGTTGTACGAAAGAACTTCGACATCTAGCTTAGTGCGGAAATATTGTATAGCGACGTTAGGTTGTTCTACCTCAAACTAGAACCGATATTTAGCTTTGTACGGAAAAAAGTGTAGCGGCGATTGTAAGGTTTTTCTCCATTGAGAAGGGAGCTTGTTGATTTAGTGAAGTAACTCGATTTGGGTACTTTCGAGGAGTGGAGTAAGGCGGAGAGGAGATCCGTGACCGAACCACTATAAATCCTCGTGTTCGGTTTGCACTTTCCTTTCTTTATTTATTTACTTTTATAATTTCTTGTGATGTGGTTTGATGTTGATGCTTGTGTGACAACTTGGTTTACTATGCTTTATATTAGTCACAAACAATAATTGGTACTTTCATATTATAACAAGCTTCATAAGCGATTTGATACAAAAGATCTAACGTTTTTAAATGGTAACGTATTCACCTGTGACAATCCGTACTTTCAGGTCATTTCTCGACACGATTCATGTCTCATTATTTCAACATTTATAGTAAACTTGGTTTACTTGTTTCAAATTCGCGTAACCTTGGAGGTTTAGAGAATTCATGATCATGACATCACATACATTTCATATGGACTATGATTAGTCTACATTTCATTGACATCATGTGCATCTCATTAGTACATTCATTCCGACATTTCATTTCACATTCGACGCGTAATTTTTATATTTAATAATCTTTATCGCGTGAGTTTTATTTTAATATTTAATCCGTTACTTTCAAAAATGATCCCGATGTATTTTTAAACTTACATTTAGTTTATAAAAACTATATTTTTAGTTTTCCTAGTGTTTCAAATTTATTTGGTAATTAAATCGTTAAAGTTTAATTATTACGTCGTTTTTCTTAAAAATGGTACGATAATTATTTTATCACTCAATTTTCACAAGGAATGTATTTTTACAATTTTTATTATCTCATTACATTCTATTTTGACATATTAAAAACTTACTTTTACCTAAAAGTTACCATTTACCTTACAAGTTTATTACTAACATTACTTACACCTTTTTACAATTACACATATATATAAAGTAAAGTAAAAAAAAAAATATAATTCATGAGATCCTCCTAAAACCGGCCAGGGGGAAGGTGTATTTATGGCTTGTAATGGTTTGTGTAGTTTCTAATAATTACACTTCACCTCAAAAAGTCTAACTTTAATCATTCATTTCATTCATATCTCATTCTTCAAAGTGTAGAAAAAAGTTTCTCTCTCCTTTTGCTTCTTCTCCATGAAGTCACAAGCCATAAGCAGTGGGGATCAAAATTTTTCTTGCAAGTTCAAGTGTTATATCAACCTAGTTTATATCCTTTTTATGGTTTTGAAATAAAAACCAAGGATATTTAAGTTAATCCTTGTTACTTACACCTCTTCATTTCACTAGTAAGCATGTTTTTATCATTTTCATATTTCCTTTTCATTTTCATATGTTTCTTTTCATTTTGGAGCTTATATGCATGATATGTGATTTATACCATTTATTTCATGATTTTTAAGTTATATATATATATACCTAAGGTCATCCTATAATTACTCCCATGGTATTGGTTGGTCTTGATGGTGATTAGGAACCCATGACACCCTAAGAAGGTGTATGGTAGGATTAGATTAGTTTTGGAGTTGATTTGAAGGGATTAGAATAGGTTTTGTCCGAGAAAAACTATTTTCGATAACTATATTTTGTGTTCTGTCCTTGTTTTGCATTTCTGGAAAATCCGACAGTTGGTACGACACTTTTGGCCTTGATTTTTAGAAAATATACTTTAAAAGCGAATCCGTGGCGCTTGAGCGGATAAAAACGGACTTATAACGAAGAAGTTATGGATTTTACAAGTTTGGCGACGAAAATATAATTTTCAGAATTTTCAGCAACATGTTTTATTTTGTCGGGTCAAAAACGATCCTTAAGCTTCACAAATTATTTCGACTTGTCAAAAATATATTAGTTTACTTTGATACGAAGCTAAGGACATATAAAGCGTAGAAAACGATTTGAAGCGACAAAGATATGCACTTTTTCTTAAACTTGCCGTAACTAATTTTCTGCACACAATTTGGTGGCAAAACCACCATCTTTACCCCTTATTATCTTTATGTTCGAGACCTTTTGGGCGAAAACTCCTGAACTGAAACTTTTAGATATCGATACAAACTTTCCAAAACCGTCGAGTTCGTTCTCTAACGATCGGCGTACACCGTTTTACGACTAGTTTTCCAAAGCCATTTTTGTTAATTTCATGATTTTTCCGACGACATTGTTTTGCGACGAAAAGTGGTAATTTCTCTAAAATTCATTATAAAACCATTGTAGGATGACATTTTGACGTAAAAACATGTAAAGTGATTTTTGATTGGTCAAGGCGTCAAAAGAGTATTTTTCGACGTCGAGTAATATTTTCAAAACTCGTAAATGGTATAAATAACATATCAAGTGCATGCATAACATTACATTGCAACTCATGACATATCATATCATTGATAATAGGTCGGTTAGCATCACATTAAACCTCGGTGTACTCACTTTTGCCATTATTCCAGTTTATCAAGTGAGTTTTCATAGCCCCGTTTTACATGCTTTCGATTATTTTCAAACCCACGGGGAGAATACATTGCACTACATTTTTTTTTACGATACCAAGTATGTTAAATTCATTACATTGCTTAAGTTACCGCATTTGCCAATTTGAAAGTCCCAATTTCTTGAACATGAACCGTTAATCTTTGAAGCGAGGATGAGTGGATAGATCTATCGAGGGTGCGCCTCCATCGGGTTGGTGAATCCCAACCGAGTAAACGGATGCATTTCATTTGATACATTACGGAGTTGTCTGGCAAACACTCTGCAGGGGCATACATGATTGAGCAGTCTAGTTTCGGGGTCATGGGCTTAGAGCAATTGTAACATTATTTTTACGACTTGATTGGTCATGCATGCTAGAGACTTGTGTAGTCGTATAAAACATTTACATAAACCTATGATTTCTCACCAACATTATTGTTGACCGTTTTAGCAATGTATTTTCAGGAAACTGAGGCATTATCATCATGACATGGTTTAGGGACCTACATTTTGAGTGGCGGCGTCGACTTACATTATGTACATTATGGCACTTTATTTCAAAACATCGTTTGGATTTGTAACATATTTGTATTTCCGCAAACTTTGTAAACCTTTGGGACCGATGTTGTACTCTGATTATGTTTTTATGAAATATCCAACGATGTGTTTTTAAAGCGACACTTTAGGTCGTTCAATATAACTGTGATGTGGTGCTATGACAGTCAATCCCCGAGAATTCCATTCCGGCAAAACAGTAAATTGGGGGTGTGACAGATTGGTACCAGAGCTACAAGTTATAGAGAACTAGGTTGCATCATTGACCCTAGACTATAGCTACATTATCATAGCATCTCATCATTTCATCATAGTACATATTCATTTTTCATGCGGATTCACTTACACTTTATTCGAGATTATTTACTTTTATTTCACATCGGTTGTCACAGACATGTCTTCAGATTCACATCCCATCACCATATCATCGGACTCTAGCTCGGATGATGTTCCAACTAACCCCATCATGGATGATGTTGCATCACATTCCACTGAGATCGTATCTTCCATTGGATCTACTCCATCTTTCCACCTATCATGACCGACACCTCGAGACCGAACCCTTCGAGGAGGGCGAGGTTGCACCCACTCTCACGTTAGCCCGTCACGATCCACCAAAGACCACCTACTAGCACCATCATCACCATCTCCATCATATTTTCTTAGAGATCCTTTACCTACGACGGACTTGCCGCCAAAAGCGTGCTCGTTTTGATATCCCTACACCACCATCTCTGAGCCCGAGCCACCGTTAGATTTGAGTTAGGTGAGAGTTCTAGGTAGCGCTGTTCGACACCTTCTACCGGAGGTTAGGAGCCCGTATTGATAGTCAGCAGATCCAGATTGATAGGTTGTCACGACAGTTGGAGGAGTTGTCGGTAGATAGGATTGAGCCCATCGCTGAGGAGGTCGAGGGTTTGATATTAGGCGGGGTTTGTATTGACTTATCTCATCGAGTATTGAGCATAGCGGTTAGAGGACAGGGAAAGTATTGCTTCTTTGCAGGTTCAGGTTGATGAGTTGAGGAGTTTGGTGGATAGTTTGGTTACTCAGGTTCGCGATCTTCGAGATAGGCGGCGGAGCACCATGATGTGCCTTATGTAGACTTTTGTCATTGTATAGTTTTGACCATTATTATCCTAGTCACAAGGTGTGTGGCGTAGTTTAAAGAACTTGTTGTATTTTGGTTGTTGTACAAACAAATGTATCAAGTATTGACTCTACTATGTAGGAATGGTTATTATTATCTATGATATCGGTCCATGTAGGCCGAAATTTTCATGTATATTATCCACGTGTGTTGTGATTATATTTGTGATATTTCGTTATTGTTCCGTTGTGATTCCATTTATCTTTATGCATGATGTGGTTGTGGATATATTTGTATGATGGTTGTTTCTACTTACGAGTTCTCATGATTGTTTCATCTTGTGATTTTGAAGAATTATGGCACCTAAGAAAGTTACACCGGAAATGACCCAAGCGGCAATTCAAAAGTTGGTGAATGATAGCATTGCTAATGCTCTAAGAGTCGAAAGGGAAACAGGCTGCTTTGAAGCCGCTAGGCTAGCTACTGGTAATGCCGGGAGGATCACGGGGTTAAGAAATGTTCGTACAAAGATTTCAAGAGTGGTGAACCCACTAAGTTTAGAGGTACCGAGGGAGCTACTGCAATGGTACGATGGTTTGAGAAATTGGAATCGGTGTTTTTGCTTTGTAACTGTCCGGATGATGATAAGGTCAAATTTACTACGAGCACTTTACTCGATGGAGCGTTGTCATGGTGGAATTCATACGCTCAACCGATTGGATGGAGAATGCTTTTCAGCTTACTTGGGAGGAATTCAAGGGCTTGGTGACTAAGAAGTTTTGTCCTCGAACGGAAATCAAAAAGTTGGAGACGGAGTTCTATGAATTGGTAACCATTGGGTATGATATCGACACTTACATTCGGAGATTCCAGGAATTAGCCACGTTATGCCCGTCGATGGTATCGGATAATGAAAAGTTGCTAGAGGCTTTTATTGGAGGACTTCCCGAAGTTGTTCAAGGAGATGTGACTTCGTTTGATCCACAAACAATTGAGGAAGCTATTCGTGTGACTCAGAAGTTGATGGCACAAGTGGTGAAGCGAGGTAAGTACACCACCACCAACCGAAACAACAACAACCCCAACAACCGTTTCAACAACAATAACCGAGGCAACTACAACAACAATAACAAACAAGCCAAAGTGGGACAACACTAGGGGTAGGAATGCTACTCAACAACCACCCAAGAGGCAAGAGGTTGCTAAGGCTTATGTTGCGGGTCTGAAGGAAGGAAAAGGATATCACGGGGTTTTGCGAAGTGTAATAAGTGTTTGAGTCATCACAATCCGGTCGATGTCCGATCCGTGTGAAAATTACAAGAAAGTTGGTCACCGTACTAGGGATTGCAAGTGGCCACAAGTTACATGTTTTGGTTGCGGGGGAACTGGACACTACAAGAAGGATTGTAAGAAGGGAAAGAATCAAGCAAATCCGAATCAAGGAGGTTTGGCACGAGGAAGGGTTTACGTCATTGGAGGCGGAGAAGATAGGGAGGACCCGAATGTCATAACGCAGTGCGTTTCTTCTCAATAATCGTTACGCTTCAGTTTTATTTGATTCGGGTGACGATAAAAGTTTTGTGTCCAATGCATTTGCACCTTTGCTCAACATTAAACCAACTACATTAGACATATCATACAGCGTCGAATTAGCTAATGGTAGCGTAGTTAACACCAACACCATTGTCTGCGGTTGCACATTCAATTTTCTTAATCATCCTTTCAACATAGACCTCATGCCCGTAGAGCTTGGTAGTTTTGACGTCGTCATCGGCATGGACTGGTTATCTAAGCATCGTGCAAAGATCATTTGTGATGAGAAAGTTGTTCATCTTCCCTACAACGACGAAACTTTGATTATTCGTGGGGAACGAAGTGGAACTAGAATTAGTATCATATCGTGCATCAAAACGGAGAAGTACATTAAGAAAGGTTGTCTTGCTTTCTTAGCTCATGTAACCGAGAAAAAGTCGGAGGAGAAGCGACTTGAAGATGTTCCTATTGTTCGTGAATTTCAAGTATTCCCGAGGATTTACTTGGACTTCCACCGGCACGTCAAGTAGAATTTCATATTGACTTAGTGCCCGGAGCTGCACCGATTGCGCGAGCACCGTATCGTCTAGCACCATCCGAAATGCAAGAGTTGTCTAATCAATTGCAAGAGCTTCTAGACAAAGGATTCATTAGACCGAGTTCCTCGCCTTGGGGAGCACCGGTCTTGTTTGTGAAGAAGAAGGATGGATCCTTCGAATGTGCATAGATTAGCGAGAGTTGAACAAGTTAACGGTGAAGAATCGTTACCCACTCCCCAGAATTGATGACTTGTTTGATCAGTTGCAAGGTTCAAGTATTTATTCCAAGATTGATCTTCGTTCGGGTTATCATCAGCTTCGAGTTCGGGAAGAGGATATTCTGAAAACAGCGTTTAGAACACGTTACGGTCATTACGAGTTTCAAGTGATGCCGTTTGGATTGACTAATGCACTGGCGGTATTCATGGATCTCATGAATAGAGTTTGTAAGCCGTATTTGGACAAGTTTGTTATAGTGTTCATTGATGACATCTTGATCTACTCAAAGAGCAAAGAAGAGCACGAAGAGCATTTAAGGATGATTTTAAGGCTACTCAAGAATGAGAAGTTGTATGCCAAATTTTCGAAGTGTGATTTTTGGAACCACAAAGTGCAATTCCTTGGTCATGTCATTGATAGTCATGGACTACAAGTTGATCCCGCAAAGATTGAAGCCGTAAAAGATTGGGCTACTCCAACGAATCCTACGAAAATTCGACAATTTCTAGGACTAGCAGGGTATTACCGAAGGTTCATCGAAGGTTTTTCAAAGATAGCGAGACCTTTGACCAAGTTGACACAGAAAAACAAGAAGTACAGTGGGGAAAGAAACAAGAAGTTGCTTTTCAGGTTGTTGAAGCAAAAGCTTTGCAGGTCGCCAATTTTGGCACTACCCGAAGGCATTGAGAACTTTGTTGTATATTGCGACGCATCGCATAAAGGACTTGGGGCTGTTTTAATGCAAAACGAGAAGGTGATAGCGTATGCTTCTCGACAACTTAAGACTCATGAGAAGAACTACACAACTCATGATCTCGAATTAGGAGCCGTAGTTTTCGCGCTCAAGATTTGGAGACACTACCTCTACGGTACAAAGTGCACAGTGTTTACCGACCACAAGAGTTTGCAATATATTCTTGATCGGAAGGAGCTTAATATGAGGCAACGTCGTTGGTTGGAGTTACTCAGCGACTATGATTGTGAAATCAAGTATCACCCGGGAAAAGCCAATGTTGTGGCTGATGCTCTTAGTCGGAAAGAGAGGCCTAAACCTTTAAGAGTTCGATCATTGGGAATGACGATTATTTCTCCTCTACCATCGAAAATCCACGAAGCACAAGTTGAAGCACTTAAGGAGGAAAATCGACCAAGTGAAAAGCTTTATGGTATGCCCGAAAGCGCAAATGGTTTTGTAAAGAGAGCAGATGGAGTATTATGTTTCAAGGATAGAATGTGGGTTCCATTGTATGGCGGAATACGAGAATTGATTATGCATGAGTCGCATAAGTCAAAGTATTCTATTCATCCAGGATCGGATAAGATGTATCAAGATCTTAAGAAGCTTTATTGGTGGCCGAACATGAAAGCGGAGATTGCCACGTACGTTAGCAAATGTCTTACTCTGCGCTAAGGTAAAAGTCGAATATCGAAGCCTTCGGTTTACTCCAACAACCGGAAATTCCTCAATGGAAATGGGAGACATTACAATGGACTTTATTACGAAACTTCCTAAGACATCGGGAGGTTACGACGCTATTTGGGTAATTGTTGATCGCCTTACCAAGTCAGCCCATTTCATACCGATTAGAGAAACTTATTCCATGGAGCAACTCACTAGACTTTATGTCAAGGAAATAGTCTCGAGGCACGGAGCACCAATTTCTATCATTTCCGACAGAGATAGTCGATTCACTTCAAACTTTGGGAATTCATTGCAAGATTCATTCGAACCAGTTAGAGATGAGCACAGCATATCACCCACAAACCGACGGTCCAAGTGAAAGGACCATTCAAACGTTAGAAGACATGCTAAGGGCATGTGTGATTGATTTTGGAAATGGTTGGGCTAACCATTTGCCATTGATTGAATTCTCGTACAACAATAGTTATCACACCAGTATCAAGATGGCACCATTTGAGGCACTCTATGGTCGTAAGTGCCGTTCACCTGTTTGTTGGGCCGAGGTAGGAGACGCACAACTTACTGGTCCGAGAATGGTACGGGAAACCACGGAAAAGATTGTTCAAATTCGTGATAGACTCGAACCGCAAGGAGTCGCAGAAAAGTTATCGGATGTTAGACGCAAAGATTTGGAATTTCAAGTGGGAGACAAAGTTATGTTGAAAGTATCGCCTTGGAAGGGCGTGGTACGATTTGGAAAGCGTGGGAAGTTGAACCCGAGATACATTGGACCATTCAAGATTTTGAGCGAGTTGGTCCGTAGCTTATCGTCTTGATCTTCCATCAGAACTTAGTCATGTGCACAACACGTTTCACGTTTCAAACTTGAAGAAGTGTCTTTCGGACGAATCGCTCGTTATTCCATTGGACGAAGTTCAGCTTGACGACAAACTCAACTTTGTGGAAGAACCTCAGAAATCATGGACCGCGAGGTCAAGCGGTTGAAACAGAGTCGTATTCCTATTGTGAAAGTTCGTTGGAATTCTCGACGAGGTCCGGAGTTTACTTGGGAACGGGAAGACCAGATGCGACGCAAGTATCCTCATCTTTTCACCGACACGTTAGACCTAACAAAGATTGAATTCAGGGACTGAATTCCTTTTTGGATGGGCGAATGTGACAATCCGTACTTTCAGTCATTTCGACACGATTCATGATTCATTATTTCAACATTTTGAGTAAACTTGGTTTACTTGTTTCAAATTCGCGTAACCTTGGAGGTTTAGCGGCGAATTCATGATCATGACATCACGTACATTTCATATGGACTATGATTAGTCTACATTTCATTGGCATCATGTGCATCTCATAAATTCATTCACGACATTTCATTTCATATTTTACGCGTAATTTTTATATTTAATAATCTTTATCGCGTGAGTTTTTATTTTGAATATTTAACCCGTTACTTTCAAAAATGATCCCGATGTATTTTTAAACTTACATTTAGTTTATAAAAACTATATTTTTAGTTTTCCTAGTGTTTCAAATTTATTTGGTAATTAAATCGTTAAAGTTTAATTATTACGTCGCTTTCTTAAAAAATGGTACGATAATTATTTTATCACCCGAATTTCACAAGGAAAGTATTTTTACAATTTTTATTATCTCATTACATTCTATTTTGATCTATTAAAAATTTACCATTTACTTTACAAGTTATTATTTCATAACATTTTACTTACACTCTTTTTATAATTACACAATATATATACAAGTACAAGTTTAAAAAAAAAAAAAAAAAAAAAAAAAATATAATTGAGGGACAACCCTCCCCTAAAACCGGCCAAGGGGGAGGGGTGACAATTAATATGGAATGGTTTGTGTTTTCTCATAATTCACTTCACCTCAAAAGTTACTTAACTCTTTCTTTTTCTCATTCACTTCACTCATTCTTCAAGTGTATAATAAAAAGTTTCTCTCCTCTCTTCTTGGGTCTCCATAACCGGTCACAACATCAAGCACACAAGGGATCAAAATTTTTCTTGCAAGTTCAAGTGTTATTTCAACCTAGAATATATCCTTTTTATGGTTTTGAAATAAAAACCAAGGATATTTAAGTTAATCCTTGTTACTTACACCTCTTCATTTCACTTGTAAGCATGTTTTCATCATTTTTATGTTTCCTTATCATTTTCATATGTTTCTTTTCATTTTTGGAGCTTATATGCATGATATGTTGTTTATACCATTTTTTCTTGATTTTTAAGTTATATATATACCTAAGGTCATCCTATAATTACTCCCATGGTATTCTTTGGTCTTGATGGTGATTAGGAACCCATGACACCCTAAGAAGGTGTATGGTAGGATTAGATTAGTTTTGGAGTTGATTTGAAGGGATTAGAATAGGTTTTGTCCGAGAAAAACTATTTTCGATAACTATATTTTTGTGTTCTGTCCTTGTTTTGCTTTTCTGGAAAATCCGACAGTAGGCACGACTTTTTGGCCTTGATTTTTAGAAAATATACTTTAAAACGAATCCGTGGCCGCTTGAACGGATAAAAACGGACTTATAACGAAGAAGTTATGGATTTTACAAGTTTGACGACGAAAAATATAATTTTCAGAATTTTCAGCAACATGTATTTATTTTGTCCGAGTCAAAAATGAGCCTTAAGCTTCACAAATTATTTCGACTTATCAAAAATATATTAGTTTACTTCAATACGAAGCTAAGGACATATAAAACGTAGAAAACGGATTTAAAACGACAAAGATATGCACTTTTTCATAAACTTGCCGTAACTAATTTTCTGCACTCAATTGGCCAAAAACCACCAACTTTAACCCTTATTATCTTTATGTTCGAGACCTTTTGGACGAAAACTCCTGAACTGAAACTTTTAGATATCGATACAAACTTTCCAAAACAGTCGAGTTCGTTCTCTAACGATCGACGTACACCATTTTACGATTGTTTTTCCGAAGCCATTTTTGGCAATTTCATGATTTTTCCGACGACATTGTTTTGCGACGAAAAGTGGTAATTTCTCTAAAAATCATTATAAAACCATTGTAGGATGACATTTTGACGTAAAAACATGTAAAGTGATTTTTGTTTGGTCAAGACGTCAAAAGAGTATTTTTCGACGACGTGTAATATTTTCAAAACTCGTAAATGGTATAAATAACATATCAAGTGCATGCATAACATTACATTGCAACTCATGACATATCATATCATTGATAATAGGTCCCGGTTAACGCATCATTTTAAACCTCGGTGTACTCACTCTTGCCATTATTCCAGTTTATCAAGTGAGTTTTCATAGCCCCGTTTTACATGCTTTCGATTATTTTCAAACCCACGGGGGAGAATACATTGCACTACATTTTTTTTTGTACGATACCAAGTATGTTAAATTCATTACATTGCTTAAGTTACCGCATTTGCCAATTTGAAAGTCCCCATTTCTTGAACATGAACCGTTAATCTTTGAAGCGAGGATGAGTGGATAGATCTATCGAGGGTGACGCCTCCATCCGGGTTGGTGAATCCCAACCGGGAAAACGGATGCATTTCATTTGATATCATTACGGAGTTGTCTGGCAAACACTCTGCAGGGGCATACATAATTGATCAGTCTAGTTTCGGGGTCATGGGCTTAGAGCAATTGTAACATTATTTTTACGTGACTTGATTGTCATGCATGCTAGATACTTGTGTAGTCGTATAAACCATTTACATAAACCTATGATTTCTCACCAACATTATTGTTGACCGTTTTTAGCAATGTATTTTCAGGTAACTGAGGCATTATCATCATGACATGGTTTAGGGACCTACATTTTGAGTCGCGGCGTCGACTTACATTATGTACATTATGGCACTTTATTTCAAAACATCGTTTGGATTTGTAACATATTTGTATTTCCGCAAACTTTGTAAACCTTTTGGGACCATGTTGTACTCTGATTATGTTTTTATGAAATATCCAACGATGTGTTTTTAAAACGACACTTTAGGTCGTTCAATATAACTGTGATGTGGTGCTATGACAGTCAATCCCCGTGAATTCCATTCCGCTGCAAAAAGTAAATTGGGGTGTGACAAAGAAAGCATTCTTAGATTCACTAGATCATTATCCATTTGTGCTAATGATTTTCGTTTTGGTAAGATTTAGCAAGCGACTTCAAAACCTTTTCACGCTTTTTCTTGAGTTTGAAAATGTTGAGTTGATACTTTAAGCATTCATTATCCTTAGTTAACAATGCATTTTTATCTTTTAATTGCTGATTGATGTTACGGCATGTTTCCATTTGGGATTTATGGTCGTTAAGTAAGGTCATGAGCTCAATATCTAGATTAGACGAAAGATCAGCTTGTTCAACGTGAGTCTCAACATGATCATTATTTAGATCCTCAAATATAACCATCGAGTCAACTTGATTATCAGTGTTAACCATATGGTCATCTTGATTGTCAAATATAACTACGGGATCTATTTGATTATCATTGGAATGAGATGTTGAAGGCTCATGTTGAACATTCCTATCCTTGTCGGATGCGATGTTGGCGGAGATATCGATAAGAATGAATATAGTTTGATCCGACTGAAGTCAAGCCGTCATTGTCATACACTGGCCTGTGTGACACATGTAGAGTTCTTGCATGTTTGCCATTAACATCACAGTTGCATTAGCATGCAAGTCCTCCATATCATCATCTGAATCTGCATTGGCCATAAAGCTATGTTCCTTGTTGGTAAGAGTTCCTCCAGCTTCATCCTTGAGAGCCAAGAGTAAAGCCTCTTTGTGATAAGCGAGGCCTCTTGTCCTCGGCTTTGGGAACGCATTAGCCAGATGACCCTTCTCATTACAGTTATAACAACGAAGACCATTAACCCCATTTTGAGCATTTCCCTGTTCAACCACTTGAGCCCTTTGTTGTTGTGGAGCACCCATGTTATTCCTTCCCATTGGATTAAACCCTTGACCACTGCCCATCTAACGAATATTACCATGATTCTGAACTTCAACACGTCAATTGTTAACAACAGCCTGATTCATTGTGTTTGATGAGGTACGAATGCGATTGTTGGATTTGTTTGAATATCGGCCGAAAGCTCTAGCAATCATGACAATACCTTGTTGCAATGCATCAAAAGCTTCTGTATCCTCATTTGATTCACTGTGAAGTGCTTGGTCATTCTTGTTGTTGTATGGAACCAATTGAGTTTCTTAAGATTGTTGCTGGGATAGATCATATGGGGTAATTGTAGCAGTTGGTTGTGGAGGATTTGTGAAGACAGTTTGTAGAGTTGGAAATTGAGGATAACAGGCTTGAGCCCACAAAGCTAATTGTTGATTATCCGGAAGTGAAGGTGAGACTGGAAGTCCACGGATAACCCTTTCTTTGTCAACTTCTTTTTGGTGGGGCTTCAAATAGTCGTACAACAATCCGTATGTAGCATGATGAAGATTCTTTTCTTGATGGATGAAAATGACATACTTTTCCCAATCAGGACAAGGACTACTCAGGAACTTGGTGTTGACAAAGAATTCTTGGCATAATGATGTTATGTTTCTCCAAGTCATTGATGATATCGTAAAATCGATGATGATATGACTCTAATGTCTCCACTGGTTCAATCATGAAGTGTTCATAAGCCAAGTAGATTTTGGATTCCATGTCTTCTTGATTGAAGTTCTCGGCCTTCCATGAGAAGATGAATATGTTCCCACATTGCATTAGTAGTCTTTTGAGCATCAACACTTCAAGTACTGTGTTAGGTAATCCCAAAAGGATGTATTGCATTGCCATTTCATCGACTTCAAAGTGTAGAAGTTGATCAAGAGTGAGTTCATTAAGACTGACAATTTTGGTGACATCACCTCTTGGTGGATTAGCATTTGGATCTCCGGGTACAGTGACAATAGGCATCTGAAACGGACCTTCCAGAATGACCTTCTTTAAGAACTTTCCATGTGGCTTCTTTAGATCACAAAACCTAAAGAACCTTATCACCCATTGATCGTAGTTTCCAGGAGTGAGCATTGAAGGTCTATCAAGTGATCCAGCCTCATGAATGGATTGTTGGCTACTTAAAGCTTCACACATCTTTGCAAACCAAGATGGTTCCTTCATAGTATTCCTGGATGGATGTTGATTGTGAAAGTTTGTGTAAGGTTGTACTTGAAGACTAGGGGGTGGTTGAATCATTTGTGGTTGAATTGCTCCTTGAGGAAATTGTTGTTGAAATTGTTGTTGTTGTTGTTGTTGTTGTAGTTGTTGATAAAATTGTTGTTGTTGATTGAGTTGTTGTTGTTGTTGTTGTTGAGGATACACATGAGGGAAGTAGCTAGAGTATGGTGGTTGAGACATCTTGAAACTTGTGTTGTAAAATGGATCTTTGTAGTCGAATGAAAATTTGTTGATGAAGTATCCTTATGCGTAGAAATCAAGCTTAGGCAAAGAAAATACCTTATGCGTAAAAACACCAACTTACGCGTAAGAAGTGAGCTTACGCGTAGGATTAGCTTACGTGTAGGGTTAAGGAAACCTTAGCTTATGCGTAAAACAAAAGCTTAGTAGTAGAATGCTTATGTGTAAGATTTGCTTATGCGTAAGACAAGGCTTAGGCGTAAGAAAATGCTTATACGTAAAGATTCTACGCGTAAGTGTTTGCTTAGGCATAAAACTAGGGTTTTATCCCAAAAATCCTTTACACTTATCCAGTGTAGAAGATATCCAAAGTCGAAGTGTTTTCAGGCTTATCCAAGCAAGAAAACACTAAGTAATCCAAAAGCACTGAAGATCAAACTTTGAAATGCTTACACGTAACAACTAAGGTTTAGTTATGCGTAAGATTAACCAACTATAGCTAAAACTGAGATATCTGCCCAAAATTGTTTGTAAACCAGATTTGTATGATGAAAAAGCTTCAATATCACTAAAATAACACAAAAGTGTGAAACTTGATGATCTAAAACCCTTATGCACCTTACGCCAGAGACGAACTACTCAGTATAAAACCAAGCTCAAAACAATGAAAACACATAAAGTTTCAAACTTTTTTGCTAAAAAACTTCAACTTTATCACCAAATAACCTTTAAAGTACAGGAATCTTGAGTTTTAAAGTGTAAAAATCAAAGTTTTGAAGCGTTTGAAGGTTTGAATACCGAAACTTATGCGTAGAAAGAAAAACTTCAAAAACAAAATTGTTCACCCAACTATTTGGCTCTGATACCACTGTTAGATTCCCATTTATGTAACACAAGCATCAATATGAAGAAATATAGAGAAGAAAGGATCGGATGAACCCGAGCACACTTATGCGTAAGAAATGAAAGAAAGTTCATGCTTAGGATAAATGTGAAAGTGAACAACCAACTCCCAAATGGGAGTTTACAAGACTATTTTTAGGAGAGGGAGCTAGGGCAACACTCCTGTTAGGAATTAGAAAATTCCATAGTGAAGTAGCGGTCACCCCAAATATAATCTAGCATAAGTTAGCTCGTAGAAATATCGTTATTTACTGTTTTATTAGTTAGTTATTTAGTTTAGAGTAACACCGTGGAGGAAGGACGTCTTTACCCACTTTGTATGCCCTGATCCACAACGAAGGAGGACGTTTAATTTGTAACTATAAATACCCTCTACCTCCCAAGGTAGAGGGTTGGACCTTTCATTCATCTTAATCTAACCTTCTATGTTTTCTCTCACTTTCTGTCTCTAGAAAGGCTCCCACTTTCTCTCTCTAAAACCTCTAAACAATTCGACCCATATTATTGTTTGTTATGTGTTTATGAAATCCAATATCTAACAATTGGTATCAAGAGCCAGGTTATGTCATCTCTTACATATCTTTGGATTTCTAGTGGTTTTTAGGTGGTTTTTGAGTTTGAGAAAGTTTAGTGGTTTTGCATCATTTGGTTGATTTCTAGTGTTAAAGTTTGGATTTTGATTGTACTTTTGTGTTTAGGATCATCACAAGTGTTTAGGTTTTGATTTGGAAGGCTTGAATCATCGTGGTTGGGTTGTTTTGGATTGAAAAGTGTGTTTTTAAAGTTTTTCTAGCTAGCGACTTGAGCTACGGACTTCTTTTCTTGGTAGCGACTTGGTTTGTAAAAAGGTAGCGAGTTATAGTTGTTTTTGGTAGCGACTTGGTCCTAGCGACTTGTCTATTGAGACAAGCCGACAAATAGTACAAGTTAGTGGATTCTCCACTACGGCTAGCTACTTGGTGAGGTTAGCTTACTTGCTTAAATTGTTAGTGAGTTGTAGTGTAAGTTGTTAGCGACTTGATACTAGCGACTTGGACACTTAGCGAGTTGTTCTTTAGCGACTTGCCTGCTTAGCGATTTAGTGTTAGCGACTTGGACGTTAGCGAGTTGCTCTTTAGCGACTTGACTGTGTAGCGACTTGGTGCTTTAGCGACATGTGTCCAGCGACTTGGGTCCTAGCGACTTGGTCTTAGCGACTTGGTCCAAGAATTCTTAGCGACTTGTTGACTTTTCCCGACAAAACTTCAAACGGCTATAACGTTTGATCCGTAACTCCGTTTTCAGCGTTCTACCCATCAAAACGACCGTGAGAACGAGGAGAATGTCACGCATGAATGAACTAAAACCTTCGAGGGCTAAACCGCCTGAACAGAAGTTATTGAGGTTTTATGTTTTAGACCTAAAATTCTAGAAAATCGCATAAACCAATCCAAACCTCAACCAAACAACATCTCTGCTAACCCTACAAACATTTATATGTCCTAACACACAATTGTCTATCATTTTGACAATCCATCACTATCTTAACACGTTCCATTGGTCATTGCTTAACGGTTTGGTCTTGATTTTAGTAAAATCCCGAGAAAGATTCTATTTCTCGGTTTAAATCATAGACTTGTAAAATCCCGTGGATTCATCAACATCATGTCTTACACTCGATTCATGATTTCGTAAGTACTCAAACTGTATGATGTCAGAGACAACCATGAGAATCTTAGCTATACTGAACGGTTACAGATGATGGAATCAATCAATGATGATTTGAGTTCTTCATGCTCCGAGTCCAATGAGAAAGATTTGCACCTATTCAGGATACAGAATGTCATGCAAAATGTTGGAATCGCTCCTAACTCGTAAATGGAACGACATTGACGGGATTACTATTTCTATCTTTGTTACCTCAAATACATGGGCTTGTTATGTCAATTACCCATAGATGTATGTGTTTGGGTATATAAACCCCTCCATACTTCCATGGAGGGGTGAGATCTCTTTGTGTAATTCACCTTTCCTTTCATCAATAAACACATAGTATTTCCCTTCTCTCTCTACTTTCTCTCTCTAACATGAAGATGATGTTCTTTCATCTTCCCCGACCTCCCGATTCACCATATCTTCCATAAAAACGATCCTAACATTGGTATCAAGAGCAAGGTCCGATTTTTATCAATGGTTGATTTTTTGGTGATGTTTTCTTGTCAAAATTATAACTTTTGAAACTGTTTTTGACTTATCCTTCACAGTTTTTTATTATCTTGTCTTTTAACAGTTTTCTAGAAAGTTGTGTACCTTTTGTTGGTTAAAAAAAAAAACAGTCTTGACTTTTAAATCTGTTTTATACCAATACGTGTGAAAGTTTTTTTTTCGTGGTCATAATGGGTAAATAATGGTCTTTAAACATCATCTTTTCTGGGTTTATAAATCTGGTCGGAACTTGGTCGGAAAACTCACCGGAGCAAAAAGTCAACAAGTCAAAACCCTTGTTTTACTGGGGCCATCTTGAAATATTTACTCATAACCGTGAAGTTATGCGTAAGAACGTTAAGCGTAAGGTTTTACGCGATAAGCCTATGCTTACGCATAAGCTTTATGCGTAAGACCGAGTTTACGCATAAGGTTGTTTACGCGTAAGCAACCTTTACGCATAAGACCCTACGCCTAAGATTTTTTTACGTTTTTCTTGTTTACGCGTAAGATCAGATAAAGATGTTAAAGAAGGACCTTTGACTGATAATTACCAAACCAAATACCAAATACCTTTATAACGTAAAACCCATTCGAATTCAGTTTGATTAATATCATGAGTCCAATATTCAAACGTGTAAGTATTATTAAACCAAAACCACAATCCGTTCTACATCTAACTCACTACAAACCCTCAGCTTAAACAACTTCAAAATTGACCCAACATATTCAATTCATCTCTCTAATTCATCTCTAAACTATCACGACTCATACATAAAACTATATAAAGATCTCAGGTTGACTTATCGTTTCAAGAACGGATCTTTTAAGACCTTGTGTATTTGTACAACCCTTCATCGATCTATGTTGAAGCCTAGCCTCATCCATTCAATATCCGACACAAAAGGAGAAGAATGATAACAATAATGTTAATTTCCTCTCCTTGGTTCGTTCAAATGAAACACACACACAAAAGGAAACAACGTCAAACCTACCCGAGACCATCTTTCAGATCTTGAAGCTCTTTAAGGCGCGTTCGAGATACGACTTAGGCAGAAAAAAATTGATTACATAGGTTGGGAATGGTAAACTTTGTGTTCATGTGGCTCAACTGGAAGAACTGGTCAATTGGTTATTTCAATCAAGGTGATTAGATGAATGATCTTATTGTGATTATTTCACTATAAGGTTGATTTGGTCAATTTTGATTAATGGATGATGAGATGAGATGAGAAAATCTTTTCAGATCTAACTTTTTTGTGGGGAGCGTATATTGGTGGTAGGTGAATTTTTTAGATGTGAGTTTTAGGGTTATGATAAAAAATGTGGTGTGTGAGTTAGATTTATCTGTGTATCCTGATGTGGACTTGGGTTTAATGACATTTGGGTTGCGTGATTTATCCAATGGATTGGACCGAGCCACTTGTCTACTTGTGCTATTGGATCGGATGAACGGATTTTACTCTCAAATGACGTTGGATTTGGCTACATATCCTTTGGTCGTATTAATTTGGAGTAGACTGAATTCTTGGACTCATAAAATTAGTTATCCAAATATTAAGCTTTGACAAAAATATTGGATACAAAATTGTTGATGTTATTATTAAGTGAGTGGTATTTTGGTTATGATAAATTTTCACGAGGATACAATTTTGACAAGATCGGGAACCATTATCAAGTTCACTTAAACCGTAAATGAAGGCTATTTTTTTTTTAGCGTTTAACCGCAAGATGTGACTATGGAGTTTATTCTTTATTATTTATTTGAGGTTGAAGTGGGATATCAAGGATGCGTGTACTTAGTATCTGAAGATATCGGGGTTGGTTGGATGCATGATTCTTTGAGATCCTTGTTCGAGCTTTAGCCGCTTCAATGACAAAGACTTGAGTTATCTAGTTGAACCTGATGTAAGGAGTTACGTTGTTGTGCTCACACCTTATAACTATCACTTTTAAGGAGTTACGTTGTTGTGCTCAAGTGTCACACTACGGTGTGGATAATTTGAGAAACTTTAAGTTTACCTTTTTTCGATGGTGATAAGAAAAGGGTTCTTCGTCTGACAATAGTGCAAGTTTAAGTCACAAGTTCGGTTATTTTTCTTCAGCTCAAGTCCGTCATATTGGGTTTTCCATCGAGTCACTACAAAAAGCCGTTTAATGATAATGGGGTCGATAAAGAGTTAGCCGAGAAGAGTATACACGAGTAGAGAAGTCTTATCGCTAAATTGATTCTCACGAGTTATTTATGGTACTTCACACTTGTTCGATTAATTGAACATACATGGTTTCGATGTCTCCAATTTCATCATCAACATACGTGGTGTATGATTCTGATTCATTGAAAACATCGGGGAGAAGAGAGTATAGGTGGTGTCTGCTTCCTTTGTTGTTTTTGTATTTTTTTGCGAAAACCCTCTCCTTTCATGAATTTCTTCAATCAGGGGGAAGAAATGAGACGATCTGTGGTCTAAACGTCTCACTTTGGGGTTATCGTCTCACTTTCACAGAGTTATCGTGCGTGAAGTTACCTAAATATGATGTTGTGATGCCTCACACACGGTCATTTTATCGAGTAATTGCATATTCACTAGTAACTACTATTCCGATAGACCGCAACATTCGGGGGGAAGTCGTTTCATTTTGTCTTTCGTGGTTTGTTTGGTGTGAAGCATCTATATATGTGAGAAGATCTTGTTGATTTCTTGCATGTTACCCCCAACGGATTTTTCCGCAATAAGTCGATTTACCTTGTGTGGTTTATCGCTCATCTACAAATTCACGCGTCAAAACGTCAAAAGTTAGAGGAAATGTTCACTACATCAAAGTTTCGAATCCAAGACGGTTGTCGGTTTGGGGAAGCCGCCTGAAACTTCGCCAAAAAGGAGTGTATGAAGAAGCTGCTAAAGACATGCGGCATGAATTGGGGGGAACTTAATCCAATTTATGCATATTACATCATTTGCCTACAAGTGAAGAAAACGGTTCTCAAGTCAAGGTACCATAAGAAGACAAAGAGCGTAACCTTTCATCATCCTCAAAGACTTGAAGAGCTTATGAAAACCTTTCTTTATTTGTTTTCTATATTTGTAGTAAATGTTGTAAGTAATCCCTTATGTCGTCCCCATTGGGGAAGATTGTTGGAATCGCTCCTAACTCGTAAATGGAACGACATTGACGGGATTACATATCTATCTTTGTTACCTCAAACACATGGGCTTGTTATGTCAATTACCCATAGATGTATGTGTTTGGGTATATAAACCCCTCCATACTTCCATGGAGGGGTGAGATCTCTTTGTGTAATTCACCTTTCCTTTCATCAATAAACACATAGTATTTCCCTTCTCTCTCTACTTTCTCTCTCTAACATGAAGATGATGTTCTTTCATCTTCCCCGACCTCCCGATTCACCATATCTTCCATAAAAACGATCCTAACACAAAAGGAAAGCAGCATTGAACCTTATCAACAACTTCACTCTCACCTCATGTTACTTCTTCCCACATCAATGGAACGAACATGTATTGCCCTCTTCCGTCAGGACTTATCCACATTAACAGGAACTTTGCTGTTAAACCTAGAGCAATTGGAGCTACAACTTGACAAAGAGAAGGTTCATAAGGATAGTTCCAGCGTTGCACTTCAAGTGATCTACAAACACTTTTAGTCATTCATTAGAAGAGAATTCACATCTGATTATGATCAAGACATGACTGAAATGTCCTTCAAGAGACACACTGGAATGGAAATTAACATTTTCACGGAGACACTTATCCATCTCATGGATAATGTGGAGAAGTATATTGAGGAAGTTACTCAGAAAGATGAAAATGTAGATGAGAGTCGGGTACAGTTGAGAGATATTTGTGATAAGTCGGGTGATGTATCAGAAAGGTCGGGTGTTGTGAATGCGAATATCGTAAACAACAAAGAATGATGTAACCAACTGCCAAGAACTCATGTCACACAAGAAGTGGATGCCGTGGATCGAAAGGTGAATGAATCTTGGGTACAATCAATGAATTGTTGTGTTGAGACCGGTATGGCACCAGATGTTGGATCAGTTGACACTGAATACAGAGGCTCAGAGACGAATAAGCTTGAAACAGCCAATGTTCAGCTGACTCTTGTTACACATGATGTGGATGCATATCGCACGTAAATTGAACAGGAGTCATGTAATGAGGTACCCTTTATCGCTCAACACAATGCATCTAATAAAGTACTTAAACAAACTGATCATGATGCTGAACATGACTTTGATAAATCTTCTGTGAATCGAAATGAGTCCGAAATTAAGTGTTTCAAAGCAAAAGATATGGTTGATAAAAAGGCTTTTGATGAACTTTCAAACAAATTCTCAAATCTTGAAAAACATTGCATTTCACTTGAAATTGCGATACAGAGTAAAGAAGAAAGTTTTCAACTTAACAAACCATGTAAAAATCCGAAACTTCTTGAATTCCGTGAACTTTTTGAAATTAACACTTTGAATGCTCAGCTTCAAGACAAAGACTCAACCATTTACAATCTGAAGAAACATATTTCGGTCTTGAATGAGAAAAGTAATTTAGTCATGAATACACAAGACATTGATGCTACTATAACAAGAAATAATGAATTGTCAATTTATGTGGCTAAATTACTAAAAGAAAATGAGTCTTTGAGAAAGCATCACATAGAACTAAGTGACTCACAATGAAGCTAGAACTAATTCAATGGAACAAACAAACCCTTTAATAGCAAAGATTGATGAACTCAAAGCTCAACTTCAGGAAAAGTGTTTCACCATTGTTGCCTTAAAGAATGAGCTTAGAAAAACCGTAGGGAAAAGTGTGAACACTAAGTTTACAAAACCATCAACCTTGGGAAGCCAGCCATCCCACTAGAGACCGTCCGTTGTTAGGCGACCTCTGCATTTAAATCTGAAAGAACAAAATTTTCAAAAACACGGTTTGCCTCCCAAGTTGATAAGAAACAAGTTTTGTCAAAACCAGTCACTTCACCAGAGTTACCTAAGAATAAGGCTTCTAGCTCCGCTTAACTCCTCAACGCAGAGCTACGTCTACTCCCAAAGACCTCTAGGATTAGTTCGAAAACAAAGATCAAAACCAAGCATTGAAACCCAGAATTCATATGATATAAATGACTTGTGGAAGAACTATTATCTAGAAAAAGCTAGGAAAAAGGCACTGATTCGAAAAGACGGAATTTTAGGTGCAAGACCTAGGGTGAGATTTCAAGGCACTGCTAGTAGTTGTAAACCACTACCTAGGAACACTCAAAAGACTAGGGATTGGCGTGCATCTAAGAGCAGCTATGTGCATAAGAATGCTAAGCATGTAGAAAACAAAACTAGAAATTCTAAGTCTTTTCCACATAAGAAACATTTTCCTAATTCACATGCCAAGGTACAATCCACTAAGACTACCTACATGGCTAAGGTTCAACATGTTATGATGCAAAACAAACCTAAAACTTCGCCTAGATGGATACCAACTACTAAATCCGTGGAAACCAGGAATAAGGATAAGTCTTTCACTATGCATAAGAAGCCTAACAATCCTAGACCTTGCCATAAGTGGATACCGTCTGGTAGAACGTTTAAGGATGCTGGACTTAGGTGGATACCTACAGGAAAGATGTTTACCAATGGCATTCTCAATGTTGACCGTGAAACCCCAAAGGGTTTGGATACTGATGTCACTAACCAAAATATATGCAATCAAGTTTGTAATATTAGTGCAGGTAGTCCTTACTTAGTTGCAGATACTTCGATCCTTCAATACATGGACTGGCTTAAAGTATGGATAACAAAAGGATTGATATCTCATAACTCACGGGTTCAAGTTACTCAACATTGATATTCAATCAGCTATGACGTATGAACACTTCAGTTCATGCCTCGTTCCTCAAATAAAAGAAATGTGTACGCTTCAGTGTGCATTATCTTTGCAAGAAGAGAAATCTTCTTATTTATGACCATTCTCATCAACATGCTTCATGCTTTTTCCATGCGCTTCAGTCATAAAGTAAACCGGGCTACCACTGATTGTTTTCTCATTCCACGTGCTCGATTATAATGAAGATGGCGACATCATGTGCTTATTTTGCGGGAGAGAAGTGTGAATAGAACATTCGGATGATTTTCACTTATTTAGTCAAGAATGGCATCTCCGTATGCAATTCTTGAGGGGGAGAAGAAGTGTGAATTTTTTGCATTGTTGATATTTGAGAATATAAATGGTCATACGGCTCTAAACTCATGTAAGAACCGAGCTTCTTCTTATCGGGTCATCTTCACATGGAGTTTTTCTCTTCTAAGAGCCGTTGGTTGACATCTTCACTCGGATTGATGAGTTTATCGACAAAGTGCTTCCGGTTAATGCTTCACGAATACATCAACATGATGATTCCGAACAATCTCTGTTCTTGTTTGATGTGATTGGTAGTTTGGTGTTACCATCTTGTGTGTTCGCTATGCATGATTGCTGATTTCCTTGATGAACATCTTTCCGTTCTTGTTTGATTGGGAGGGATTTTAGTTAAGGGGATTTGCAAGATGTAAGTTAATTGGGATGCTTTTGGTGTGAGTTGAAGATGTTAACACTTTATTCCCCATTCGAAAAATCTTGAAGAAGGTCGAGTCTACCGCTTCTGATTTTTCTGCTACATGTCAGAAGACTAAAGACGAGTTGCATTTGATTATTTAAAGACTTCTTCTTAATTCAAGCATTCATCATAAAGATTGTCGGTTTAGGGAGAGCACTAATTAGGAAGAGTGTAAAGTCAAATTTAATCCCTAATTAGACTTGCTCACGCTTATTCTTCAAGAAGTTGATTCTCGCAGATACATCTGAGCTAATGATGTTCTTCTCAAAAATATTTCTAGTATATGGACTTACAAAGAGTTTCTGAGTCAAGTGTCAAAACCGTAAAGGGGTGGAGACGAGCATCTAAACGTGAGTAAACTTGATGAACTTAATACTTCTAAGTAATTGAAGATATCCCGGGAAGACATATGTTATTACCGCAGAGAAACTCAAGGTTTGACTCATGGCGAGTAAACTTGATGAGCTTAATACTTCTAAGTGATTGAAGATATCCCGGAAAAACATATGTCATGACCGCAGAGAAACTCAAGGTTTTACTCATCAAAGCGTTTAGTGTTCTTATTCCAACGACGTGGGGGAAGTGATGTAAGAGTTAGTTTCTGAAGATGAAAGAGGTACACAAGTGTGTGATGATTTTGATGTTATCACAATCATCGGGGGAGAGAGATTGTGTACATTGGGGATGCTCACCGTGTTTACTTGAGGGCTTAATCGTGATTCGAGATATAATCACTTACTCCGGTGTTGACATCCGCATAGATTGTCACCCGCAGAGATAATCAGTGATTCGGCCTGCTTCTTCAATGTTATCGGTTATTCTCTTTGGGCATTCGGTACTTCGGTTCTTGAGCTTCATACACTTTCTTCGTGGGGAGAGAAAAGTATACATCGGGTTATTCTTTGGCTATTGGACTTAATCTGCTACTTCGATGGTATAAGTTTCTTTGTCTTCGGTATGTGTATTCGGGTTTGTGAGCTCTAGTCTAAAGAGACCGACCGCATCAATTCATCTACTGGGGAAGTGTTCTCTTGACACCTTTTGGAATGGATTGCGCAGACTTCAAGTGGTTATGAAACTTGAGAAGATTATTTTTGAGTGAGATGATACGTTGTTGTTCTATTGGATGATATAACCCCGAACGAAGTCTCTCGACTATCGTTCTTAAAAAGAGCAGTGGGATTCATGATAATGGTGTGCTTCCTTGTGCACCTGGCTAAAGCAAGCTTGAAATAGAGCTTCAAATCTGCTCAACATAAGGATTTACGGTTTGGGGGGAAGCTGCCAAAGTCTCTCTTCGATGGTTCAATTTCTTTCTTTGATTCAAGAGCCCCGAAGCTTTGGTGGTGAATGTTTAAGAGTTGATGACTTCTATCTTCTAATGACGCGGCCGATATCCTTATCTCGTTACTCGTATCATCATCTTCTTTAACTATATCATCTTCTCTATCTTTGTATATATCTATTAAAAACCAAATACAAAAATAGAAAACCAACAAAAAGAAAATAGAAAAATATAAAACCTTCAAAAACCCATAAAAATCGGAAAATTTCAAAAATACCAAAAATATGTTTTCTCAAGACATGTCTTCTGGTATCGATAACATCTACGGTCTTACAAATGTCATTCAATAATGGCACGGGACCATAGATGAAGTTCGAACAGGAGGTGTAAATATTCTTTTCTAAACATGTCTCAAAATATGGCTTGCAGTTACTTCAGATTGTAACCCGTGCTTAAAACTATGGCTTACAGTTATTTCAGACTATAACCCGTGCTTCAAACTATGGCTTACAGTTATTTCAGACTGTAACTCGTGCTTTAACTATGGCTTGCTATCATTTCAGATAGCAACCCGCTCTTCAAGAAAGGAAAGTGTTGCACTAAACCAATTTTCAAATATTTCGTGCACTTTTCCTAAAACAATTTGAGGAAAGTATGTCAAGGATCTGTTCCTACACAAAAATGTTTTTCCGTCTAAAATTCTTCAGAAAAATATTTGTTGTGTTTTCAAAAATGGTGGAAAATGAGTTGCTTAAAATCAATCAGATTCAGAATTTTTATTTAATTTGCAAAAACTCAATCGATGACTTCAGCACTTTTCAAGAAAAAGAGTCATTGATTGAGGGAAGAATATTTTCAAATTTATATCATCTAACGGACTTTCTTAATTATCCTACGTGTTTATCTAAAAAAAATATAATTGCCTATGTTGAAGGACTAGGTTTCTAGGATATGATTGTTAGGTTTAGATGATTAAAGTTTGATGAACACATAATTCCCATGCTTTATATGATCTGATTGACATGTTGAATTGACTTTTATTAGTCGATTACTGTTTGGGTGTTGTCGACCACCATATATCTGTTTTTGTCCACTAACATATGCAAGTATATTGGTATATAAGAATGTTCCCGATCAGGATCCCACATAATATGATGTTTGGATGCCGAAAGGAAAGGGTAACTAGATCTTGGGTTGACAAATGAAGAAACGGAGCTTAATTGGACTTCTATGGAGAGTTGGCATAAATGCAACGTAAGAGGTCTTAATGCATCAGCAGATGGTTTTCTTCTAAGTGATTGAAGAAACGGAGCTTAATTTGACCTCGGTTGGCATTCAAAATGCAACGTAAGAAGAAGTCTCACCGCATCAGCAGATGGTTTTTCTTCCAAACCCTACATCAACAACAACGGAAGCTTCTCAACCACTAACGTATCTTTGTGCAGGATACCATTTTTAAACAATTTTGAATAATTTGATTAAATTGTTTTGAAAATGGAAAATATTGTTTTGAGAATATATTGGACTAATTTTTGAAAATCACCGGACTTCTTTTTATCATAACCTAAGTCACTCAATTATTCACTTCTGTCATGGATTGAGGGGGAGAGTGATTTAAAATAAAATATTTTCAAACGATATTTCTTCATAAAAAGTCCGCTTTGTACGTTAAAATGTGGTGATCTAAAGATTTAATGTTATGTTATGGTATGATTTTCTTTAAAACTCAAAGATCTGTCAAAATGAAATTTTTCTCGTTTTGTTTGATTGTGAAATAGTTTTATTTTACTTAAAGGTCTTTTAAAACAATCATACCTGACACTAACAATCTTTAATGTCTTAAAATGGTCCTTATCCGTCATTTTTCAAAGTTAAATCAAGCCACATCTTTCCCCAAAATCTTTTAAATGATTTAAATCAATTGGGATCACAAATCTCAAAAGGTTTGAAATTTTGATCGGGGTAGAGATCGTGAGTTAAATCTCTTATCTGTTTAAATGGAATTGGTTTTAGTCCTTTAAGGCACTCCTGCCTCCATGTGCCAAACGACTTCAAATACACAATGCACATGTTGAGGAGGAGGATTTATCCAAAACCCAGATGAGTATTTAAACAAGGCCACATTTTCTCCCATGTTTTCTAAACCTAATTAAATCACTTGGGATCCAAAATCTCAAAGGGTTTGATATTTTGATCGGGGGAGAATTTGTGATTTAATAATGAAATTTGATAAAAGGTGATCGTTTTGATTCAAATGTGCACGCTTCTCTCTCTTGTGTGCTAAACGCTTTCGAATCTCGAAGCACATATTGAGGGGGAGCATTTTAAAGGAAATAAACTATTGAGGTACAAAAGCTTTTATGTTTTAACATAAAGTTCCTTGATTGAGTTTTCAAATGGTTTTCTAAATGGCTTTTGTGATTCGTGGATGTGCTTCAAAAGAACTCTTGCCTCTATGTGTTAAAATGATTTCTCTTATCCTATGCACATATTGAGGGGGAGAATTTTACCAAGAAAATCAAATGGCTTTTTTCTATGAAAATAATGATCAAAGAAAATATTTCAAAGTCCTCTTGCCTCCATGTGCTAAACAATTTCTAAATCATAAGCACATGTTGAGGGGGAGGTTTTCTAAATGATCAAAACTATTAGGGTACAAAATGCTTTGATCTCGTATCACAAGTACCTTGATTGTTTTTCCAAATGATTTTTCAATTGGTTTCAAGGAAGAATGAACTGTACCAAAATATCGACCATTTTACTTTATGCATGGTGTTATAAGGATGGTTAGGTTAGGTATTCGTTCCCACGATCCCGCTAGAGCCGGAGGGATCTACCCAGGGACAATCCACTAGATAGTGTAGAAGTCCTTAGGTATGATGAAAAAGGAGAAAAATGAGAAATGGGAAGAGTGCGGACTGAGACAGAGCTAGTACTGGAATAAACCCAACAAGGTTCTAGTTATGAAGTCTCGGTAAGCACTGAAGGGGTTGAAGAATGAAAAAGAATTGGAATGTGAAAAGGGTGAAATGAAATAGCCCTCCAATAATTCAACCTTAGGGCAGTAACCGGGTTCAATACATATGCTACTGGTGGTTACTAAGGTAACGCCGGTATTGAAGACAAGACGTCATGGACCCAGTGACGCACTGCACTAAACTTCCCAAACCACTCAAGTTCCTCTTAAAAGGGCTTGTTTCATTTTCACGGGGAACCTACATAATCTATCGACTTTCTTTTAGAGATAGTTGATATTGAAAAAGGAGACCCTCTCCCTAGTCTCCGGCATAGGAACCAAATGTGCACGATTGAGTCTAGAGCCAAGAGATCATCCACAAAATCTCATTAGGACACAAAATTAATGAAGACTTGCTGTTTCACACAATGTGGAAAGTAAATATATATTAAGAGTCCTACGCATTATCCTTGTGGTAATTGCCAGAACAACCGAGTGATATGTGACAATATTCACGATGAAGATGGAAAGCCTTCTAGAGCCAACATCAAACAAGCTCTTGGTAGGTGACATGTGAGATCTTTTCTAAAGATCAAACTTGTGACAACTGGACGAAACGATGGGGCTTATCATTCGTGAATAAACCTTGGTCCAGGAATGGAATTGACGAATACTTTTGGAAAAACCGTTCGATGTGCAAACCTTCTTTTCTCTAGCACGTCGAATGTGTATTCATTTCAAATTCAAAAAGTATCTCTGATTGAAAAATACTTTTAGAAAAACCGTTTGATGTGCGAATCTCTTCTTTTCGCTAGCACGTCGAATGTGTACTCATTCTCTAATACAAAAAGTATTTTGATTGAAAATTGATCTTTCTCATAAAACCTTCGTCGTATTGCAAAACTCTTTCTTCAAGAAATACGCGATTGTTTTTCAAATCATTTTTCATCAATCAGTGAATCTCAATTTGCTGGTTCACTCACTCCGTGTTGTCTTCTTTGAGACGTTCCGGTTTGAGAACGCTAGAACAACTGCTAAACCCTGTCAAGGAGATTCTTAGGAATCCTACCCGATCACAGACTTGTACTCGATCAACGGGAACCGTGGGCCGTGTATCTCAATTCAGCGAAAGTGATCAAAGACACTTTCGTGTGTTTTATTGCTAACTGTTGTTTGTAGGTACATTTTGACGGTTGCGTACTGATCGAATTGAGGAGTCATACCAAAGCCGCATGCTCACAGCATCCACACTTAATTGAAGAAATCATGACTGTGCATATCTACGTAACCTGCTCGATATTATTATACTATGTTCTGATGCGCTGCAAAAATCTTGAACCAGTAAAAGCTTCCGCTACTCTGATGGTAAGATGTCATGATTCAAAAGTGTGAGCATGTCGGTCCAAAAGTCACAACTTCACATGATGGCAACACAATAAAGGGTGATCCAGAGATTTATTGTGGCTGATGATCTCAAAGAAAGCTCGAAGATCATCAAAGATGTGGATCAGTTCAAAGACCTCCACTGAAAGTACAAACCACTCGGACTATGAAGAGTCACTGCTAAAGCACAAAGATGCAGAAGTTGAAGAATTCAAGTCTACGAGCTCAAGACTGAAGATAAAATAGAATGCTAGGATTCAAAATGTAAAACATGGGGTGACCTCCCTTAGGGGGAGATTGTTAGGAATTAGAAAATTCCATAGTGAAGTAGCGGTCACCTCAAATATAATCTAGCATAAGTTAGCTCGTAGAAATATCGTTATTTACTGTTTTATTAGTTAGTTATTTAGTTTAGAGTAACACCGTGGAGGAAGGACGGGTCTTTACCCACTGTATGCCTGATCCACAGTCCGAAGGAGGACGTTTAGTTTGTAACTATAAATACCCTCTACCTCCCAAGGTAGAGGGTTGGACCTTTCATTCATCTTAATCTAACCTTCTATGTTTTCTTTCACTTTCTCTCTCTAGAAAGGCTCCCACTTTCTCTCTCTAAAACCTCTAAACAATTCGACCCATATTATTGTTTGTTATGTGTTTATGAAATCCAATATCTAACAACTCCTAGTCCCTTCCTTTCCTTATTAGGCTTGGGCCTAGGCTTCAGGGCCTTCTACATAAACCTAAGCATAATAACAAACATAAAGGCCTAATTAAGCTAACTATTACATATTAATTACTAACACTTGTAATCTAGTTTAGGAGTGATTCCAACAAGAGTCTTCATATCTAAACTGTACACATCATTGGTTCTTGGTACTCTCAGTGTTACCAATTGTCCGTGAATAACACAGGGTGCTTCTTGTCACAGATCTGAGATACTGACAAAATATTGAACTTGAGCTCCTTTACATAACGAACATTCTCAAAATATATGCTTCCTGCCTTGATGGTTCCTTTTCCAGTAATTCTACCTCCACTACGATCATTCCCAAATGCAACTCTTCCTCCAAAATAAGATCTAAAATCTGACAGAATCTCTTTGTCTCCTGTCACGCTTCTAGAGCAATCACTATCAACAATTAAATAATCTTTAAGCTCCTCTTCTGTGTTGCCCTGCACAAAGATGAAACGGTTAGTTATTTTTAGGAACCCAAGCCATTACTGACTTGTGTTCCCTTTGTGGAGTAACATACTTAAATTCTTTAAGTATGTAATCTCCACTGGCTTTGAAAACATGATCAATTATGTTTGTTTGTTCCAAAACATGTTTTGGTTTTTCATCAAAACTCTGTTTTTCATCAAAATTCTCTTTTTCGTTTTCAACAAAATTCCCTTTTTCATTCTTAGTTGCTGAAAGTACTGTTTGTTCCCCATCAGTACTTTCTTTCTTAACCCAGTTGGTTTTAACTTTTTGTGTAGATTTCTTTGAGCTAGATACTCTTTTTGAGGTGTAACGCCTTCTAGATTGATAGTAATTGGATCTCCTAGGGCTTCCATTCCAAAAAGTGCTAGCAGTACCTTGAGTGGGTGAAAATCTAGCAGTACTTTGAGAAGGTACTGCTTGAGAAACTTTGAAAAGTTCTTGAGGGTAATGGTGGTTTGGAAAAAGGTCTTTTCTAGTGAGGGTACCTATAGTCTTTTGAGAAATTTCTATGGTTTACCCTATATGAGTGATTCCAAACTTGTTTATTCTCCCTTGGCTTTTGGTTGGCAGTTTTAGTCTTTGGGAATTTGCTTAAATATTCTGAGTGAAAGTGACAGTCCTTAATCAAATGATCAGGACTATAACAAACAAAACATAATTTTTGACCCATACTCCCAAAATTTCTTCCTTTAGTTCTATTACCAAAACTATTCTGACTTTTTGGTGACTGATGAAAGCTATTTTGACCAAAACTACCACAAAAAGATTTAGCAGTATGTTGAAAAGTTTTTCTTGAAGTACTGCTGAATGTTTAACAGTACTTTGAGATTAAGGTGCTGCTGAACTCTTAACATTATCATCCTTAGGTTTCTCTACTGTTTCTTTTGGAGATTCAGAACTAGATGGACTAGACTTAGATTGACCAGTAAGCTTTTTCCTAAACTCTAAATTGTCTACTCCAAAACAAGAAACATCTGTCCTAAGAGGTTGAAAACTACCAGTTGGTGGAGGAACTGCATGATAACCTTTTTCTTTCTTAAATTCAGGAGGTGTTTGACTAATTGATTCCTCATTACTAGATGTGTTCTCTTCCGAGCTAATGAGTTCATCATCACTAGTTGTTATCTCATCTAAATCAATATGTTCCTTATCACTAGGTGATGTCTCTTCTGTTTTGCTAAAATCCATACCAAATCCTAGACCAGTTTTAATGTGTGCTCTTTTATGTTTTTCAAAAAAACTAACATGTGAAAGACCGGATTCATTCCAACTAGAAAACTTCTCTAACAACTCATCCCTTTCTTTAGTCATCTTTTCAAGTTCAGAAACCTTACATCCTAACTTCCATTCACACAATTTTAATTGATAATCCTGTTGCTCATATTTTTCTGCCCAAGCCATTTCACTATTTTCATGAGTTATTATTTTGGCTTCCATTGACTCTAAAGTTATTTGATAACCAGCTACCTCAGACCTAGCCCTTCTATAATTATCTCTTTCAGTTACATAATCTTTAAGCACTTTTTGATAAAAATCATTACACTTAGAACATACCTCAGAGATAGTAGGTGAACTTGGTGAAGTAACTACCATAGCGTGCAGAACAGGTTCTTCTTCACTTTCCATGCTCCAATCAAAGCTTCCAAGGCCATCTCTTGATTCCAAAGCAGCAAATCCTGGTTCCTCATCAAAAGCTGTGCTCCAATCAAACTCTTCTATTGCAACCATAGAGTAGGTTACTGGTTTATCATCAAATTCAGCACTCCAGTCAACCTCTGATAGATTTTCTTGAGCAACCAAGGCTTTTCGGTTTGTTTCAGTAATAGGAATTTCCTTTAGTTCAAGCTTGGGTTTTTCAATCATTCTATTTGCCTGATATTTAGCAAACTTGCATTCTCTTGCAAAGTGTCCAGTCCATTGACAGTTGAAGCATTCAATCTTGGATTTGTCAAAAGTTATACCCTGTTTGGTTTTGAAGTCAATGCCTCTTCCTGTTTTCTTCATGAACTTCTTGATCCTTGTAGTGATCATGGAAACTTGCCATCTTATGTCAATTTCTTCTAGAGCATCCTCTTCAATTTGTGACAAATCTTCTTCATAAGTAACAGGTAGAGTGGCTTTTTGACCAAAGAAGGAACATACAATTTTATCAGAGTGGATGGTGTTTGTTGGTGATGAGGTAGGGGTAGTCATGGTTGTGTAGATATGCTGTTTATCACCAACAGTACTTTGAGCATGATAAGCAGTACTTTTAGTGGAAGTACTGCCTCTCTTTCAGAAGACACAAAAGCAATGTTGTGAGATTTTGAACTTGATTGGCCATTCATCTCATGCTCATATACCTTTAAATTGTTGTAGAGATCATCAAAGTCCATAGTGTCCAAACCAGGTTGTCCTCTAATCATAGTAGCAATCACATGCCATACGGATGGCAAACTTCTTAAGAACTTTAGGTTTGCATCTTCAACAGATACCTCTGCTTTGTATAACTCTAGCATACTAAGAAGATTTTGGAATCTATCATAGGCAGCATCAAGACCTTCTCTTTCACCAACAGTGAATGTTTCAAACTGCTGCTTCAACATATTTCTATGCATCTTCTTGGAAGCATCATTACCTCCAGTTTGAAACATTCACTGTTGGTATGCGGAAACTACTTCAATAAAGCTAACAATGAAAGGGTTTAGCAACCTCGGATAAATTCCAAAATCTTCTTAGTATGCTAGAGCAGTTTGTTGAGAGTCTTTTCTTGATTTCTTTTGGTAGCTGCTGGCAAGGTAGGCTTAGGTGGTTTAGGTTGTCCAAGAACTTCTACATGTTCTTCAAGAACTTCATTACCATTGACAATCACATCCCACAGTACATGGTCTATAATAGCAATGTACTGCCTCATCTTCATACTCCAGAGATAATATCCTCCCTTCTTGATGATAGGAATTCTGAGTGAGGTGGTGGATGGGAGTGGTGCAGCTTCAGTCGACATCTTTAAGGGTTTGTTGTGAAATCGGTTTAAGGGTTTCTTCTTAATCAGAGTTTCCACACAAGCTCTGATACCACTTGTTGGATCGATATACTCTGACCAAACTAACTATGTAGCTTGTAAGGGTTTAGCAACCTCGGATAAATCCTAAATCACTAACAATGAAACACTAATATTACTCTATTAAGTATGCGGAAACTACTTCAATAAAGCTAAGATGAATCACTTTAAACTTCAACGATTATATTAAAACTTTGAACCTGCTTGATACACAGATTCACTAACAACCCTAATAACTCTAATATCAAACTTTCGTATCTCTAATATTCTCTAATGTTACATATCTCTAATGCCAATCTAGGGGTTCTTTTATAGGCATAAGGAGTACCCTAGTCGGTTTACAATTACAATCCTTGTACGACAAGTAATACTAAAAACTAAACTAAGAATATTATAGAATTACAAAGCTTTCCATAAACGATATAGCAGTTCTTTAAGCTTTGCAGTACTTTGACACGAGCAGTACTTTGACTTTCTTCAGCACTTTGACATTCTTCAGTACTTTGAGTTTTATATCCCAACAGTGAGTTTTAAGATAATGACAAATCAAAAAATACTTTGAATGTGATCCTAAGTCGTTCATAAGTGAGTGAGAGATCAATTGAGCCTAAGGATAGTTAAAGTGATCCTAATGAAACATGTTAAACCAGTTCAATAAGTTCTGGAAGGTTGGGTTGATGTAATAAAAGAAAAGCATTTCTTTTGTTTGCCCGGATCCCACGGATCCTTCATTGAGGGATCTGGCTAGTTATAAACTAGGGACCCGACATCTGGAAGTGTTTTCTTAATGTGAAGCGTGCAATATTTTGTTCTAGGTATTGAATTTTGAAACTAATGATCTTCATAGCAAGCATACATGTATACAAGTAGGATATGGTAAGAGTAGCATGAAAGAACATCAAAAATTCAGGAAAGATGATCAACAAACGATTTATTTCATAGGTAAGATCAAGTTACAATGGTAAACTAAAGATAAAGCCTAAGGATCAATTTTATTAAAGAAAAATATTTTGCTCATATGTTTTCGTTTGATGGATCGTTAAGTGGGTTGTGAGTAGTTGATGATTTAGGAGTGAAGAATGAAGTGATGAAAGATGTATTCAACGGTTCCATCATTTTGTTCACAAGTATATATTGAGGGCTTTGAAATTGAGGGTGATAGTACATGACATGATGATAAAGGCGTGTTACAAACATCCCATATAGAATTAGTTTGTTCTTGTTGCCTTGCAGGTTTACAATTTTCCTTGCGAAGAAGTAAGCAAGATTTTCTGGATTTTGAGTTAGGAGACAGTAAATCATGTGAGCACAACATGCGGGAAGTGTCTCACGATTTCCTGTAAGACTCCAAACATTTTCAAGTAGCATGACTGCCAGGGGTTTGAGATCATCTCGGAGATCACATGTATAAATTATGTTTAGATTTGAGTAATTGGATTCACTACTACACAAAAGGCCATAGACACCTCTTAATAGAGATTGGTTAAAAAAAACTAGTTTCAATAGTTAAAAAGTAAGGAGCATAGGAAGCATACAAACCATTTTTTTCAAACAAATCGGTCTCTTTAATCCACATCGCACTTAAACTTGTTTTGTTTTAAGAAACCGGTCTCTGCCCAAAATCAAAGACACTGGTTGTTCTGAAGAGACCAGTCTCGACGTTTTTCTATAATAGACATCGGTTGTTTAACTCTAGTTGATAAAATTATTTCCAAAAAATTCAATTAGGCGCCATCATTTGGTGCTTATCTTTCTTCCAAAATTTTGAACTCCTCATTTTCTCTAATTTTTCAATATTTGGCATCTCCCTCTAACCCTCCGTAATTTCTTTTATCATCTCAGTTTCCCACCTCCTCCATAAATTTCAACCCTCTCCCCTTCATGATACGTGTATGTTTGTAGTCATAGATCTTTAATTTCATACATTCGCAAAATCATGAGGGTTTTGAAGAACTAATTTTGACCCACACAAGAAGTTACCATATTTTCTCTCACTCACACATCTTGTAACCCTAATCTCAACAACAACAGCCGTCAACATCCTTCTGGCCATCAGCTTTGGCCGGCGGTCTGAAGGGCCTCCCTCCCGTCATTTCACAGCGCAGTTTTAAGGCCGTGGCTTAGGTGGTTTCAGGGCTCGTTGTTTGCACAACGCAATTTTAGGGTCGTTGCTTAGGTGGGTCAAGGGCATGATGAGTGTTGGTTTGGATGATTGGATCGTTGTGCAAGTGGTTCCGGTTGGGGTCTTTAACAGGTAGAGGTCATTATTTCTATTTTTGAGATTTGCTTTGGACTTTGTTTAATCTGCATTGGCTATTTTTTTCTGGTCAAATATATCTTCAGTTATTATTTACAGGTTAATTGAAATTGGTTTTAATAGCTTCCCAAAAGCATTTTTCTCGGATGGCTTAGCCAAAGAGGTATATGGTATATGTCTTTAATTCTTATTATACCAATCACATGCAAATATGCCGAAACACTTGTTACTCCGTATATTAATGTTTGGCTACTAGATAATTTTCTTAAGTGCCCCTCATAGGAAATGGTATTTTTATTTATATACGGTGAATTGGCTAGAAATGTAGAAAAGTATGCCGGTAAACATTAAAACCTTGATGAATCAAGTAGAGGAAAATGCATTATGAATTTGTCGAAACTTCACTTAAGAGGAATATCAAGAGATGGATTTATGTATTTGATATGCAATACATTTGTTTTTAGTCTCCAATATTTCACCTCTGAAGTTATACCATTTTTTGTGTAGAAGGTTGATCAGATCACTGTCCTACGACCAGGTTTGTTGGCTGAGTTCACTGAGAGGTAATAAATCGACTCTATAGTCATCATCTATGAAAACAACTTGAGATGAAGTAGTCTTAGGTGAGTGTGATAAGAGGCTGATGCGATTTCTAGTCTTTTACCAAATCTCCAACCTTGACCTAAGGATATAATTTAGCTTATTATGCAATGTCTATTGATTGTGTTATCACATACTTAAATGACTAGTGACGGGTCGAGGATTTCCGACTATGGTATCCACGACTATAATAGAAGATCGGTACATATAACTATCTGTTTGTTCACTCTACAAACTTTTAAAAGTAGAATTTATGGGTCTACCCCTGTATTTATGTATATGTTCTAAGCCGTCGATGATCACAGTTAGGGGTGTTATCGGGTCGGGTTATCGAGTTGTCGGGTGTTATCGGGTCAGGTTAATTCGAGTTTTGATTATAGAAAACGAACCCGCAACCCGACCCTCTATGGAATTGGGTTATCGGTTTCGGGTGGATTCAGGTTATCGGTTTCGGGTGGATTTGGGTCGGGTAATTCGGGATATCGGGTTATGAGATTAATCGTACTCTATATAAATGAACTAGTAAACAACTTATATATATTTACTTTAGTAGATAAAAACCGAACAGATTACAACTTATATTTGATGTGCTAATAATCCAACCAAGAATTAACAGTAACTTAAACAAAATAATAACAAATAAATGGGTATGCCACTAAAAATAAGAAGTAAACATAACTTGTATTGTTGTATAATTGTGATCATGGACGGCTTAGAATAGATACATCATGCATGACCGAGAACATACATCATTAAAACATGTATAATACTAGTAGTAAGTAAATATATGGTCCATTTGTACTACTATTTCTAAACAATCTATTTTAATGGTTAGATAAATTGTAAAAAAAAGAAACACAGCAGACAAAAAACAACTTTGAGGTGTGTATTTTAACAGGATCAATAATAATATAGTAGTAATCCAACTTCGGAATTCTTTTTTCACAATGATCCTACTTAGAATTTGCTCCAAACTTTATGTTTATAAGCTTTTAAACTTTTGATAAAAAATATTAAAAAAATATTTTCCGTCTAATCGGGTTGACCCGATAAGAGAAATAATTCAATCCTAACCCGACCCGATAACAGTATCGGGTTCGGGCCAAAGTAACCCGATAAGCTTTTTAAACCCGATTAGACCCGACCCTATAAGACTTATCGAGTTCAAGTTCGGGTCGAGTCAACCCGCCCTATTGACACCCCTAACTGTATATGACTGATGTTATCTATATTCAGGAAAACCTCATATTTTGATCTATGTTATCATCTATTTTCAACAATTTAATCAATATTTTTCTAAGAATATTATTGTTCTTATTGCTAGACATCCAGATTTACTCAGGCATTCACATGGCTCATACTATTTCTGAGGTCAAAATAGCCCCTCCTATGAAAAACACAGTTTGACCCATTAACACTTAAAAAATGGCCTGACTCTTTCTTTACCACCGTCTTCCAGTCTTTTATTTTTAGTAGACGGGTAACACAAAATAATGGATTCCCAAAAACCATACTTTTCAATATTATCAAAACCATACATACTCCTAAATGTTCATAATTTTAAGTTGAACTTTTGTATTGACTTTCTTTCTCTATTTTTTTAATATACATTGCAGATCACATCACTTGCTGAAGAGTTACGAATACCCATAGTGATGAAAAACCAAGTAAAGAGCTCAAAGTGCTAATCAAATCACTCAGTATTCTTTACAAGGTATGAATTCGTAGATGTGAGCATGTGTTTCACACATTTCTAGTGTTAGTTAAAAATTGCCATACGTGCAACAGAGAGCAGGACCGGTAGTGTAGAGGATTGTAGACAATCTGATTCTCATCTTGTTGCTGCATTGGGGATTCATTAGGCTCATGGTGTTACCATTCGTCTTGTTCTAGAATCTAAAGGTTGTTCATGAGTCATGATTGCTTATATTATTGATATATAAAGTTATTTAGTATGCCTTAAAGAGTATACGTTAATGTGATAATGTCAAGAGGTGACATGAAACCATTTTTATATATGTATTCAAGATAAACTAACCGTGTCGTTTACAATACAACTTATTTTGTTCACTTGTATGTAGATGCATTGATCTTGCAGCAGCTCGTTTAGATTGGTTCGAGCACGGGAGATAGAAAATGATGCAAAAGGTATTAAACAACTATTTGAGATGCCATTGATAAGGATTTTTTTGGTTACAAAAAATTAGTATCGCTTTCTTATCATAACAATTAAGTTGTTACTTATTGTTCCTTATGTTTTTATTGACTTTGTATACAGGTTTGATACATTGATTTATTGGAATTTGATAAGTTGGAGATAAATGTGGAACAAGCACATATAAAGTTTTTTTGGTGTTCAAGTCTCTAAAAAGAGATGAAGTGCAGTGACACAATGTATGTTGATAGTTTGTTACATTGTAGATGCTATATGGATATAGATGCTTGACTATGTATTTGGATATGATTTATAATATTTGAGAAGATGTTATTGTATTGGATTGTGGATGTTATTTATTGACTTTTGAATTTCATGATACTAAATTAGATCCATATCAGAATTACATATCAATAAAAGAAAAAAAATGAAAAACTAGAAATATACTAGCATTGATTCAACTATAATATAATAGAAACTGGTTTTTTCTGATGGGAATTGTCATTTATGATACCTGTTCAACTCTATAATTGAAACCGGTTTTTACAATAAAACTAGTCTTAATGCTTTAAAGAAGGGACCGGTTACATAACCAGTTTCTATGTGTTTCAGTCAAAGAGATACCCCCTCACAGAGAGTAGTTCTCAAAACAGTTTCTATAAGCTATTCTAACCGGTTTCTATAGACTTTTTTGTAGTAGTGATTGAGGAGTGCATAGAAATTGAGTTATTTCTTGAGGAGAGGGTATGTATGAACAATATGGACTGTTTTCGTCACGATGGTTAAAGAGAGAATCAAGGGACCAATCTTCAGTGAAAGCACATGGTTCATAATTTGGAATTCGGAGAATGTGAGCAAATTGCTCAAGAGTCAAAACAAACTTTTGGTTTTTGATCCAAAACCATAGTGAACGAGAACGATCCTCGTTACGAACGAGTTCAACTTGACGGAAGAATTCCAAAACAAACCGCGGACAAATTTTCTCGTTGATCCCGAGAAGACCTTCTAGTCCTATGGTGCGGAATGAAGTATTGATACCTTCTTGGAAGATTAGAGGTGAGTCAACAACAAGTCCTTCATGAAAGTAACAAGTTTCAAGATTGTTAAACCCACGAACATGATTTCCAGGTGTGTTAGGCTCAAGAGATATATTTGGAATGTACACGGAAGTAAGTTGATGATCGAAGTCATACTCATGAGACATGCTGAAACCTATAGACATGGAACGAATATTTTACATGAGTATGTTAGTACATAGTAAAACTTTAAGAGTGAGAACATTTTTGGTTGGTGATACTTCTAATTATTTTAATCATACTTTTGAGTTATGCTAAATTGATAGGATTTCCTAATGTTTTTATTGTCTATTCTATTTTTATTAACAATGATATTTAACTTACTCTTTTTTAACATTTTAGTGAGGTTTTCCTTTTATGGTAAGTTTTTATGAAATGGTTTTTATGTTGCATGAGTGTCTGTCATCAGTTCCACCGGTTCTGCCGGTTCCATTTTAGAAGGGATCCGGCTAGTTAAAACTCAGGGATCCGTGGATCTGCACTTTTGACAGAAATTGGTTTTGACGTAGAATCAATTTTTGCAACTCATATATTATAAAGTGGAATGTGTTTTAGCCAATGTTAATTCTTAAACATGCATCAATAATTTCAAACATGTTGGGGTTTGAAATGTGCAAAAGAAAAATATAAAAACATATTATGCGAGAAACAAAACAAGAGAAACTACAACATTATTTATATTTCATTTCAACGAGTTGGGTGTCGGTCCGCCGCGTTGCGGCGGGATGTCGTTTTATGGCATTGATAATTGGGCGGTGAAGTTGAACGAAAATGTAACTCGGTATGGCATTAAAAAAACATGTAACTTATACAAAATTCATAACATAATATGGTGAAGTTGAAGGAACAAAGTTAAAACTTGGTATCAAGTATAATCCTACAAACAAATGTAGCTACTGAAAACCTTATTAACGATAGAATAGTTAGGTGGTTGTATTACAAATGCACTACTTACATTAGCTGAGCAAATGTGTAAGTTTAGGAATTCAACAACAACGGTGAATCGGCCGTGAGAAGTAGTATTCACTTGTCCAAAGAAGTCCTTCATGAACTGCAGCAGTTTACAATCTGTTGACTTAACGGCGATTTTTAGATAAATAAGTAAGTCATAATCATTACATTGTTTCATTAAATATTAATGAGAAGTTAGAAACCTAAAATCTTGCAGTTAAATCGATATAGCTGTTGGTTTTGCTAATAATTTATGACAAAGACTTTAAGAATGGGTGAAATCAATGTACTTTACAGAAACCTTGATAAATAAACATGGGTTAACATTAAAGATACTGATTATATCCATCAATGTCATTAGTATTATTGGTATGCCAAAGATTAATGACAACAGCATATCAAAGTCCATACAGCACATACACCAGTTATTTACAACTATAAGAACATGCGTTAAAATGACCCATTAGTATATTTTCAGTACATCCTGTACCTGTATGGAACATAAGAAGGAGTTTATGTGCCATATGCGTATCTGTATTGTTGTTGTGTATGCTATATACCGGGATTCATAAAGTAATAAACCAATAGAGATACTTTATTCACAGATGCGCTAGTAGGTAAGTTGACACCATTTACATGTAAGACTACAATTTATTCAACCAAAATATTTAATACGTACCCATTTGCTGATGAACGAAGTTGTAGATACGTAGAAAAATGTCTCTTTGGCCTTTCCAGCAATGACTTTACCTAATCGTTGTTTTGTCTGTTCCCTACACCAAGAAACAACTATGTTCATGGTAGTTTATGCATGGGCAACCATCGTTTCAGTTCTTCACTTCTTTGTGACTTGGTTACATAAAACGTTAAACCATTTATCAATGGCATGTCCATATTGGTTCTATATTAATTATTATACGACTCAAAGTAAGGATAATTGGCTCTTCATGTATTGAAAATACCAGCAATTATAACAGACCATGTGTTTGGGCGTATGGACTGAAAAAGACCGGTATTGAAATGGGGCGGGTTGACTCGTTAAGTTTAGGAGGACGTTTTGCATTGCATTTGCTTGCATTGATAAATATCCTAAAATTAGCATAGATTTGTAAAATTTAGAACTATATTAAGCTACTCACACTGACATTTTTTGCTTGCTATAGCCTCACCCAAGGTCATGCTATTTCTGTAGCGGCTTGGCAATAAACATTCTGCATATTGTACATGTTGTACATTAAGGTGCATAAATTACCACTTTTATTAAAGTCACTACCCCAAGAAAGTTCTATTTACCCCATATATACCTGATTCCGAATAAAAGTGGTTGCCGCATAAGACTTTAATATCCATACCTGCATAAATGACCAATTAGTCGTCAAACTATCTAGTTCATTATAAGCCACCAATAACCAATCAAATAACCACTGCTCACCACCGTGTAGTTGTAGCGACACACACCAAAACCAAAAGCATCTTTATCACTAACTCATCATCACCTAAACATTCAAAGATATCAAGAACTCAAATAAACAGCCATAGTCCGCATCTTGTTCTTCCTAGCAATCAAACCCCAAAAAAAACTCCGAAATAAAAAAATAATACATGCTTAAAAAATGATTTAATGGCAGCATAATCTAATCACACTCCAAACCAAACCCCTTTGTTAAAACATATATTATCCCCCTTGGCTAGTCAAATGCAAGCTAATAACATGTTTAAGCCTTAAATCATAAGAGGTACTTACCACCGTTATTGAAGATGGTCCCGCAATTTCCGGTAGAGATGGAAGAAACGCTGCTGAAAACGATGCAAAAAAGACTTGAATAAACATTTACAAACACCCACTGAATTTGTGATCTAACTATAATTATAATTAAAGTTATCATGCAAAAAATCAAAATCGTTCATAACTATAATTAAAGTTACCAAACACATACTTCATGCAAAAAATGAAACTCTAAAATTACTAAAAACAAAATCTAGAATTACCGCACAAAAAAAAACGTAAAATAAAAGAATACCCAAAGCGGATAAATTGATGAGGGTTAATAAACTTACGAAACTGAATAACCGCCATAGCTTGCAGTCGTTTATCTTCGCTGCATCTTTGTTTGTGAATGTTGATTATCTTCGCTGCATCTTTGGGTGGGAAGTCGGTGTAGGTAAATCTACAATTGTAGATAACGTTTGGAATATGATAGAAACAAAAGATGGGCCAGGTTTTGTACAAAGAAAACAGGCCGGTACATGGGCTAACCGAAATGGGCCGCGGTTACTGTTAGCGGTACGACGTCGTTTTAAACGACTTATAATATATATAGTAATGCTTAAAGTAATACAAAGGATCGGATAGATGTACAAATGTATATCAATAAGACAAAGTACATGTCTCCATGAGAGAATTTGATCATGGGATACACGAGAGCGATGAGTGAGATAATGATGATCACGAGGGTGAAGTAAACCATGACGATGGAGATATTTCTTGGTTTGGATTTCTCAATGTGAGATGATGAAGAAGATGAAGTTTTGAATGTGAGGTTTTTGAAAGTGAAAGGTTTGAAAAATGGGGTTTGTTAGTGACAGTTGACGATAGGAAGATTTTTATGGGGAAGGAGGAATTTTTGAGATTTGTGTTTTGTTTTATTTGTATTTAGAAATATTTGATTTTTAGAAATTTGGTTTAGACAACATATATTGATATACCTAGTTTTAGACGGATGATAACACGTAAGCACAAAGTTTTTCTATAGAAGCCACGTATATCATATAAATATGCTTGGATAAAAAAAATCATAAACACATAATTTACCATTTAGTGACAAGCAAACATACACATGATTTACTAACATTATTTAGAGATAAATCTTTATGGAAGTCACACCTCTATTGCAATTTGAGTGTCCCTATTTGACGAGTTTTATCAATGGAACACTCCAGTTTCTTCGAGATCTACTTGGTAATAAGTTTCGACAACTTTTTGGGGAAAGTTATCCTATTACCAATGAATCTTGATGGTTTGCTTATTATCATATTAGCTAAACAAAATGATAAGAGAAGTTAGTGCATTTTGTAAGACAAAGTGACATATAAGAAAAGAAAATAATTAATACTATCATCTAATTAATATCCAACAAAAATTATTCTTAAAACACAGTTTTTGTTTTTAGAATATCTCCTTCTTTGTAGTTTTCAAACATACATGGATCGTACCAAGTTTTTAAAGTACAATATACTCTAAGAAACTTGGTAACTAAGCTCTGATGCCAATTGTGGAAAACTAGAAAAGGGGTTGAATAGTTTTACCGATTAAAATTTCGTTTAGTATGTGTGTTGGATACTTGTAACACCCCAACCAGGCAAGGGTAGAAGTGTCACATGCTGGTGTCATATCAGAACATACAAATAAAATTTCGCAAATGGAAGCCTTATAAAAATAAAATACCAAGTCATATAAACGAATGACTTACAAAGAAAAATACAAAATCCAATATGCCCAAAATGAAATGTGTAGCACCTCGCATATTTCAGGTCTATATTTTACTATTTTACGTTATATAAATTACTTTTAATTATTTATGTAAGTAATCTCAAAAATTAAATAGTGTGAATTATCCTCACAACCAACACAAGACTAGGAAAAGTCTATGTGTTCAATAAAAAATACTTTAGTTTCACCACTAGTCATAATTCATATGACTTATTGCCAATTTGCTAATTTTAGATACACATTTTACCTTTAAGTAATACGCGTGCCCGAACATACGTTATTAGGTTTTAACAACATAGAAACACCATATTAGACTTATCATACTTGTAGTAGACCTAGTTGTAGTATGTTGATAAGTTTTAACATTTTTGGAAGTATTACATTTTTACGTTACCCGGTTTTAAGTTTCGTGAATTAAGGGCTTAACATTAGTAATTACCGGGACCAAACTATACCTTAAAAATTAAAAGTTATCCAAAATACACACAAACTACCACCTCAAAAATGAGGTGGCGTTTGAAGGAAATACCACAAGCCATGTGGCTTCTTTTCCTTGCACCTCTACACTTACACACCTCCTCTTGTCCCCCCATATACCTCAAGTCACCTCACACTTATCCTTTTACATGAAAAACTCACACAAATCTCTCCTCCCTCCTCTCCTTTCCATCCACTCTCAAGCACCAAAACACACTATCATTTGATTTTATGCAACAAAGTATACAAGGAAGATGGAGCTAGAGTTGATTATTACATGATCCTAGGGTTGTTTTGTTGATTTCAAGGGTAAATTAGAAGATATTCAAGGCTTAAGGGGCTGAAGTAAGAAGGTTATTTCAAGGTTGAAGATTGGAAGGGGTTTAGGCTTGATTGTTCTTGTGACTATTCAACCTAACTCTTGTAAGAAATTGTTTAAATTTCTTGTCATTCAATATGGTTGTAATAATATTTATGATTTTTGATGCAATTTGATATAATTAGTACATGTAATAAGGCTTGCATGATGTTGTACATAAAATTGATGGGTAAAAACTAGTGTAGAAACTCATTAAGACAACTAGTAAGAAACTAGTGAATTATCATGAGTTTTAACATAAAAATTATAAACTTTGGACTTGATTAAGTTTAAGAAGTTGTTAGAGGAAGTAAAAACTAGAATTTGAGCTTTTGAATCACTTGAAATGGACTAATAGATAAAAAGTTATGGTTAAAAGAAGATGGCTAGATGAAATTGGTTATTATGTCAAAAAGTCTTCTGAAACGATTTTAAAACGCGAATTAAACCCTTTTCGGGTCCGAATCAGAAAAAGTGTAAAGCACGAAAGTTGCTCGGAATGAAATTTTCTTCAAAAAAGCAAGCGTACATGAGCAGAAAGTGAACGAAAATTCTAAAAAACAGCAAAAACTACACGGACCTGTTGTGACTAGAAAACAGCCATGGTTAAGGAAACTTACTTGTAATTTTGATTCTTTGAGACCAAAACAAAGCCATGGTTAAAACAAAGCTAATGTCTCAAGCTATTTTAACTTGAATATAACCACTAGATATGACCATGATTGTTATTTCAAAGTTGTTAAATTGTAACTTAGCCACACGGCTAGTTTGGGTATGTTAACCCGAAAATTGTTTCAAAAACTTGGTCATTAGATGAAGCTTTACTAGATTTTGAGAAAATGATTATATAAAATATATACCAACTATATAAATATTTTTACAAGTTTTAACTTCTAAAACCATGAACATATTAGTCTAAAAATTACTTTTGAAACCTTTACACAACATCATAATATGACACGCCAAAATCATTTCATCACAACACTTACAAATACTTCACGACACAACTTATACTATCACGTCACCACTCAAATTTTCTTTGACGAAAGACGACATATGTTTTGTACAACATTTGTCTCGTCAAATACTTACTTATAAGTGATAAGTACTACAATAGTAGGGAATTTCATTATCATAAAGAGGCCTCTTCGGGGTATCGTATCGACGAGTTGTGGATTTAGGATTTAAAGTGTCCTGGCTCCTCGTGCGATTACTACATGACCTCTTGATTTTGATAGCCCGAACGGTGGTACAAGATCATTTATAAAAAGGCTATGAGCCAACAAACACTTAAGCGATGCCTTAACTTAATATCCAAGTACAACATCAAAAGCCAACAAATTACATATACTTGTACACTTATATTGAAAACTATACTAAAACATAATTATTATACTTTCGTAGGTAATCACTAAAGATCGCAGTCTCGACATACACTGTACTTGCTACGGTGAGTTCATAGCCCCAACTTTGGTTTAATTGTTTTATAAACTACTTGGGGGAGATACATGCTAAACTGTTTTATTATGGACAATTACTTGCAAACTGAATGCCTTGACTGTATTATTGCATACCACTAAGTTGTTTATGCCAAAAGTCCCCTACATCATGGACCGCTAATCACTGGGAGTGAGCGCAAATATAGTGGATAGGCCTATCGGGATTGACGAATCCCGTTTGTGTTAGCCGGATCGGTAACCAAACGCACTTTATTTGAATTTACCTAGGTATATGGCAAAATACCTACTCGGGGCAAGTTACTTATATCTATATATATCGTCCGGTGATATATATACAACAGTCAGTCGTGAGTTCCATGAGCTTAGAGCAATAATAACTTTCAAGAAGATAATTGTACACATTGCAATTATACTATAAACTATTCTCTACTACTGTTTTCAAAACTATGAATTCACACAACCATTTTGTTGGCTTTTTGGCATGTTTTATCTCAAGTCCGTAAGATATGTCTGGCACGCGAATGAAGGCACACGGAATAGGCATTTTGAAGACTATGCATATTATCATTCGAAAAACTTTTAAACTTATTATGTACATTATGGGACCTCTACTCTGATATTATGAATAAATTCGAATGATAATGTATTTTAAAACGTATCATTTAGAGTCGTTTTCTGTAATTTGTACTTTGTGTTAATAATTAATATCCTCGATTAGCTTCTGCTGCTATTAAAAAACAGAGGGTGCTACAGATTGGCATCAAAGCTACAGTTATAGAGAACCAGGGTGCATTATACACCTAGACTATAACTACTATCTACTGATTCACTTATTATAGTCTTTATATTCCGTGTGCCATGCCCGCTATTTGACATATCACTGTTTAAATTGCTATGAACATTTAACTAACTCTGAACATGAATACTCTTATGCAGACATTATGTATGTACCATCATCTCCAGATCACGATCTTGTTATTCCAAATCAAGCTATACCAGCTCAACAAGAGCAAGTACTTCCGGCTCCCATCCAAGCACAGAATCCCCCGGATCAAGATGATGATTATCTTGATATTGTGGACTATGGGGATGATGAGGATGAAGAACCAAATGAAAATTTAGTTGATGAAAATGAACCCGAGGATGAACCGGACGAAGATCCGAAAGAAGATGAAAATATGATCTTAGATGATGATGATGATGACATGGAAGTGATTTCCGATGATGATGAAGAAGAGGAAGAACCTCTTCAAGCGGATATCATACTCAACGGATCTCCACCTCCACCATCACCAGTGTCACCATATATTCCAGCAAACTATGAAATTCCTGTTTCGGTTACTCCCGCTACTGGGGAAAGGCCTTATATCATTGGAGGCCCTTCCTCTACCTATGACGTTGGAGGACCATCTAATACATTTCCAAACTTCACAAGGTATGAAATGGGTTGTTTAAGACAAGATGTCATTGCACTTCAAAATCATGTCCACTTTCTGTCAAGGGCAATGCATCGTCGTGAAACGGAGATCTCTTCAATAAGAGTTGAAACCGTTAATGCTCGAAAACGAACTGATCTGACAATCTTGGATATGAGTGATATCCAAAAGGGCCTTACACGTGTGGAAGACATTGTCTTGGATCCTATAACCGGATTTCCAGTGCTTAGGAACAAAGTCACCCATATGGATCGAGCACAAAGTGAATACGGTGAGCAGATTAAAGAATTGAAACGCCGCGTAGCTTCGGCGGAAGTCAATTTAGAAATTGCTCAAACCGACCGATATAGGCTCGAAATCGATCTCAACAATGTACGGGCATAAATGCAGATCATGGTTCAAGAACTAAGTGGCTCTAGGGAGTTTTGCCCAAATGACGCAATTGATGTGTTGGCTGCTCAAGGGAATAACAATCAGCCCGAGCCGCATCAATCTCCGGACTCTTGAAAGATTATCTTTGTTATAATAGTTAAAAGACTTAGTAAGATATGTAATAGCTAGTAAACAATGTAATTGCTGACTGATAGTTTTGTCAGTAACATTTTGAAGAAACCTGTCACGGGTTTTGATTTTGTAACTCCGATATAATGTATTAACTATATATGAATATAAATTTTGTTGTATGAATCTATCTATTCTTGTGTTGTGATTTAATTTCCAACGTTGTTCTTCTATCATATCTAATCATGCTTATTATCCAACATCATACTTATACCACATCTCTTGTTTAATTGATAGAATCATGCCACCTAAAACGAAAAGCCAAGCTGCTATTGATAAAATAGTTGCCGATCAAGTGGCTGCCATAGTTAGAACCGAGCGTGCAACTGCAGCTACAAATTCAGCCGCGGCCGCTGAGGCACTTGTAACCGCTAGGGCCACTGCAACTAATGTTGGAGCGGGAGGTTCTAACGCTATGGGACCAGCTATTGGTGCCGAAAGAATAAATGTCAAACCAATGCCAAGGGGCTGCTCATACAGCGAATACATGAAATGCCAACCCACAAATTTTAAAGGCATTGAAGGAGCTGTAGGGTTAACCCGCTGGTTTGAGAGATCTGAATCTGTATTCCTGATCAACAACATCACTGAAGACTGAAAGGTCAAATACGCCACCAGTACTTTAATGGATGAAGCTTTATCGTGGTGGAATTCTGTAGTACAACCAATTGGCATTGCAAATGCCTACAGAATTTCCTGGGTCGAACTCAAAACAATGATGATCAAACAATATTGTCCTCATAATGAGGTACAGAAGTTGGAAATTGAATTCTGGAACCACATAGTTAAGGGCACTGATATCACCACATACAATCATCGATTCAATGAATTGGCAATCTTATGCCCAACAATGGTTCCAACCAATGAGAAGTTACTAGAGAGGTATATATGGGGACTTCCACAACCTATACAGGGAAATGTGACCTCATTTGATCCAAAAACGATAGATGATGCAATGGGAATGGCTCATAGACTGATGGATCAAGCGGTTAGAGCAGGAACTATTCTGATTCATGACATTAACCTCAACCGCAACAACAACAACAACAACAACAACCATCCCAATAACAATACCGACAACAACAACAACAACAAGAGAAGGTGGAATGATAGCCGAAGGGGTAACAACAACAATCACAACCAACAAAACCAAAACACAAACCACCACAACCAGCAAAACCGTAGGCAAGAAAATACCAGAGGTACTGTTGCTGCTGCTGTTGCACCAGCTGAAGGAGGAGGTTATCAAGGAAATGCTCCTTTGTGTTACAGATGCAAATTACATCATGAAGGACCTTGCACCGTTAGATGCAAGAATTGTCAAAAGACAGAGCATCAAACCAAAGACTGCAGAGGGAAGGGGCCTCAGAACTGGTGCCAACACCCAACCAGTATTGACTCGTTTTGGGTGTGGAGAACGTGGACACATCAAGAGACAATGTCCCCGAAACAATGGTCAACAAGAAGGAGTAGCTCGTGGTAAGGCGTATGTATTGGGTGATAAAGATGCACAGCAGGATCCGAATGTGGTTACGGGTACATTTCTACTCAATAACCATTATGCTAAAATCTTATTTGATTCGGGTGCTGATAAAAGTTTTATATCAACTGCATTTGCATCTTTACTTGATATTGCACCCACTACATTAGACACCCCCTTTACCCTTGAGTTAGCAAATGGGGATCTTGTAACCACCAACATTGTACTTCAAAACTGTACACTAAACTTGTTAGGTCATCCATTCAAAATAGACCTCATGCCAATAGAACTCGGAAGTTTTGACGTTATAATTTGTATGGAATGGTTATCCCAATAAAATGCAAATATCATCTGTGGCGAGAAAGTTGTACGTATTCCCATCGATAATGAAACCTTGGTTATCTGAGGATATCGAAGTGGAACTCGCCTGAACATCATTTCTTGCATTAAAACTCAAAAGTACATCAAGAAGGGATGTTATGTCTTTTTAGCCCACATAACGAAGAAAAAGTTAGAGGAGAAGCGACTTGAAGATGTACCTATTGTACGTGATTATCCTGAAGTTTTTCCTGAAGACTTACCTGGACTTCCACCACCTAGACAAGTGGAGTTCCAAATCGAATTGGTGTCAGGTGCCGCACCAGTTGCTCGAGCACCCTATCGCTTAGCTCCTTCGGAATTGCAAGAGTTATCTAACCAATTGCAAGAACTTACGGATAAAGGTTTTATTCGACCAAGTTCATCACCATGGGGAGCTCCAGTCCTATTCGTTAAAAAGAAGGATGGATCTTTGATCCGTTCCAAACAGTCAAGCTAAATCACTCAAGCCTGCCACTTGTGAATGGCAGACCGTAATCAGCTTAAAACTGCTTAAGCACGAATGCAATGAAGATCAGGAGAGTATAGCGTTTCCCTAGGTCGTTAAGTCCCAACGAGCTGTGCGAGAATAGTCAAACGTGTAGTGATCGCGAAGATTTGAACGGGAAAGGATAGAGGTTGATCTATACCTAAAGAGAAAGCCCATAAACTGCAGGGGCTTAAATGCAAATTAAAGAAAGTTAAAAAGATAAAAAAATATTAAATAAACGATATCACTATATTTAAAATTGATGAACGTTTAAAACTTAAAACTTACGTTTAAATAAAACTTACGTAAACGTACAAAATAAAAAGTGATATCTAAAAAATAAAAGACCTAAAAATATGAAAATGACATTTTTACAAACCTAAAGATAAAAGAAAATTTATAGAAAAAGAAAATTATTTTTATAACTATTTATCTAATTATTATTAATTAAAAACTATTTTTAACTATTTAATAATAACCTAAATTACAAGAAAATAGGAAATAAAGCTAGAAAAATAAAATTATGACTTGGAAAAATCTAAAATAACAAAATAGAATTTTCAAAACTATTTTTATATTTTTCTGATTATTTTTCTATTTTCTAGGAATTAAAAACTATTTAAAACTACTTAAATTACTTAAAAATACAAATTTAACTAATAAAAATCTGGAAAAATATTTTTTTGGCTTTTTATATTTATCTTAACTTAATAAAAATGAAAAATTATTTTTTTGAACCTTTTCTGAATTATTTGTATTTAATGCTAATTAAAAAGGCTTAAAAACTAATTTTAATTAAGAAAAATAGCAAACAAGGCTGGAAAAATATGAAAAATTCAAGAAAAGCTTAAAATAATACAAGGAATTTAGGAAAAATATAAAAAATAGGGGTTGTGTGGAGGAATTTTCAACTGTAGTGAACCTGCTCAAGTAATCAGCTAGCTAATTAAGCTTATAAGCTACTGTGATGAACCAGACCTTACCACTACTAGGAATAAGCTAAATCTAAGAGGAAACAACTAAGTACCACTAGCCTACACCTCAGTATACCATGCTACAAGCTTATTAGTTCAAAATCAAATAAGGTAATTTACCCCTGAGATGCCAATTTCAAGCTTAAAATAAGCTGTCTACTCTAATGGGAACCCAAAACCAGATATAACAGTGTCAAGTAGACCTGGCAAGGAGTCCACAAAACAAGAATCAGCCCAAGACAAGCTCCTATGAGCTTGTTGTGAGCTCTGCAAAAGCCTGTGCTTACACAGTTGCCTGTGCACAGGGCACTATCTAAGACAAGGACTAACTTCTAGCTAATAAATAAGCATTTAATAAGCTGAGAAATGGTAAACTATTATTTTTATAATTTATTTAAGCAGTTAAAGTTTACTATCCCAAAAGCATTAAAGCTAAATCCTACTATTGAATCCTACACAAAATTATACATTTTATTCAAAAACTGCATATAAGAAATTTTGACTTTTTAGACAGATTGAAGAAATTGACTTATATGAGATTTGAACTCAATTTAAGGACTAATGTGGATGTATTAAGGTGAATTAAACCTACTGCAACCTATGTCTATGATATCTAAGCACTAAACAAGATTTTGCCTTTGCAAATTCCAAACAGATAAGCATATGAAGAAAGTTGAGTTGGATTTTGACTTTGACAGTATGTAGGCTCAAATTATTGACTGCAATGAGCTCAAATGATCTTAACTAGCATGAAACAACAAGGGACAACCATTGACTAAACCTCTGGTGCAGTTTATGCAGCTAAGCCAAACACTTTTTTAACAACTGTTTTGCAAATTTAATGAGACTAAATACTTAACTAGCCCATGATACTGACCCAAATGAGTTTACTTGCCCTAGATTCAACTAATTAAACAAGTTTTAACTACTTATGACTACAAAAGGGCTATATGTAACTTTAATAATCACTTCAAAAAGCCTTTAGCCACAATGGCTTGCCAAAGAATCAAAAAGAAACGAATCACTACCCTATCTATATCAACCCATAGCTTCTTAATCAACCCAAATTCAGCCTGCATCAATCCCATTCCATTCCCAACCTGTTTGAACCAAATTGGCTGCACAGTTGACTTTCTTTGACCATACACCAAATGTGCTTAAAACTGAATTTCAAGCTTACAATAAGCTATGTTAAGCTCAAATAAACTTGTTTACACTTAAAATTAAGCTGTTGGAAACTTGAATTCAAGAATTTGAATCTAACCTTTGAAACAGTAAAATGCAAACTTGAAATATAAATGAACCATTGGATTAAGCTTTGAAACTGAGTTACAATGATCAAAAGGTTTAGTCTTAATACAATAAAACTAGATATTACAGATTTGTGAACTAATTAAGACATTTAAAGAAAAACGACATACATTGAAAATTAAAAACTAACTACTACTTTATTCTTGTTTCTTCTTCTTTCTTTTATACCCAAACAGCTTCCCACATGTCTTCTGAGTGGATCCCACTTATAATCTTGTCCACTGGATCACTTAAGTGCAAAATGGCCATTGGGTTGTTTTGGCGGGAAAGGGGTTTTTGACCTCTGTGGACTGAGCTAGCACTAGGGGGGGTGGACTAGGTGTGATGATGAGGGTGAGTGGTTTTGAAGGGATAAGGTGATGGGAGATGGGTTGGGAGAAGGAATTGCAGAGGTGTAGCAGGGCAAGTGGGTTGGGGAAGACAAGCAGAGGTGGAGGAAGGGGAGAGTTTAACTTGGTTTGACCTGGGGTCCAAAATGGAGGTGATTGGGGTCAAAGGGTATAAGTGGGTGGTTCAAAATGGTTTTTGACAAGGTTTGGATAATAATGACAAGGACTAACATTGAAATCCAAATTAGAGGACCAAACTCGAATTTTTTTCCAAACTTGTTACAAGGACCAATATTGACAAGTTCAATAGTACAAGGACTAGATTTGACAATTTCATTTTCCAGGACCAAACTTGACATTTTTGAAAGTTCAGGGACCTTTTCTGCCATTTGACAAAAGATTTATTCAAGGACCATTTTTGATAATTTAAAATATTTCAGGGACCTTGAATAACATTTTTCTTTATTTTGCTTTACCAGGGACTGTTTTTGACAATTTTTGAAACTTGGGGACTAAACTGCCATTATGCAAACTTTTATTTTTTCACCGATTTTGATATTTTTGCTTCTAAAACACATAAAACACTTATTTGTGATATTTTTATCATTTTGATGCATTTCTGAGTGTTTTCAGATGTTTTTGCAGTTTAAATGGTACAAAAATGATGAGTATTTGGACACTCATCAATCCCCCACACTAAGATATTGCTAGTCCCTAGCAATGTTTTGAAAAAAATTAATGGATTTTATCTCTTTACCAAAAGCCATTACTTCTGGAGTAGCCAAATGTTTCAGTTCAAGTAAGAACCATGGTACACCGATAACCATGTGATTTTGAGCAAACCACCAGCTTCCAACGGATTTGATTTGTCTTTACCGGAAGCCGTTTGCTCTGGACTAGCCAACTCTTAGATAAATTATCAATATTATCTTTGGTGAGCTGATTACCAATTATGGTTTTTCCACTGCCTTTACCACAAGCCATAAACTTAAGGGCTAGCCAACTCTTCACTTTTAAGGATATGGTGAGCTGAATACCATACAATTTTGGGCAAATTGTGTCCGTCAATGGATTTGGGAAATCTTTACCAAGAGCCGTTTGCTCCTGGATTAGCCAATCCTTTTGTTTTTTAGACAAGGCGAACTGATAACCAATTGAGTAAGTGAAAAACATCTAAAAAAAAAAAAAATTGGCCAAAAACGGAATTAAAGGATAATTATATGATAAAATTCGTGAGAATCCCCCCCCACACTTAGAAATGAATATTGCCCTCAATATTCAAAAGTACCGGGGTTATGCCGAAATCAGGAACGTTAAAGGGAAATACTACTACCATTATTTTAAAGAAGATTTTTGATGAAACTCTTATATATATACAACATGGGCAACTCCCCCACACTAGGTGGTACACACGGTGAAAACCCATGTTTAACTATTGTTTTGATTACCGAAGTCGCTAGCTTGACTCGACCCCAATCAATTTGTTCATGGGGAAATAAGTTGGACAATCTCCATCGGACTTTCATTCAAGATGTTTGGATAAACATTTGAAGCACGCGAAAGTTCCACACCGATGAGATATTGAGAGAACCGGCTCACAAATGATAGATGAAAATGCCGGTCAAAATAATGTCTTCATTCCGAAGGAGTGAAGAACAGGAGAAGTGATAGAATATATGAAGAAAAGAAAGAAAATCATGATAAAAATCATGACTAACTCTTCATCCTCAATAGGAGAATTCATAGTTTCATGAATCTCCTCGTTAAGCTCGCTTGATCATGACATATTATGGGTGTGTCTAGATCAAAGTAGAAATTATCATACTCCGGCGGAGATATGATATGAGTGAAGTTCACCGGCGAACGCCTCGTGAAGAGAATCAATCACAAGATGTAAATCTGTGAATTCTTGTTCCACTGTAGACTCATCACTATCCTCAATCTGAATATCAAAGAGTGGATTCTCGGGAAATTAAAGTGAATTCAGAGTCGAAATCAAATAGAGGATTGGTGAGAGTTGTTTTGAATGTTTCAGAACAAAGTGATTAATATTCTCTATT
>OU343222.1:75934804-76038850 GCA_910596185.1 Chrysanthemum makinoi
CTCATCAAATGACTTGAGCACAACAGCCGACATGGCTACATAATACTCTTACGTGGAGACGTGATGTACAATCCTGTAGCGATTGCCATGACACGATTTATCACCAAGAAATTATAGAGCACACGGAAGTACTTTTTCCAGAATCTAAGCAACACCATTGATCGGCGTCTGAAAATACGATTAGTTCAAAACCAGATCAAGTTAATGGTTCCGCTTGATGTATCGGAGGATTATTTTAGCCTTTCAGAGGTGTTTCTCAGTTGGTCTTGGCCGATAAGGAGCAAAGATATCTGAAAATACAATGTCGGTCTTGTGCGTTAGATACATGAGAGACCCAATGATACTTCGGTATTTGGTAGGGTCAACAAGTTCCCCAAGTAAGTCAGCATCCAGTTTGTTGGTGTGTGCCATTGGGGTGGCATAGGTATCACAACTTGTCATTCCATGTTTGTTTAAAATTTCAAGGGCATATTTGGACTGACTCAATAAAATACCACTGGGTGATTGATGAACTTGAAGTCCTAGAAAGAACGTAAGTTCACCCATCATGGACATTTCAAAATGTTTTTCATAAGTTTTGAAAAAGCGTTTGAGTATTTTAGATGTGTTGACACAAAAATGATGTCATCCACATAAATTTGAACGATTAAAATGTGTGCCCGTGATATTGTATGAATAGTGTAGGGTCATTGAACCTTTGAAAATGTTGGCGATAAGAAAGGATGATAACTTATCATACCACGCCGAGGGGCTTGTTTGAGACCGTAGAGAGCCTTCTTCAGTTTGTAGACATGATTAGGGAACTCGGATCAATGAATCCTTACGGGTGGCTAACATAGACCTTTTGTTTTAGTTGTCCATTGACAAAAGCGGTTTTGACATCCATCGGCGAAAGACCGTGATGTTCATGTGGCATGCCGCGGAAAAATCCGTGCAGCCTCAAGGCGAGCAGCGGAGCGAATGATTCTTCAAAGTCAATACCCTCTTCCTGTCTATAACCCTTAGCCACCAGGCGTGACTTATTTCGATTACTCTTCCTTCACATCAATTTGTTTTCCAAATCCATTTGAGACCAATAATGAAGACCGGTTAGTGCTGACTAATTCCATACTTCAAGGCGTTTAAAGCTGTTGAGTTCTTCTGCATGGATTCCATCCGGTTGTCTTTGGTCATTACTTCCTTAATGTTTTAGGTTCAGATTGGCAGACAGTGAGTGCATAGATGCAATGTTCATCGTCGTGTGAAGGCGTTGTCTGGATTACGGCGGTTGATCCGGGTTACTAATAATGTTCTCAAGAGGATGGTCTTTCGTCCAACGATGTGTGGAAGGTTAGTGTTGATATACATTCGCGATTAGGAGGATTCAAATGGCTTGTAGATGATTCAGCGGCATCAGGTGTGGCAGTTTCATTAGCAAACGGATTGAAGAAGCATGACTGGATCATAATCGCGGTGGGGTATCATTGTTCGGAGAATATCATCATTTGGTTGTCGTTGGATCGCGGTTGTTCAAGCTGTTGTTGTAGAATCAACTGGGTGGTGCTTCCTCAATAGTAGTTGTTGTAGCAATTGTATCAATTATTGGATTTTGATTAGTTTGAAGCGGTGGAAAAATTTTAATACAATTTGGAGCACGTTCATCAATACCATCACTTCAAAGAAGAGCAAATAAATTTCTATTTGTGTCGAGTTAGTTGTAAACTAGGTTCGGTGATGATGGGGTTTGAGGGAAGTTTAGACGGGTTATGACCGGGTTCCAAGGCTGTTATGCTCGAAGCCATTTCAGTGGCTCATCGTGCATGAATCGTTTCCATAATCTCCCACTATTATGACGATTCGGAATCCATTAACCTTTAGAGTTTTCACAATATCCAACAAAGACTCCAATGTCAGCTTTGGCTTTAAGCTTACCAAAGTCATCAGGATCATTATTCGGATAACAAAGAGATCCAAATACATGAAAGTGTTTGAGATTCGGTTTATGTCACACCCCCAAATTACCTGTTTTTGCAGCGGAATGGAATTCACGAGGATTGGTATAGCATCACAATCACAGTTATATTGAACGACCTAAAGTGTCGTTTGGAAAAAACATCGTTTGATTTAATAAAATAATCAGAGTTTACAAAGTAGGTCCCAAATGAAAAATCAACTTGTGCGGAAATAAGTTTGTTACAATTCAAACGATGTTTTAAAGTACGTAAAACTCAAGTGAGACGCGTCGTCCTACGACTCCATGATGTGTCAAATGCATGCCATGAAGTGAATGCCTTAGATACGAGATAAAAATGCTAAAGTGTCAACACAAAGGTTGAGTGAGTTCATAGAGTTTGTTTTGAAATGTAAAGATTTTCAAAATCGTTTATGCGAAGTGCATTGTAAATCGTTGAAATGTAAAGACTTTCAAAATCGATTATGTAGCAAAGGCATTGTAAATCCACTCAGTTCCAAGTCCCGCACATACAAAACTTGCAACCTTGTGTTCACAACCTTGCCGAATATGCATAGTTTATGTTCAAACAGCAATCGTCAAATGAATTCACAAAATAGTGCATGACTCAATGTATCGAAATCGTTTATGCGGCAAAGGCATTGTAAATCCACTCAGTTCCAAGTCCCGCCCATATAAAACTTGCAACCTGTGTGTTCACAACCCACTGCCGAAATATGTATATAGTGTATGTTCAAATCGTTCCAAGACCATTAGTCCATGAATATACTAAGACCGTTAGACCATGAATATACCCGGACCGTTAGACAATGAGATATACCAAGTCCGTTAGCTCAATGAATATACCAAGACCGTTAGACCAATGAATATATGAAATAGAAATTCTAAATATGGCAATAATGTTACCATGACTAGCATTTGGTTAGGTATAAACATATAATTTGCAAATAATCATGAATGTAATAAAAATAGTGAGCATGTATCTCCCCAAAAGTTGAAAGCATTAAAACAAGAAAAGTGGGGCTATGGAACTCACTTGGTAAACTGGAATAATGGCAAAAGTGAGTACACCGAGGTTTAAAGTGATGCGTTAACCGGGACCTATTACGAATGATTTGATATGTCATGAGTTGCAATGTAATGTTATGCATGCACTTCGTATGTTATTTATACCATTTACGGGTTTTGAAAATATTACTCGTCGTCGAAAAATACTCTTTTGACGTCTTGACCCTTCAAAAATGACCTTACATGTTTTTACGTCAAAATGTCATCCTATAATGGTTTTATAATGATTTACGGTGAAATTATCACTTTTCGTCGCAAAACAATGTCGTCGGAAAAATCATGAAATTAACAAAAATGGCTTTGGAAAACTAGTCGTAAAACGGTTTACGTCGATCGTTAGAGAACGAACTCGACGGTTTTGGAAAGTTTGTATCGATATCTAAAAGTTTCAGTTCAGGAGTTTTCGTCCAAAAGGTCTCGAACATAAAGATAATAAGGGTTAAAGTTGGTGGTTTTTGGCTAATTGAGTGCAGAAAATTAGTTACGGCAAGTTTATGAAAAAGTGCATATCTTTGTCGTTTTAAATCCGTTTTCTACGTTTTATATGTCCTTAGCTTCGTATCAAAGTAAACTAATATATTTTTGACAAGTCGAAATAATTTGTGAAGCTTAAGGCTCGTTTTTGACTCGAAAATACTAAAAACATGTTGCTGAAAATTTCAGAAAATAATACGTTTCGTCGTCAAACTTGTAAAATCCATAACTTCTTCGTTATAAGTCCGTTTTATTCCGTTCAAGCGGCCACGGATTCGTTTTAAAGTATATTTTCTAAATATCAAGGCCAAAGTTTTGTACCAAATGTCGGATTTTCCAGAAAATTGAAACAAGGACAGAACCTTAAAATATAGTTATCGAAAATAGTTTTTCTCGGACAAAACCTATTCTAATCCCTTCAAATCAACTCCAAAACTAATCTAATCCTACCATACACCTTCTTAGGGTGTCATGGGTTCCTAATCACCATCAAGACCAACCAATACCATGGGAATAATTATAGGATGACCAATCTGTATATATAACTCAATAAATCATGAAATAAATGGTATAAATCACATATCATGCATATAAGCTCCAAAAATGAAAAGAAACATATGAAATGATAAGGAAACATGAAAATGATAAAACAGCTTACTAGTGATTATGATGAGGTGCTAGTAACAAGGATTATCCTAAATACTCTTGGTTTTTATTTCAAAACCATATAAAGAGTAATAACTAGATTGTAAATACACTTGCTCTTGATAAAAATTTTGATCCCTTGTACTCCTTGATGTGTAACCGGTTTTGGAGAGCCCCAAGGAAGAGAGAAATATTTTTAGCTATCACTTGTGAAATGATGAAATGAATGAGGAAATAAGTTAAGTAAGACTTTAGATTGTGTAGAAACATGTAATATCACAAACCATTCCATATTAATTGTCACCCCTCCCCAAGGGCCGGTTTTGGGGAGGCTTTGTCTTCCAATTATTATTATTTTTTTTTTTTTTAAACTTGTACTTGTATATATATATATATTGTGTATTATTTAAGAAAGTGTAAGTTAAATAAATGTAAAAGTAAATGGTAGAATTTTTGGTACAAGTAAGTTTTTAGTAAATCAAAATAGATTGTATTGAGGTGATAAAAATTGTAAAAATACTTTCCTTGTGAAACTTGAGTGATAAAATAATTATCGTACAATTTTTAAGAAAAGCGACGTAATAATTAAATTTTAACGATTAATATATCAAATAAATTTGAAACACTAGGAAAACTAAAAATATAGTTTTTTATGAACTAAATGTAAGTTTAAAAATACATCGGGATCATTTTTGAAAGTAATGGATTAAATATTCAAAATAATAACTCACGCGATAAAGTTTATTAAATAAAAATTACGCGTTGAAGGTAAAATGAAATGTCGTGAATGTACTAATGAGATGCAAATGATGTCCATGAAATGTAGACTAATCATAGTCCATATGAAATGTACGTGATGTCATGATCATGAATTCGCCGCTAAACCTCCAAGGTTACGCGAATTTGAAACAAGTAAACCAAGTTTACTATGAACGTTGAAATAATGAGATGTGAACTGTGTCGAGAAATGACCTGAAAGTACGGGTTGTCACATTCGCCCATCCAAAAAAGGAATTCAGTCCCTGAATTCAGTTCGTGTTGGTCTCTCGGGTTTAGGGTTTGATGTGGCAAACTTTCCCATTCCCGAGCAAAACCCTCAAAAGACTTTTTGGTAACCGATTTTTACTTAATCCCACAACTCATCAAACAAGAACTGTCATACGATTAGGCTAAATCGGTTTAGGTAACAACTTGTTTCTAGCTCGATCTTTGCAACTCATCAAACAAGAACTGTCACGCGGATCAAACTGGAAACAAGTGGTTTGAAGAAATCTTTTGAAAATTTGGCTCGATTACGGAATTGCTTACACATATAAGCCTACTACTCCCTTCATTGCATGATTCTTCCTGAATTAGACATAGGTGATCAGGCTATGTATAATTTAGGAGTAACTATGCAATGCTTTGACTAATCGACTCATATGTTGTTTGGTGTTGAGTCAACTGATGTTAAAATTGTGATGAACATCGAGGAGAGAAGACATGGAGAAGTGTCGTTAAAGTGATAGTTAAAGTAAAAAGAATTAAATCCTCGTAATGATAACAAATCGGAAAGAAAATAAAGTACGATAGATGAGAATATTTTACAACGGGTAGTTTAGCAAAAGTAGTACATCTTAGGTTATAAAGTTTCGAATACGATGAAAGACATAAACTTAGTACGACATAATACATAAGGAGAAATAAGACTGTTAGTTTCCGAACTTCTTCAGTCTTCCACATCGTTGATACCTTGAGAGCTCCTCTCCCCCTTCTAACATATATACATTCCCATGAGCACCTTCGACTTGTTGACCTTGGTTTTGAGGACATTGATTCCGATAGTGTCCTTGCTCCCCGCATGTGTAACATGTAACCATGGCCTTGCCTCTACAATTCCTGGCAAGGTGTCCCATTGTTGACTTGTAACCTTAGCAGACAAAGACCCGTGTGATGATACTTACATCGATTACATAGTGGGTAGGTTCCAGCATAACCTCTGCCTTCTATTGGTGCAGCAACATATACCATTGCAGTTTCTTGCCCTCTATTCTGTTGTTGATGATGGTTAGTGTTGCGGTTTTGGTTGTTGTTGTTATAACCTCCTTGGTCGTCTTCCCACTTTCTTTTGTTTTTGTTGGTTTGGTTATCGTTGTTGTTGTTGTTTTGGTTGGTGTTGGTGTACTTGCCTCTCTTCACTACCTGGGCCATGAGCTTTTGAGTCAATCGAATAGCTTCCTCAATCGTTTGCGGGTCAGAAGAAGTCACATCTCCTTGAATAACCTCGGGAAGTCCCCCGATAAAAGCCTCTAGTAACTTCTCGTTATCCGAAACCATAGATGGGCATAACACGGCCAATTCTTGAAATCTTCGAATGTAAGTATCAATGTCATACCCAATAGTTACCAACTCATAGAATTCTGTCTCCAACTTTTTCACTTCCGTACGAGGACAAAACTTCTTAGTTACCAAACCCTTGAATTGCTCCCAAGTAAGCTTGAAAGCATTCTCTATTCCCATCGGTTGAGCATATGAGTTCCACCACGACAACGCTCCATCAAGTAGTGTACTCGTAGCAAACTTGACCTTGCTATCATCCGGGCAATTACATAACAAAAACACGGACTCCAATTTCTCGAACCATCTAACCATGGCAGTGGCTCCTTCAGTCCCTTTAAACTTGGTGGGATCTCCACTCTTGAAATCCTTATACGAACAGCTTTTAACCCCGGACCCTCTTACATTTACTGCAGCAGCAGCCGCAAGTTTTGCGGCTTCGGCGACAGCAGCCGCGGCCTCGGCAACAGCAGCAGTCACCGTTTCCCTTTCCATCCTTAAAGCATCAGCAATGCTATCATTCACCAACTTTTGAATTGCTGCTTGGGTCATTTCCGGTGTGGCTTTCTTCGGCGCCATATCTTCTTCAAAACAAGAGGAAGTGTGAGACGTAGCAAAATCCGATGTTAATAATAAGCGCTTCAAAGAAATGTGATAAGAAACGATAAGTTTGAAGTTATTTTTTTTTTTTTGAAATGATCGACGGGTTCCGCAAGGGTGGGTTATGAGGTGTTGTAAGTGCTTCAAGGTATGATGGTTTAGAGACTTAATGTGTGAATAAAGTGTAACTCGACATGTTAGTGGTGAAACGAAGGAGTGAGAGCGACTTCGTCCTATTTAAACGTTTATCTCGGCATTCGTCGTTATCGATGATGAATCAGCTGATATAAAAATTGTGATAGGGAATGACAAGGAATTCTCCACGTTAGAGTATGGGGAAAAGATAATGGGATGGGCATTTAAGGGCATCCATGTGACAATCGATGTGAAATGAAAGTGAATAACTCGAAAAATGTACATAATGACCGCATGTGAAGTGAACATGTACTTGTGATGAAATGATGAGATGCTATGATAATGTAGTTATAGTCTAGGGTCAATGATGCAACCTAGTTCTCTATAACTGAAGCTCTGATGCCAATCTGTCACACCCCCAAATTACCTGTTTTGCAGCGGAATGGAATTCCTGGGGATTGACTGTCATAGCATCACAATCACAGTTATATTGAACGACCTAAAGTGTCGTTTGAAAAGAACATCGTTTGATTTAATAAAATAATCAGAGTTTACAAAGTAGGTCCCAAATGAAAATCAACTTGTGCGGAAATAAGTTTGTTACAATTCAACGATGTTTTAAAGTACGTAAAACCCAAGTGAGACGCGTCGTCACCACGACTCCATGATGTGTCCAAATGCATGCCATGAAGTGAATGCCTTAGATACCTGAGATAAAACATGCTAAAGTGTCAACACAAAGGTTGAGTGAGTTCATAGAGTTTGTTTTGAAATGTAAAGCCTTCCAAAATCGTTTATGCAGCAAAGGCATTGTAAATCGTTGAAATGTAAAGACTTTCAAAATCGATTATGTAGCAAAGGCATTGTAAATCCACTCAGTTCCAAGTCCCGCCCATACAAAACTTGCAACCTGTGTGTTCACAACCCACTGCCAGAATATGCATAGTTTATGTTCAAACAGAATCGTCAAATGAATTCACAAAATAGTGCATGACTCAATGTATCGAAATCGTTTATGCAGCAAAGGCATTGTGAATCCACTCAGTTCCAAGTCCCGCCCATACAAAACTTGCAACCTGTGTGTTCACAACCCACTGCCGAAATGTATATAGTGTATGTTCAAATCGTTCCAAGACCGTTAGACCAATGAATATACCAAGACCGTTAGACCAATGAATATACCAAAACCGTTAGACCAATGAATATACCAAGTCCGTTAGCTCAATGAATATACCAAGACCGTTAGACCAATGAATATATGAAATAGAAATTCTAAGTATGGCAATAATGTTACTTCGCATGACTAGCATTTAGTTCGTATAAACATATAATTTGCAAATAATCATGAATGTAATAAAAATAGTCGAGCATGTATCTCCCCCAAAACAGTTATGAAAGCATTAAAACAAGAAAAGTGGGGCTATGGAACTCACTTGGTAAACTGGAATAATGGCAAAAGTGAGTACACCGAGGTTTAAAGTGATGCGTTAACCGGGACCTATTACGAATGATTTGATATGTCATGAGTTGCAATGTAATGTTATGCATGCACTTCGTATGTTATTTATACCATTTACGGGTTTTGAAAATATTACTCGTCGTCGAAAAATACTCTTTTGACGTCTTGACCCTTCAAAAATGACCTTACATGTTTTTACGTCAAAATGTCATCCTATAATGGTTTTATAATGATTTACGGTGAAATTATCACTTTTCGTCGCAAAACAATGTCGTCGGAAAAATCATGAAATTAACAAAAATGGCTTTGGAAAAATAGTCGTAAAACAGTGTACGTCGATCGTTAGAGAACGAACTCGACGGTTTTGGAAAGTTTGTATCGATATCTAAAAGTTTCAGTTCAGGAGTTTTCGTCCAAAAGGTCTCGAACATAAAGATAATAAGGGTTAAAGTTGGTGGTTTTTGGCTAATTGAGTGCAGAAAATTAGTTACGGCAAGTTTATGAAAAAGTGCATATCTTTGTCGTTTTAAATCCGTTTTCTACGTTTTATATGTCCTTAGCTTCGTATCAAAGTAAACTAATATATTTTTGACAAGTCGAAATAATTTGTGAAGCTTAAGGCTCGTTTTTGACTCGAAAATACTAAAAACATGTTGCTGAAAATTTCAGAAAATAATACGTTTCGTCGTCAAACTTGTAAAATCCATAACTTCTTCGTTATAAGTCCGTTTTATTCCGTTCAAGCGGCCACGGATTCGTTTTAAAGTATATTTTCTAAATATCAAGGCCAAAGTTTTGTACCAAATGTCGGATTTTCCAGAAAATTGAAACAAGGACAGAACCTTAAAATATAGTTATCGAAAATAGTTTTTCTCGGACAAAACCTATTCTAATCCCTTCAAATCAACTCCAAAACTAATCTAATCCTACCATACACCTTCTTAGGGTGTCATGGGTTCCTAATCACCATCAAGACCAACCAATACCATGGGAATAATTATAGGATGACCAATATGTATATATAACTCAATAAATCATGAAATAAATGGTATAAATCACATATCATGCATATAAGCTCCAAAAATGAAAAGAAACATATGAAAATGAAAAGGAAACATGAAAATGATAAAAACAAGCTTACTAGTGATTATGATGAGGTGCTAGTAACAAGGATTATCCTAAATACTCTTGGTTTTTATTTCAAAACCATATAAAGAGTAATAACTAGATTGTAAATACACTTGCTCTTGATAAAAATTTTGATCCCTTGTACTCCTTGATGTGTAACCGGTTTTGGAGAGCCCCAAGGAAGAGAGAAATATTTTTAGCTATCACTTGTGAAATGATGAAATGAATGAGGAAATAAGTTAAGTAAGACTTTAGATTGTGTAGAAACATGTAATATCACAAACCATTCCATATTAATTGTCACCCCTCCCCAAGGGCCGGTTTTGGGGGGGCTTTGTCTTCCAATTATTTTTTTTTTTTTAAAACATTTACTTGCATGTATATATATGTAAGACTTGTAATATATTGTGTATTATTTAAGAAAGTGTAAGTTAAATAAATGTAAAAGTAAATGGTAGAATTTTTGGTACAAGTAAGTTTTTATTAAATCAAAATAGATTGTATTGAGGTGATAAAAATTGTAAAAATACTTTCCTTGTGAAACTTGAGTGATAAAATAATTATCGTACAATTTTTAAGAAAAGCGACGTAATAATTAAATTTTAACGATTAATATATCAAATAAATTTGAAACACTAGGAAAACTAAAAATATAGTTTTTATGAACTAAATGTAAGTTTAAAAATACATCGGGATCATTTTTGAAAGTAATGGATTAAATATTCAAAATAATAACTCACGCGATAAAGTTTATTAAATAAAAATTACGCGTTGAAGGTAAAATGAAATGTCGTGAATGTACTAATGAGATGCAAATGATGTCCATGAAATGTAGACTAATCATAGTCCATATGAAATGTACGTGATGTCATGATCATGAATTCGCCGCTAAACCTCCAAGGTTACGCGAATTTGAAACAAGTAAACCAAGTTTACTATGAACGTTGAAATAATGAGATGTGAACTGTGTCGAGAAATGACCTGAAAGTACGGGTTGTCACAGTTTACGGTTGTGGATAAGCTCATAAGGTGTTTTGTTGTGGCGTTTGGTAATCATTGAACAATTCTGAATGTAGCATGCAGTTGACACGGCTTCAGCCCACAAGTAATCTAGAAGTTTTGCATTAATTAACATCGTTCTTGCAGCTTCCACTAACGTACGGTTTCGTCTGTCAACAACTTCGTTTTGCTCCGGTGTTCGCGCAATTGATGTTTGATGCTCAATTCCCACTTTCTCATAAAATGCACGAAGAGTTTGATTCACAAATTCAGTTCCTTTGTCTGTTCTGATTTGTTTGACTGTGTTCTGGAGCTGAACTTGAATTTTCCTGAGAAAGGTGATGATCATCTGTGGAGCTTGATCTTTACTTCGAAGAAAATAAACCCAAGTCCATCTTGAGTAGTCATCTACAATTACCAATATGTAGCGTTTGCCATTAATCGTCTGCACGCGCATCGGGCCACACAAATCCATGTGAAGAAGATGAAGCACATGCTGTGAGCTGTGTTCCACCTTTGAAGGAAAGTGAGCACGAGTTCTTTTCCCTTGTTCACAAGCTGATCATAGGTGATCTTTAGAATACCGAAATCTTGGGAGACCTTCAACAAGTTTGTACCGTGCAAGATTGGTTATGGTTTGAAAGTTTAAATGTGAGAGACGACGGTGCCATAGCCAGGACTTTGTAGATGCAACCTTAGAAAGTAGACAGATGGGAGATGAAGCAATCATGTCTTGTATTGAGATTGTATAAAGACTTGAATTGCGGGTGCCAAACATAAGATCGTTTCCTTGTAGATCACGAATGAGACAAGTTTTCTCCCGAAAAGCAACTTCCAAATCTCCATTACAAAATTGACCGACTGAAAAGAGATTATGACCGAGACCTTCCACATAATAAACTCTGCTAATTTCTATGTTACCATTGATGTAATCTCCGTAGCCCATAATAGCTGCGAAGTGATCATTCCCGAACCTGACAGTGCCAATGAACTTTGAAATAAAGTTTGATAATAGTTTGAGATTGCCTGTCATGTGCCGGGAACATCCGCTATCAACAACCCAGAGGATGATCTGTATCACCTGCATTGCACACAGACGACACAGATGGAATAGAAGTAGATGTGGAACCCGAAGAGTTAGAGGGTTCCGATGCAGATTTAGATGAAACACACATGTTCATGATTTTTGGTATCCATGTAAAGCCAAGTGTATTATGTAACCATTTTTGCCATCTCCAACTAGTCTTAGCTTAGGTCTTAGTGAATGCACTAGGTGATAAGTTCTTCCTAGGAGGTGAAGGGGGTTCTTTGGGTACATCAATTATTGTAATTGGAACATTAGAGGGTGGTTTACCTAGCACAGACTTAGAAGCATTAGTGGGCCTAGAGGTATTCCGTTTTCTATTATTCCGCTTACGATTCAAGATAGCCTTAGCAACACATTTATCATGACAACCAGAAAACATGCTTTTACGACAACCAACACAAGAGGCTTCAAACAAAACATTAAGAGTACTTAAAGATTCAGCATTTGTTACATCACTTTGATCATTACATTTGTCAAACGCAATATCTAAAGTGGGTGCAACTAGAGTTTTATTCAAAGTCCTAGGGTGTTATTCTACTTCAGCATTCTTTATTGTTCTTTCCTTACGTCGCAACTTCCTATTCTTCCTTGTATTGCTCCTAGGCTGTGAAGTGCGGGCGTTGGGAAAAGAGGCAACTATTCCTGTTTCAGTAGAGGGAAGCACATTAGTTTCTTGTGGTTTGTCATTAGATGTTCTAGAGTCCTTTTGAATCTATGTAGGTGCAGTTACTACAGTGTTACTATCCCTATCTTGTTTAAGTTTCACCAACTCTGCTTGTAGATCATGGATTTTATGTAACAAATCTAGATTTTCAGAACGAGTGAGACCATTTCGTCGTAAAACATCTTTGGTGTAGGCAAGATGATCATCAAGGTCTTTTGACGCTTTAGCATGAGTCTTTTTGAGTAAATCAAATATGACACTATATTCCTTTTTAACTTTTGAAATTTCTTGTTCATATTTTGAGATTTGACATTTCAAATACACATTTTCATCATCCAGTTGCTCAACTTTTGGATTAAGAGTTTTGGTATGCAACTGGTGGAGTTTGTTTTGCAAAGCGAGTTCACGAGTGTGATAATCTTTTTGACACCATTAAAGACGACATTTTGCATTTGAAAGCTCGTTTAACAATCGCTCATTTTCAAATTTTAAAGATGTGATTTGAACACAGTATCAGTATTCTCAACATTGGCAACACAATCGACAAAATCAGCAGAGATATAATCAAATGCATATGCAACAGAATATAATAGCACACCATTATTGATATCAGCACAGATAACATCTTCCAAGAGTCAATCAACATCTTTTCTCAACATTTTCTTTTTTTGTTTAGTATTTGAAAATGATGTTTCTGTTTGTTCGAAAACTTTTCAAGTTCCTTGTGAAAATCCCGTTCCCAATATATTGCACAATTTTTCAAATTTTGGACATGTGGTAAAATTCTTTTCTGAAAAATATCTCTTTGGGCTCGCGCTTGAGGCAATTGAAAATGTTCAACTTTTATTTCAGAATTGATTTCAATTTCACGTTCCAAAATTTTGATTTCCGATAAGAATGTTTCAAAATATTTTATAACTTTACATTGTTCGGCTAATGGCTTTATTTCACTGAGTGAAGGTAAAGGACCATTAATTTGTGCAGTATTGGAAAGGGGACCCTCATTAGAAGACTCAGAATTAGGTGTGATAACCCAAGGTGTGTTAGAAAAATCCTGTTATGTGACGAAAGTAACAGCTTTTGAATAGTTAAATAGTTTGTTATAAACAACATTTTCCAATTTTGACCGACTCTCGTCTTCTGCATCTAATTCCTCTTGACGATTATATTCAACAACACTCATAATTGAATCATCAATTCTATGTTCTGCACTGTAAACTTCAGGATTTGGTTTGAATGCTCTATTTGAAAACTTTGGTTTGTAATCAGCAAGATTTGGTCCATATCCACTTGGATTTGGTTTAAAAGTAAACTTTTGAATAGTTGTGATTGACTCACCATGTTTATAAACAACATTTCGAAACTCTTTGATTTTGTTTTGTAAGTTGATAATTTCTTCAAGATAGTCATCTATTCGTTTCGTTGAATGCTTTTTGTACTCATAGAACTGTTTTTGACAATTTAACAACTCAGACTTGGCTTTGTTAGTTTTCGAAGTGAGAGCATTAAGTTGTTGTTTAGGATCATATTTCAGTTGTTCTATTTGAGACAGCAAAGCATTCTTAGATGCGACTAGATCACGTATCTGTTGTGCTAATGATTTTTCGTTTTGGTAAGATTTAGCAAAAGTGACTTCAAAACCTTTTTCACGTTTTTCTTGAGTTTGAAAAATGTTGAGTTGATACTTTAAGCATTCATTATCCTCAGTTAACAGTGCATTTTTATCTTTTAATTGCTGATTGATGTTACGGCATGTTTCCATTTGGGATTTATGGTCGTTAAGTAAGGTCATGAGCTCAATATATAGATTAGACGAAATATCAGCTTGTTCAACGTGAGTCTCAACATGATCATTATTTAGATCCTCAAATATAACCACGGAGTCAACTTGATTATCAGTGTTAACTATAAGGTCATCTTGATTGTCAAATATAACTACGGGATCTATTTGATTATCATTGGAATGAGATGTTGAAGGCTCATGTTGAACATCCTAATCCTTGTCGGATGCAGACGTTGGCGGAGATATCAGATCAGTAATGAATATAGTTTGATCCGATACCTGAGTCAAGCCGTCAGTGTCATACACTGGGCCTGTGTGACACATGTAGAATTCTTGCATGTTTGCCATTAACATCATAGTTGCATTAGCCTACAAGTCCTCCATATCATCATCTGAATCTGCATTAGCCATAAAGCTATGTTCCTTGTTGGTAAGAGTTCCTCCAGCTTCATCCTTGAGAGCCAATAGTAAAGCCTCTTTGTGATAAGCGAGGCCTCTTGTCCTCGGCTTTGGGCATGCATTAGCCAGATGACCCTTCTCATTACAGTTATAACAACGAATACCATTAACCCCATTTTGAGCATTTCCCTGTTCAACCACTTGAGCCCTTTGTTGTTGTGGAGCACCCATGTTATTCCTTCCCATTGGATTAAACCCTTGACCACTACCCATCTAACGAATATTACCATGATTCTGAACTTCAACACGTCCATTGTTAACAACAGCCTGATTCGTTGTGTTTGATGAGGTACGAATGCGATTGTTGGATTTGTTTGAATATTGTCCGAAAGCTCTAGCAATCATGACAAACCCTTGTTGCAATGCATCAAAAGCTTCTGTATCCTCATTTGATTCATTGTAAAGTGCTTGATCATTGTTGTTGTATGGAACCAATTGAGTTTCTTGAGATTGTTGTTGTGATGGATCATATGGGGTAATTGTAGCAGTTGGTTGTGGAGGATTTGTGAAGACAGTTTGTAGAGTTGGAAATTGAGGATAACAGGCTTGAGCCCACAAAGCTAATTGTTGATTATCCGGAAGTGAAGGTGAGACTGGAAGTCCACGGATAACCCTTTCTTTGTCAACTTCTTTTTGGTGGGGCTTCAAATAGTCGTACAACAATCCGTATGTAGCATGATGAAGATTCTTTGCTTGATGGATGAAAATGACATACTTTTCCCAATCAGGACCAAGACTACTCAGGAACTTGGTGTTGATAGCAATTCTTGGCATAATGATGTTATGTTTCTCCAAGTCATTGATGATATCAGAAAATCGATGATGATATGACTCTAATGTCTCCCCTGGTTCAATCATGAAGTGTTCATAAGCCAAGTAGATTTTGGATTCTATGTCTTCTTGATTGAGTTATGTGCCTTCCATGAGAAGATGAATATGCTCCCACATTGCTTTAGCAGTCTTTTGAGCATCAACACTTCGAAGTATCAGGTTAGGTAATCCCAAAAGGATGTATTGCATTGCCAGTTCATCGGCTTCAAAGTGTAGAAGTTGATCAGTAGTGAGTTCATTAAGACTGACAATTTTGGTGACATCACCTCTTGGTGGATTAGCATTTGGATCTCCGGGTACAGTGACAGTAGGCATCTGAAACGAACCTTCCAGAATGACCTTCTTCAAGAAATTTCCATGTGGCTTCTTTAGATCACAAAACCTAAAGAACCTTATCACCCATTGATCGTAGTTTCCGGGAGTGAGCATTGGAGGTCTATCAAGTGATCCAGCCTCATGAATGGATTGTTGGCTACTTAAAGCTTCACATATCTTTGCAAACCAAGACGGTTCCTTCATAGTATTCCTGGATGGATGTTGATTGTGAAAGTTTGTGTAAGGTTGTACTTGAAGACTAGGGGGTGGTTGAATTGCTCCTTGAGGAAATTGTTGTTGAAATTGTTGTTGTTGTTGTAGTTTGTAAGATATAACTTTTCACATACACATCATAACATTAACACAAGGTAGCATATAGATGGAATTCTAGAGAGAGAAAGTTAGAGGTTTAGGGAACTTAGTGAGAGAAAGTGAAAGATATTATTATGAGCTCCAACTCTCTACCTTGGGAGGTAGAGAGTATTTATAGTCTTACATAAATCGCCACACATCGGGCTGTGGATCAGGCATACAGTGGGTAAAGACCCGTCCGTCCTCCACGGTGTTACTTAACTAAATACTACTTAACTAAATATTACTATGACTACGAGCTTTCTAACGATTACATATACTTGAGGTGACCGACTCTTTAATACTGGGAATTTCTAATTCCTAACAATCTCCCCCTAAGGGAGGTCACCTAAATCATTCACTAAAATTACATTGAATACAAACAGATATGACATTAACAATTGTTCTTGCATTCTTGATGTAGTCCTTTGTTCCTAAGCTCGTAGTCATTGATTCTTCACATTGCATGTTTGGTTACATCAAGTGGAGGTCTTTACTCGATCCACGTGATAATAATTTTGAGCCAGCTTTTGAGATCATCAGCTAGTAGAAAATCTCTGATACATCCATTGTGGTGTTGGTATTATGTGATGTTGTGACATTCGGACCGACATGCTCACATTCTGGATCATGATATATTCTCATCAGAGTAGCGGAAGCATTTGTTGATTCATGATATTGGCAGCGTAGCAGGAAGCATGGAGTAAAAATATCGAGTCATTGATGCACTAATCATGATTTCTTTTGAGATGAATGTGTTAAGTGAGCATGCGGCTATGGTTTGACCGCTTCATTCTCGATCACAAACGCCGGGTGTACCTGCATAAGACAGTTAGCAATAAAGCGCACGAAAGTGTCTTTGATCACTTTCGATGAATTGAGGTACACGGCCCACGGTTCCCGTTGATCAAGTACAAGTACGCCGTGATCAGTATAATTCGAAGAATTTCCTTGACAGGTTTCGCATGCTCTAGCTGTTCTCAAACCGGAACGTCTCAAAGAAGACAACACGGAGTGAGTGAACCAGCGAATTTACGTCCACTGATTGATGAAAAGAAATTTGAAAAACAATCGTGTATTGCTCAATAGAAATTGTTTTTGCAATATAACGAAGGTTTTAATGAAAATCAATTATCAATCATAAAACACCTTTTGATTTGAAAAATTAGTACACAGTCGTCATGCTAATGAAAAGAGTTTTAAAGCACAAAGACCGGTTTTTCAAAGGTATCCGTCAATCCATAACCTGAACCGGATTGATTCAAAAGATTGAATCGCCCCATTGTTTCTGTTTCGTTGTCACATGGTTGATCCATATAATAGATCTCACATGCCACCTACCAGAGCTTGTTTGATGTTGGCTCCAGAAGGCTTTCCATCTTCATTGTGAATGTGTAAACACATCACTCGGATGTTCTGGCAATACCACAAGGATAATGCGTAGGACTCAAGATATAATCTCTCTTTCCACATTGTGTGAAACAGAGAGTCTTCATTGAAAGTGTCCTAATGAGATTTATTGATGATCTCGTGGCTCTAGACTCAATTTGTTCATTTTTGGATCCTATATGCGGAGACTAGGGAGAGGGTCTCCTTCTTCAATATCAACAATCTCTAAGAGAAAGTCGATAGATAATGTCGGTTCCCGTGAGAATGAAACAAGTCCTTTTAAGAGGAACTTGAGTGGTTTGGGAAGTTGAAGTGCAGTGCGTCACTGGGTCCATGACGTCTTGTCTTCAATACCGATGTTACCATCAGTAGCATATGAATTGAACCCGGTTTCTGCCCTAAGGTTGAATAAATGGAGGGCTATTTGTTTTCACCTTTTTCTCATTCAATTCTTTTTAATTCTTCAACCCCTTTAGTGCTTACCGAGACTTCATAGCTAGAACCTTGTTGGGTTTATTCCAGTACTAGCTCAGTCTTAGTCCGCACTCTTCCCATATCTCATTTTTCTCCTTTTATCATCATACCTAAGAACTCTACACTAACTAGTGGATAGTCCCTGGGTAGATCCCTCCGGTTCTGGCGGATCATGGGAACCAATACCTAACCTTATCATCCTTATATCACCGTACATAAAGTAAGGTTGGTCGGTCTATTTGGTATTGTTCATCTGCCATTGGAACCAATTGAAAACCATTTGAAAATCAATTCAGATACTTGTGATATATTATCAAAGCATTTTGTACCTGAATTGTTTTTGATATTTTTAGAACGAGAACTCCCCTCAACATGTGCATCAAGTATTTGAAAATGTTTTGCACACGGAGGCAAGAGAAAGAATTAACTTCTTTGATTACCATTTTCTAAAAGATATCAACATCACTTCCCTAATCGAATCAAGTAGATAAAGCATTTTGGGGAAGGATGAGGTTTTCATGATTTTGCTCCCCTCAATATGTGCCTCGAGATTTGAAAAGAGTTTTGCACATACTAGAGGGAACCTGCACATTGAGATAAGTGATCACGTTTCAAATCATTGTGGTTTAATATAGATGCTCCCCTCAATGTGTGCATGGAAAATTTGAAATCGTTTGTCACTTACGGGGAGGCAAACATGCTAATCACTTAAGAAACCATTTATCGAATTATCAGTTTAAATCCTATTTAAATCACAACTTCTCCCCCGATCACAATTATTAAAACATTTGAGATTTGTGATCTCTATAGATTTAAATTGATTTTGAAAGCTTTTAAGGAGAATTGTGACTTGATTATGAAAGCGTTTTAACTGATAAGGATCTTATGTTGAGATTTTAAACTCCATTGGTTAAACATGCATGTACATCTTTTGAAAACAATTTAATGCCAAATAACTTTTAATTTAATTGAAATCATTCTCCCCTCAATCAATGACATAGGTTGTTGATTGAGAGATAGAGATTTTGACAGATAAGTCCCGATGATTATCAAAAATAGAGACCGAGTTATTTTTCAAAGCATTTAGTTTTCAGCAGATAAATGTTATAGAATCCGAGCATGGAATTTGAAAACATGGTAAAACATGGCTCTGTTCTTTCTTTTAAAACCGGGTTATTGCCTGAAAATGACAATTAACCATTGTTTCTCTTCTCCAAAAATATTTTTGATTTTTTGATTTTTTTTTTAAGAATTCGAACAACATCTAAAGTCCCGTGTCATTCTTTGAATGACAGCACAAAGACCGTAGATATTATCGAACCGAGAAAAACATGACAAATTGACAATATTTTTGAAGATTTTTCGAATTTTTAAGATTTTTATGGATTTTGAAAGTTTTATAATTTTCTATTTGATTTTGAGAGTTTTATAATTTTGTATTTTGTTTTTCGAATAAATATTTACAAGAGATAGATGAAGATAGACCTTTACTCCTCGTCTTCCTCCTGAAGACGTTTGAGTGTTTCTGGTTGAAGGCTTTTCAAGCCAAGTCGTGGAAGAATAAACTCAAAACGTTCTCTTGGAAGAGCTTTGGTGAAGATGTCCGCTAACCGATATTCAGACCTCACAAAATATAGTTCCACCACACCTTTTTCCACTTGTTTCCCGATGAAATGATGTCGAATGTCGATATGCTTTGCTCTTGAGTGTTGAACGTTGTTGCATGAGAGAGCAATAGCACTTTTATTATCACAGGACAGAGGGATTTTGTTGAATTCAAAGCCATAGTCAGATAATTGAGATCTCATCCATAAGATTTGAGCACAACATGATGACATGGAAATGTATTCAGCCTCTGTCAGAGGAAATAGAAGTACTCATTTGCTTCTTTGAAGACCAGCTCACAAGCTTTATCACCCAAAAACCGAAAGCACCTCCGGATGTACTTCGACGTGTATCTTGACAACCTGCATGATCCGCATCTGCATAGGCCGTTAGTGACATACCGGTGTCCTTCGGGTACCATAGTCCCATATTGATGGTTCCTTGGAGATACCGAAAGACCCGTTTAAACGCTTCAAGGTGCTTTTTAGTAGGCTTAGCCTGGTATCTAGCACACATGCTAACAGCGAACAAGATGTCGGTCTACTAGCGTGAGGTACATCGGGATCCAATCATACTACGATATTTCGTTTGGTCAATCATGATCCCCGAGTGGTCCTCATCTAGTTTGGTTCGATCAATCATTGGGGTGTCAACAGGGTCACATGAATCAAATCCAAATTTCTTTAAAATCTCTGTTGCATATTTAGATTGATTTATGAAAATGCCTCCGGGACTTTGTGATATTTGTAATCCCAAGAAAACGACATTTGTCCCATCATTGACATTTGAAACTTAGAACTCATTTCATTAGAAAAATGATCACATTCCATTGGGTCAGTCGAGGCAAAAATAATATCATCAACATAAATTTGAACATAAGTTAAATGTTTGCCGACTTCCGTGAACAATGTAGGATCAATGCTCCTTTATGAATCCGGTTGATAGAAGAAACTTTGACAGTGTATCATACCATGCCCTTGGAGCTTGCTTTAAACCGTAGAGAGCCTTCTTCAGACGATAAACGTGAGTAGGATGCTCTTGATTCACAAATCCTTCAGGTTGGCTGACGTAGACGACTTCTTTAAGATCTCCGTTCAGAAATGCCGTCTTCACATCCATCTGATACACTACCATGTTCTTACTAGCCGTTAGAAAGATTCTGATTGCCTCGATTCGAGCAACAAGAGCAAAAGATTCTTCAAAGTCTATACCCTCCTCTTGACGATATCCTTTAGCAACTAAACGAGCCTTGTTCTTCAACACATCACCATGCTCATCAAGTTTTACTTTGAAGATCCATTTGAGAGCTATAATCATAGCACAGTCTGGAGCAGGTACTAACTCCCATACATCAAGTCGATCAAACTCATGAATTTCATCTTGCATGGCATTGAACCAGCTGTCTTCATTCATGGCGGTTTTAACATCTTTTGGTTCGATCTTAGAAAGTACGGAGTTGAAGAAACACCATAAGGCATCGGTTGCAAGTTGTTTCCGGGTTGATACAGGACGAGAGGGATTTCCAATGATGTTGTCTAATGGATGATCGTGAGTCCATTTTCTAAGGTGTTCATGTGGCAGTTGTTGAGGAACTGAGGTAGCCGAGTCGATGTCTCCTGAAGAAGATGGTTCTGATGATGATTCAGGAGTAGCAAATATGTTTTCAAATGGAGCATCCTTAGGAGTAGCAAAGGGATTAACTTCATCATTGATGCCGGAAACATTTCCATGATGTACATTTGAAGAATGATGATTTGTTGATGAGACTGAAGGATCAGCAGCAGGTGCTTCTTGACTTAAAGATATTGAGACTGAAGGATTGACTTCATTCACAGGAATATGAGCATCCTCTGTTGCAGGAATCATCACCTCATTAGTGTTTGAATCATACAGTTCATCAAACATAGGATCAAACAATTTCTTTACATCATCTTCAGATGGAGGTACATATGGAGTTTCTTGAGTAGAGTTTGGAACAAGAGATGAACCAATGGGAATGTCTTGAAGTGCGGTCCGAGCTGGATTGTCCAGGAGCCATTTGACCGGTCAACTCATCAAACGTAACGTGAATGGTTTCCATGATATTTCGGGTTCTTTTGTTATAGATTCGGTATCCCTTTTGTTTGGTGCATATCCTACAAATACTCCAATGTCAGCTTTAGCCCTCAGTTTCCCTAAGTCTTGACCCTCATTAGTTGGATAGCACAATGCACCAAACACACGAAGGAAAGAGAGATTAGGTTTTCTGTTGTGGACAAGTTCATATGGAGTTTTTCCATGTACGGTGTGGATTAGGGAACGATTTTGTGTATAGCATGCAGTGGCAATTGCTTCAGCCAGAGAAACATTGGAACCTTTGAGTAAATCAGCATTGTTCTAGCGGCTTCAAACAGAGTCCGATTTGCGTCTTTCAACTACACCGTTCGTTGAGGAGTTCGTGGAAACACTTCTTTGATGACTGATTCCAACGCTTTCATAGAATTCATTAAGTTGTTTGTTGACAAATTCAGTTCCATTGTCTGTTCGACAATTCGGCGGTTTTGTTAAGTCGAACCTGCAACTGTTTGATGAGTTTGATGATGATATCAGGAGTTTCATCCTGTGTCTTTAAGAACTTGACCCTGTGAATCTAGAGTAATCATCAACCACAACTAACACATATTTCTTCCCAAAGATATTCTGCAACCTCATTGGTCCACATAAATCCATATGAATCATATGAAGAACTTCTGTGAAAGAGTTAGTAGGTTTGGGTTTATGGGCATATTTCTTGCTTTTTCCCAATTGACATGCTGAACAAAGATGATCCTTTTCATACTTTAGTCTAGGTAAACCTACAACTAGGTCCTTTCTCGAAAGATCGTTGATGGTGCCGAAGTTCAAGTGATTGAGACGACGATGCCATAACCATGACTTTGTTTTTGAAGCCTTTGATAACAAGCAGATTGGAGAAGCCCTCATCATGTCATCGATAGAGATGGTGTAAAGGTTTGAACCACGAGTTCCTTTTAACAGTTCCTTACCATTAAGATCTCTAACAAAGCAAGTATGTTTTCTGAAGGCAACTTCTAGATCAGAGTCACAGAATTGACCAACAGAGAACAGATTATGACCTAAACCTTCCACATAATAGACTCTCGAGATGACACTATCACCAACAACATAATCTCCATAACCCATAATAGCACCGAAATGATCATTACCAAATCTAACAGTCCCGATGAACTTGCTCACGAAGTTCATGAGCCGTGACCGGTCTCCAATCATATGCTTGGAACAGCCTGAGTCCAGGTACCACATAACGATTTGAACGATCTGCAGTTGAACACAGACAAGAATGGATAACTGGATAATTGGGATCCCCATGCAAGAATGGGTTCCATTTGGTTAGTAGCAACAGTTGGAACACCCACATCATAATCAGAAACATCCATATCAGAAGTAGAAGCAATGGAATCATTGGGAATAGATGCAATGCTGGTGTCAGTATTTGACCTATTCAAAGTATGTTTACTTCTTAAGGGAATAGTTCTACAAGTAGGCATCCATTTTCTAGTGGGCATAATCTTAGCAGTGTGAGAACAAAACTGATTATTCTTATGACCAAAAGGTATCCAATAATAACCTATCTTTATAAAAGTTCTTCCTGTGGGTTTCCACTGTTTTCTAACAATCTTTCCTTTTTGCCTTTTTGCCTTATTTGCACGATTATTAGCATTAGCAATTTTAACTGGGCATTTGACAGCATTAGACAAAGCATTCACACCACATTCATGATTAGCAAAAGAATTCAAGCATGCAGCATTACAAGGTTTGCAGATAGTATCAGAATTCGAATTAATTACAGGACGCCTAAGGCTAATACTAGAATCAACACGATTCGTTTTATTCAACTCAAGCTTAAATTTCCTAGATTGGTCTTTACTCTCTTCCATGCACATTCTTAGCTTGCAAGGTCCTATCATTCCTTGTATTGTCTTGAGACTTTGACATGCTCGCTTTAAAGTCACCTGATTACTCTGTAGAGGGAATGGGAACATTAGTTGGTTGATCTAATTTTTGCATTCCTGAACTTGATGTGCAAGGATCTGAAGTACTAGAAGGCACATTAGTGTATACTTTAAGACTGTGATTTGAGCTTTTTGCAGGCACACTAAAGTTCACTTTCTTAGCACTAACATATCTCGAATCTGAACTACTTGAAGGCACATTAGTGTTTCCTTTTTTAAGACTGGGCATAGAACGGATTTCCTGCTTGGCACTAGGCATAGAACAGGGCATCACAGCTTTGCCTTTTTCACCTAAGGTTAAGGATTTTGGACATGTGGCAATTACACATTCTAGCAACTCTTGAGATCGTTTGGCCTGGAGGCAAGCAAACCTAATTTCACTATCAAGAGGTTTGTTAATGAAATCCTCTTCGACAATCTCACGGAGACATTCTAGACTATCCTTAAGGTGAGCACAGTATTCATGAAAAGCATGTTCATTATTCCTAAGATGAGGAGGAATATATTTAACTGTCACCGTGTATTTGCAGTCTAAGGGTGACTTTGAGACAACATTCTTATTGAAAACAAGTGGCAGTTTCCCATTTCCCTGACTTCTTAGATTCTCAATTTCCTTTTGTAAAGACGTTATTTTTTCGTTGTTTTGGTCACGGGTGACTTTCATTGAATCATATAACTCTTTAAAATGTCGTTTAACTTTTTCATTTTCTTCTAGAAAACTCTCGTTTTCCTTTTGTAAGGCATCAACTAAGTTTTGAAGATGAAAAGTTTGAGAATTATGAGAATCTAAAGAGGAGGATTTGGGAGCCTGTCTTATTGTTCGCTTGACCCTTTAATTGAGAGATTTGGGCTTTCAACTTTCTGATCGTGTTGCACTGAGCTTGAATCTGTTCATCACGCTTGTTAATTTGAAAAACTGCATCAAACTCTGGAGCATCTGACGATGTCTTGATATTTGAAGTTTTAACATTTTCTTTAAGATGTTGATATTTTAGTTGTAAATTAAAATGCTCAACTTCCAGTTTAGAAAAATGTTTAACCAAATTGTTGTGATCATCCAGTTCAATTTTCTCGTTTAGTTCAGAATTAGTTTTTCAAGCTCAATGACACGATCATGGGAGACTTTCATGGCCACAGATAGTTCATGAAATTTGGAAGCATTAATAGAGCAATTTGAAGCAGTGAAAAAGATATCTTGAGCAACACATTCAGTAATAAGAGTCTCATTTAAGGTATGCAAGTTCTTCCTCTCAATCTCATTATATTTTAGTGCACGCTCATAATCACTAACTTCAACTACCATTGCATCAAATTCCTTTTCCATTTCTTTATTATCTGATTTTGTCCCTTTTAAGACTCTCAAAATGATCTTTTAGTTGTTTAAAGAAAGGCATGACCTCAGTTAAATAACATTCTTTCATTTGCTCAAAACCCCTTTCCCCTTCAGTTATCCCAGTGGGTGTGATCCTTTTCTTACAAGTTTTCTCAAAATCGGTAAATAGTTGAAGAATAACATATTGACTGATTAAGGTCTTGCTCTTAGTGGCAATAGTTCTAGGAACTAAATGCATTGGTGTATTTGGAGGATACACAGTCGCTTTAGGGAATTTCCTACAAGGGGGATTCTTTTCAACAAGATTTTCAACTTTTTGCAAGTCCATATCCTTTTTCCAGAACACTTGTTCAGGGGTCAACAATGTTTGAGGCTTAAACATGTTCAAGGAAATCCAGTTTTCCTTCTTGTAGTCATGGGGAGTGATAATAATCTTTTTCTCTTTGCATTTCGGGTCATCTAGTTTTTTGTTCATCCTTTCCCTAGTGACTTCATTCGATTTCTTATCTTCCTCAGTGCACTCAACGCAACTAGGTTTCTGCCTAGGCTTAAGAATTTCATTACCATCATAAAGCACCTTATGAGCATTTCTAGCCTTTTTAATTACCTCTGGATTCGGTTCCTCAACAAGGGGAATGCTATGCTTATCGCTTAAGACTCGATGTTTAGTGACCATGTGAGCAATCTGAATGGTGTTTCCTTGTATGTACAACTTGTTCTCAAGTTTGTTTTTCAAAGTTTTCTGATTAGAAAAATCTCTCAAGAGTTTTGATTCCTTTGCATTAAATTCTTGCTTAAGCATTTTCACATTTTCTTGAAGTTCTTGTTTTTGTTTAGATGTTTTAGAGAGTTTTTCTTGCAAGGAATTTAATTCTTGTTTCAATACTTCTTCTCTAAACTTACTTTTTCTAATTATTGTACTTACTTGGTTATCCATTTCCTGCTCACGAGTGGTCAACTCAAACTTAGCACGTTGTTCATAAATAGCAACACGTTCTTTATAGGCATTTAGTTCTGAAATAATGGAATCATCAGGGCACATGCAAGGTATTCATCAAAAACATAGTCATTGTTGACTTCAGAAGATGCATCACTTGGTACAACTTCACTTTCACTTTGTTTCACGTATTGATCATATGGGACAATATTGATATTACCCATATTTTCAATATTTGATTCAATAGTTTCAGTTGATTGTACTTTGTCATGCATCTTGTGCACATCAGCATCATCGTATAGTTTTAATACCTCTGAGATGAGCTTGTCATGGGATGGCCCAACTAGTGATGAAGAAGAGACCTTGGGAGAAACCATTGGAGAAATGCTAGCCATAAAATTGTGTGTGCCGTAGGTCCATCATCCACATCCGAGTCGTATGCATCACAGTCAGCGACTTGAAAGGCATTCTGATGATTGTGACCTATCTCCTGAATAGGGTGCTCATCCACATCTGCATCATAGGTCTTGGCATTGCCCTCAGCAAGAAAAAGCAATTCCTCTTCATTCAGAGTAGCACCATTGTCCTGAGCTTGAGCCAGCAGCATCTTATCTCAAGTAATCAAGATTCTGGCGCTTTGGAGATGTACAGTTCCTTGCAATGTGTCCCTCTCCACCACAGTTATAACATTTGATGAGCTTAGTTTGACCTTGGTTACCATTCCTTCCTCGATTCTCGTTTCCAACATAACCTCTCCCAGCTCCACCTCGTCCCTGATCATACTGTCTTTCCTGGACTGGTTGCACCACGATCCTTCCATCTTTAATAGTGGCTTGATTGTGTGGGTTAGATGCCGTTCTGAGGTTGTTGTTGGTTTGTGGGAGAGTATTCATGTTTTGACTGATGAGAAGAGCTAGTTGATTAATGAAGCTACCCACGTGAGCATCAGCATCGGCTTGTTTGTACATAGGATCAGGAATGAGTTTGTGATTACCATTACCCAAGGGTATGACTTGTGATGCTTTGGTTGTGATTCCGATGTTTGAGTAGAAAGTTGTAGAGTCATTAGACGAGCTTGTCTCTCCCCGGTTGGTTTTGAACTGATTGAGAATTAATTTTTCAAACATAGCATGTCTCTCATTCTCAAGGAGGAAGGCATAGAGTTGCTCATAGTTTGTATTCTTCAATCCTTTAGTGAGCTTCACAGCGGTAACAAACTTGTGCCATTCGGGATTCATGTTGTTCACAAATTTTGAGTTCAACTGAATGTTAGGCATAGTCATTCCGATGTTCCTCATGTCATTAACTAACTTATGAAATCTCACATAGTACTCATAGACACTCTCATCTGGTTTCATCTTGAAATGCTCAAATTCTTCATAGAGTTGGGATTCTCTGTCTTCCATAGTTAATTCAGAACCCGAGAGAAGCATCTTAACATTGTCCCAAACTGCCTTAGCATCTGTGTTATGATTGATCAGCTTGTAGATGTCTTTAGGAAGACCTTGAAGAACAATGTTTGAAGCCCCGATATCTGCATCAAATCTCTTTTTATCCTTATCATCAAGCTCATCATACATCTTAGGTCTGTCCATTCCGTAAACAAGAGTACCATCTGCATTAGTATCAAGTATGTCTCTAGTCGTCTCAACTCGATATGGTCCTTCATCAATGGATTTGAGAATGTTGACACCATTTTCCTTTCCAAGGCAATACAGTCTAATTCGTTGAGCCCAAGAGTCGTAGTCAGTTCTGTCAAGCAGGGGTGGACGAGTATCCGAAGCCACCTGCTTGAACATCCTGCAAATGGAGATGACATGGGAACGTTGGTAGACATGTTAACAAATTAAACGGGATTTTATAACTCTATGATTAAACCGGAAATAGATTCTTTCACGGGATTTTACTGAATCAAGAGAAAACCGTAAACAATCACTCAAGACTCTAGATGATAAAATACTAAATCGCTAGAAGATAATGCACTAAGTCGCTAGAAATTAATGCACTAAGTCGCTAGAAATTAATGCACTAAGTCGCTAACCCTTAATTCGCTACACCCCTAAGTCGCTAGAGTCCCAAGTCGCTAACAGAAAAGCAATTCGCTAAGTAGTAACTCGCTACAGACCAAGTCGCTAACCAAATTTTGGCAGCAATTCGCTACTCAAGTCGCTAACAATGCAAGTCGCTAAAGAGCAACTCGCTACAGACCAAGTCGCTACCACAAGTCGCTACCCGTAGTGGAGAATCCACTACTTGTACTTTAACTCGCTAGATCTAACTCGCTAGCTCCAACACTGTAAGTCGCTACAAAAATGTGAAGCAAGTCGCTACCAAGAAAATATTCCGTGAGCTAAGTCGCTAGCTTGAAAAACCATATAAACCTCACTTTTCAATCCAAAAACAACCCAACCAAGATGATTCAAGCTTACCAAATGAAAACCTAAACACTTTTGATGATTCTAAACATAAAAGTACAACCAAAATCGAAACTTTAACACTAGAAATCAGTCAAATGATGCAAAAACACTAAACTTTTTCAAACTCAAAAACCACCTAAAACCACTAGAAATCCAAAGATGTGTAAGATATGATCTAACCATGGCTCTTGATACCAATTGTAAGATATAACTTTTCACATACACATCATAACATTAACACAAGGTAGCATATAGATGGAATTCTAGAGAGAGAAAGTTAGAGGTTTAGGGAACTTAGTGAGAGAAAGTGAAAGATATTATTATGAGCTCCAACTCTCTACCTTGGGAGGTAGAGAGTATTTATAGTCTTACATAAATCGCCACACATCGGGCTGTAGATCAGGCATACAGTGGGTAAAGACCCGTCCGTCCTCCACGGTGTTACTTAACAAAATACTACTTAACTAAATATTACTATGGCTACGAGCTTTCTAACGATTACATATACTTGAGGTGACCGACTCTTTAATACTGGGAATTTCTAATTCCTAACATAGTTGTTGATAAAATTGTTGTTGTTGATTGAGTTGTTGTTGTTGTTGTTGTTGAGGATACACATGAGGAAAGAAGCTATAGTATGGTGGTTGAGACATCTTGAAACTTGTGTTGTAAAATGGATCTTTGTAGTCGAATGAAACTTTGTTGATGAAGTATCCTTATGCGTAGAAATCAAGCTTAGGCAAAGAAAATACCTTATGCGTAAAAACACTAACTTACGCGTAAGAAGTGAGCTTACGCGTAGCATTAGCTTACGTGTAGGGTTAAGGAAACCTTAGTTTATGCGTAAAACAAAAGCTTAGTAGTAGAATGCTTATGTGTAAGATTTGCTTATGCGTAAGACAAGGCTTAGGCGTAAGAAAATGCTTATATGTAAAGATTCTACGCGTAAGTGTTTGCTTAGGCATAAAACTAGGGTTTTATCCCAAAAATCCTTTACACTTATCCAGTGTAGAAGATATCCAAAGTCGAAGTGTTTTCAGGCTTATCCAAGCAAGAAAACACTGAGTAATCCAAAAGCACTGAAGATCAAACTTTGAAATGCTTACGCGTAACAACTAGGGTTTAGTTATGCGTAAGATTAACCAACTATAGCTAAAACTGAGATTTCAACCCAAAATTGTTTCTAAACCAGATTTGTATGATGAAAAAGCTTCAATATCACTAAAATAACATAAAAGTGTGAAACTTGATGATCTAAAACCCTTATGCACCTTACGCGTAGACAGAACTACTCGTATAAAACCAAGCTCAAAAACAATGAAAAACACATAAAGTTTCAAACTTTTTGCCAAAAACTTCAACTTTATCACCAAATAACCTTAAAGTACAAGAATCTTGAGTTTTAAAGTGTAAAAATCAAAGTTTTGAAGCGTTTGAAGGTTTGAATACCGAAACTTATGCGTAGAAAGAAAAACTTCAAAAACAAAATCGTTCACCCAACTATTTGGCTCTGATACTACTGTTAGGTTCCCATTTATGTAACACAAGCATCAATATGAAGAAATATAGAGAAGAAAGGATCGGATGAACCCGAGAACACTTATGCGTAAGAAATGAATGAAAGTTTATGCTTAGGACAAATGTAAAAGTGAACAACCAACTCCCAAATGGGAGTTTACAAGACTATTTATAGGAGAGGGAGCTAGGGAAACACTCCTAGTCCCTTCCTTTCCTTATTAGGCTTGGGCCAAGGCTTATGGGCCTTCTACAAAAGCCTAAGCATAATAACAAACATAAAGGCCTAATTAAGCTAACTATTACATATTAATTACTAATACTTGTAATCTAGTTTAGGAGTGATTCCAACAAGAGTCTTCATATCTAAACTGTACACATCATTGGTTCTTGGTACTCTCAGTGTTACCAATTGATCATCAACAAGCTTGAACTCAGGGGAAAGAATAAGACCTTCTGTGTCCGTGAATAACACAGGGTGCTTCTTGTTACAGATCTGAGATACTGACAAAATATTGAACTTGAGCTCCTTTACATAACGAACATTCTCAAAATATATGCTTCCTGCCTTGATGGTTCCTATTCCAGTAATTCTACCTCCACTAGGATCATTCCCAAATGCAACTCTTCCTCCAAAATAAGATCTAAAATCTGACAGAATCTCTTTGTCTCCTGTCATGCTTCTAGAGCAACCACTATCAACAATTAAATGATCTTTAAGCTCCTCTTCTGGGTTGCCCTGCACAAAGATGAAACAGTTAGTTATTTTTAGGAACCCAAGCCATTACTGACTTGTGTTCCCCTTGTGGAGTAACATACTTAAATTCTTTAAGTATGTAATCTCCACTGGCTTTGAAAACATGATCAATTATGTTTGTTTGTTCCAAAACATGTGTTGGTTTTTCAACAAAACTCTCTTTTTCATCAAAATTCTCTTTTTCTTTTTCAACAAAATTCCCTTTTTCATTCTTACTTGCTGAAAGTACTGTTTGTTCCCCATCAGTACTTTCTTTCTTAACCCAGTTGGTTTTAACTTTTTGTGTAGATTTCTTTGATCTAGATACTCTTTTTGAGGTGTAACGCCTTCTAGATTGATAGTAATTGGATCTCCTAGGGCTTCCATTCCAAAAAGTGCTAGCAGTACCTTGAGTGGGTGAAAATCTAGCAGTACTTTGAGAATGTACTGCTTGAGAAACTTGTGACTTACCAGTACCTTGAAAAGTTCTTGAGGGTACTGGTGGTTTGGAAAAAGGTCTTTTCTAGTGAGGTACCTATAGTCTTTTGAGAAATTGCTATGGTTTACCCTATATGAGTGATTCCAAACTTGTTTATTCTCCCTTGGCTTTTGGTTGGCAGTTTTAGTCTTTGGGAATTTGCTTAAATATTCTGAGTGAAAGTGACAGTCCTTAATCAAATGATCAGGACTATAACAAACAAAACATAATTTTTGACCCATACTCCCAAAATTTCTTCCTTTACTTCTATTACCAAAACTATTCTGACTTTTTGGTGACTGATGAAAGCTATTTTGACCAAAACTACCCCAAAAAGATTTAGCAGTATGTTGAAAAGTTTTTCTTGAAGGTACTGCTGAATGTTTAGCAGTACTTTGAGATGAAGGTGCTGCTGAACTCTTAACATTATCATCCTTAGGTTTCTCTACTGTTTCTTTTGGAGATTCAGAACTAGATGGACTAGACTTAGATTGACCAGTAAGCTTTTTCCTAAACTCTAAATTGTCTACTCCAAAACAAGAAACATCTGTCCTAAGAGGTTAAAAACTACCAGTTGGTGGAGGAACTGCATGATAACCTTTGTCTTTCTTAAATTCAGGAGGTGTTTGACTAATTGATTCCTCATTACTAGATGTGTTCTCTTCCGAGCTAATGAGTTCATCATCACTAGTTGTTATCTCCTCTAAATCAATATGTTCCTTATCACTAGGTGAGGTCTCTTCTGTTTTGCTAAAATCCATACCAAATCCTAGACCAGTTTTAATTCGTGCTCTTTTATGTTTTTCAACAAAACTAACATGTGAAAGACCAGATTCATTCCAACTAGCAAACTTCTCTAACAACTCATCCCTTTCTTTAGTCATCTTTTCAAGTTCAGAAACCTTACATCCTAACTTCCATTCACACAATTTTAATTGATAATCCTGTTGCTCATATTTTTCTGCCCAAGCCATTTCATTATTTTCATGAGTTATTATTTTGGCTTCCAATGACTCTAAAGTTATTTGATAACCAGCTACCTCAGACCTAACCCTTCTATAATTATCTCTTTCAGTTACATAATCTTTAAGCACTTTTTGATAAAAATCATTACACTTAGAACATACCTCAGAGATAGTAGGTGAACTTGATGAAGTAACTACCATAGCGAGCAGAACAGGTTCTTCTTCACATTCCATGCTCCAATCAAAGCTTCCAAGGCCATCTCTTGATTCCAAAGCAGCAAATCCTGGTTCCTCATCAAAAGCTGTGCTCCAATCAAACTCTTCTATTGCAACCATAGAGTAGGTTACTGGTTCATAATCAAATTTAGCACTCCAGTCAACCTCTGATAGATTTTCTTGAGCAACCAAAGCTTTTGGGTTTGTTTCAGTAATAGGAATTTCCTTTAGTTCAAGCTTGGGTTTTTCAATCATTCTATTTGCCTGATATTTAGCAAACTCGCATTCTCTTGCAAAGTGTCCAGTCCTTTGACAGTTGAAGCATTCAATCTTGGATTTTTCAAATGTTATACCCTATTTGGGTTTGAAGTTAATGCCTCTTCCTGTTTTCTTCATGAACTTCTTGATCCTTGCAGTGATCATGGCAACTTGCCATCTTATGTCAATTTCTTCTAGAGCATCCTCTTCAATTTGTGAAAATCTTCTTCATAAGTAACAGGTAGAGTTGCTTGTTGACCAAAGAAGGAACATACAATTTTATCAGAGTGGATGGTGTTTTTTGGTGATGAGGTAGGGGTAGTCATGGTTGTGTAGATATGCTGTTTATCACCAACAGTACTTTGAGCATGATATGCAGTACTTTTAGTGGAAGTATTGCCTCTCTTTCAGAAGACACAAAAGCAATGTTGTGAGATTTTGAACTTGATTGGCCATTCATCTCGTGCTCATATACCTTTAAATTGTTGTAGAGATCATTAAAGTCCATAGTGTCCAAACCAGGTTGTCCTCTAATCATAGTAGCAATCACATGCCATACGGATGGCAAACTTCTTAAGAACTTTAGTTCTGCATCTTCAACAGATACCTCTACTTTGTATAACTCTAGCATACTAAGAAGATTTTGGAATCTATCATAGGCAGCATCAAGACCTTCTCTTTCACCAACAGTGAATGTTTCAAACTGCTGCTTCAACAGACTTCTATGCATCTTCTTGGAAGCATCATTACCTCCAAATCTTGTCTTGAGAGCATACCATAGTTGTTTTGCATCCTTAGCATCATGAAACTTTAGCAAGTGACCATCAGGGATAGCAGACAGCAGTATGTTGAGAGCCTTTTCATGATTTCTTTTGGTAGCTGCTGGCAAGGTAGGCTTAGGTGGTTTAGGTTGTCCAGGAACTTCTACATGTTCTTCAAGAACTTCATTACCATTGACAATCACATCCCACAGTACATGGTCTGTAATAGCAATGTACTGCCTCATCTTCATACTCTAGAGATAATATCCTCCCTTCTTGATGATAGGAATTCTGAGTGAGGTGGTGGATGGGAGTGGTGCAGCTTCAGTCGACATCTTTAAGGGTTTGTTGTGAAATCGGTTTAAGGGTTTCTTCTTAATCAGAGTTTCCACACAAGCTTTGATACCACTTGTTGGATCGATATACTCTGACCAAACTAACTATGTAGCTTGTAAGGGTTTAGCAACCTCGGATAAATCCTAAATCACTAAAAATGAAACACTGATATTACTCTATTAAGTATGCGGAAACTACTTCAATAAAGCTAAGATGAATAACTTTAAACTTCAACGATTATATTAAAACTTTGAACCTGCTTGATACACAGATTCACTAATAACCCTAATAACTCTAATATCAAACTTTCGTATCTCTAATATTCTCTAATGTTGCGTATCTCTAATGCCAATCTAGGGGTCCTTTTATAGGCATAAGGAATACCCTAGTCGGTTTACAATTACAATCCTTGTACGACAAGTAATACTAAAAACTAAACTAAGAATATTCTAGAATTACAAAGCTTTCCATAAACGATATAGCAGTTCTTTAAGCTTTGCAGTACTTTGACACGAGTAGTACTTTGACTTTTGATTCGCTCCCAAACGGTCAACCCAAATTAACCAGGAATGGTCAACAAGAGTCAATCATTTGAGAACAGAATGCAATTAACCAGGAGAGCATAGTGTTTCCCCGGGTCGTTAAGTCCCAACGAGCTGTGCGACTGAATAGCCAAACGTGTAGTGATCGGGCGATATTGAACAGGAAAGGGGGGTAATGATAACACTAGATGACAAAGGAAAAATGAAAGAAAATTAAAAAGATAAATTATATTAAATAAACGCTATCACTATTTTTAAAATTGGATTTTCTTGATTTTTCTTTTATAAATTTGAATTAAAAACTAATTTTAACTTTTAAAACTAAATTAAAATACTAAAAATTATGAAAATAAAGAGGAAAATTGTGAAACTATTTTTCAAAAATCTAAAATAACTAAAGAGAATTTTCAAAACTAATTTTGTATTTTTCTGATTATTTTTCTATTTTCTATGAATTAAAAACTATTTAAAACTAATTAAATTGCTAAAAATTACAAATTTAACTAAGAAAAATCTGGAAAAATTATTTTTTTGCTTTTTATATTTATCTTAACCTAGGAAAAATGAAAACTTATTTTTTTGAAGTTTTTCTGATTTAATTGCAATAAAAGCTATTTAAAAGGTCCTAAAAAACTGTTTTAAATAAGGAAAAATAGCAAACAGTGATGAAAAATTATGAAAAATTCAGGAAAAGTCTAAAATATTATTCTAAATTTATGAAAAATATAAAAACTATGGCTTATGTGTGATAATATGAGGCTGCAGTGAAAGGTGCTTATAAATAAGCACTCAAAATAAGCTAAAGGCCACAAATGAGCACCAATTGAACACAGAAGCTAGGTTATGCTATAACTACCTGAAAACAACCTAAATTAACTATTCTAAACCTCTGGAAAGCAGGATGCAAGAATCTAGTGTGAATTGCACTTAAAAGCCAAAACAGGTTTTAGCTACTACTTTGTAGCTTGAAAATAAGCCACTCAAATAAGCTGAAACTCAAAACCAGATGTGGGGTCCTAGACTAGACCTGGCAAGGGACTTATAAACCAAAAATCAGACCAAGGCAAGCTCTCATGAGCTTGTTGGTAGCTCTGCACAAACCTGTGCAGCACTCGCTATCATCGAGTCGGGTGCACGGCACTTTAAGCTCATTTGACAAGCTGTTTTGAAGCTTACAGAAAATTACAAAAATTTCACAAAAATCAGATTCTAACTCTTGACCAATTGAACTTATTGAATCCAAAATTTCACTGAATTTGAACCAGAATTGAATTCATGAAAAATCAACCAAGTTGGGTGAAAAACAGATTTTCAACTTGACTTTTTGACAGTTTTGAGAATGTTGACCAAAGTGAGATTTGAAACCAATTTATGAACTGATTTTGATGTTTTATAGTAAAATAAGACTAATGCAAGCTATTCTAATGATATCTTAACACATATCAAGCTTTTGATCTTTGAAAGTTCCAACAGATATGCAATTAGGACAGATTTAGATGGATTTTGACTTTTAGTGAGTTTTTGTGACAAGTAATGACTGAAATGGTTGTGTTTAACCTAAAGTAGACTGAAGCAACAGATTTCAACCAATAACTAACCTTCTATTCTAGATTTACTAACAGATCCAAACATCCTTTCCAAGACTGATATGAAATTTAATTCTCCCAATTACTTATCCAAACTTAAACATCATCATTCTCAGATTCTAACATTCATTTTAGATTGATTTGAAGCAATTTTAACAGCAAGAGGACACAAATTCCACAAGTACTAAATCTACATGATTTAAGCATTAATATGCAAGAATTAGAAACAAGCTAACTATGATCTATTCTATTTAAATGAGCTAAACACAGATGAAACTAAGCTAACTAACATCAAAGAAGCTAAATGTAACAGATCTATGCTAGTGAATCAGTAAGTTCCAAAATTAAGCTAAAGTTAGAAATACAAACTCACTTTTGTCCTTAGCCACTATGGCTTGCCAAAGAACAAAGGACCACTAATCTATTATTTTCAACCCAAATCAAAGCAATTCATCCCAAATCCATCTCCAAATCGAACACGTAACCATGAACCACCATTAGCACTGCAGTTTGACTTTTGTTGACCAGAGACCAACTTTGATTGAAACTGAATAGTGAGCTCACTACAAGCTATACACAGCTTTAATAAGCTCACTTATGCTATAAAAAGACTTTTTGAAGCCTGGATTTAGATTGTTTAAAATTGCATATATAAAAGAAAACTTAAAAACAGGAAACTTGGATAAACTTTTAATTAGAACTTGAAACTAGTTACAACTGATACAATAACTTGAGTTCAATACAAGGAAGATTAAAGTTACAACTTAGAACTTAATTAAGACTTAAACATTAAAAAAATGACATACATGAAAACTGAAAACTAAAAACTAACTCTCTCCACTCTCCCTTCTTCCTCCTTTTTATAGAAAAAGTACTTCCCTCTCTCCTCTGAGTATATCCCACTTGTATTTTTGAGCCATTAGATGAGTTGGGATGATATTGGCCGTTTGATGAAATTTTACGCCAAAAGATATTTGCCGTGGTTCTGATAGCTTGGACAGGGAAAGGGGCAGTTAATGCATTTGGCTTGGGGTGTTTGGAGGGTAGGAATGTGATGATGATGGAGTGTGGGAAGTGTTGCAGGCATAGGTGATGATGAGGGGGAGGGAAACCCGTGAGCGGTTTTATTATTTTAAACGTGGGTGGGTTTGGTTTATTAAACCGGTTTGGGGTTGACCGGTAAAAGGTTTGGGTAAACGGGTTGGATTTGTGGATTGGACCGGGTTTAGGTGGATTGGGCTTGGGTAGTTATTGGGTTTAGGATTAACTTTGCATACATTTAACAACTTAGGGACCAAATGTGCATAAACTGAAACTCCAGGGACCACACGTGTAACTTCTGAAAATGTAATCCAAGGGTTGGTTTTGCCAATCTTCAAAAATATAAGGACCAAAACTGCCAATCCTGAAACTCCGGGGACTAAACTTGTAATTTCTCAAAACTTTTGCAAATTTTCACCAAAGGACTAATTATTACAACTTATGATTTCAAAAGGACCTTTGCTGACTTTTCTTTTAAAATAAGTGCTCATGGACTATTTCTGCCAATTTTTGAAAGTCGGGGGACTGAAATTGCCAATTATGCAAACTTTGTTCGTTTTTCATCTGATTTTAAACATTTTGCATCTGAAACATATAAAATGCAATTTTGGAATATTTTCAGTATTTTGATGCATTTCTGAGTGTTTTTAATTATTTTGCAGTTCAGATTTGACCAAAAATTATGAGTATTTACACACTCATCAACTTTCATTAAGTAGTACTTTGACTTTCTTCAGCACTTTGACATTCTTCAGTACTTTGACTTTTATATCCCAACAGTGAGTTTTAAGATAATGACAAATCAAAAAATACTTTGAATGTGATCCTAAGCCGTTCATAAGTGAGTGAGAGATCAACTGAGCCTAAGGATAGTTAAAGTGATCCTAATGAAACATGTTAAACCAGTTCAATAAAGTCTAGAAGGTTGGGTTGATGTAATAAAAGAAAATCATTTCTTTTGTTTGCCCGGATCCCACGGATCCTTCATTGAGGGTTCCAGCTAGTTATAAACTAGGGATCCGACATCTGGAAGTGTTTTCTTAACAGTGAGCGTGCAATATTTTGTTCTAGGTATTGAATTTTGAAACTAATGATCTTCATAGCAAGCATACATGTATACAAGTAGGATATGGTAAGAGTAGCATGAAAGAACATCAAAAATTCAGGAACGATGATCAACAAACGATTTATTTCATAGGTAAGATCAAGTTACAATGGTAAACTAAAGACAAAGCCTAAGGATCAATTTTATTAAAGAAAAATATTTTGCTCATATGTTTTCGTTTGATGGATCGTTAAGTGGGTTGTGAGTAGTTGATGATTTAGGAGTGAAGAATGAAGTGATGAAAGATGTATTCAACGGTTTCATCATTTTGTTCACAAGTATATATTGAGGGCTTTGAAATTGAGGGTGATAGTACATGACATGATGATAAAGGCGTGTTAGAAACATCCCATATGGAATTAGTTTGTTTTCGTTGCCTTGCAGGTTTACAATTTTCCTTGCGAAGAAGTAAGCAAGATTTTATGGATTTTGAGTTAGGAGACAGTAAATCATGTGAGCACAACATGCGGGAAGTATCTCACGATTTCCTGTAAGACTCCAAACATTTTCACGTAGAATGACTGCCAGGGGTTTGAGATCATCTCGGAGATCACATGTATAAATTATGTTTAGATTTGAGTAGTTGGATTCACTACTACACAAAAGGCCATAGACACCTCTTAATAGAGATTGGTTAAAAAAACTAGTTTCTATAGTTAAAAAGTAAGGAGCATAGGAAGCATACAAACCATTTTTTTCAAACAAACCGGTCTCTTTAATCCACATCGCACTAAAACTTGTTTTGTTTTAAGAAACCGGTCTCTGCCCAAAATCAAAGACACTGGTTGTTCTAAAGAGACCAGTCTCGACGTTTTTCTATAATAGACACCGGTTGTTTAACTCTAGTTGATATAATTATTTCCAAAAAATTCAATTAGGCGCCATCATTTGGTGCTTATCTTTCTTCCAAAATTTTGAACTCCTCATTTTCTCTAATTTTTCAATATTTGGCATCTCCCTCTAACCCTCCGTAATTTCTTTTATCATCTCAGTTTCCCACCTCCTCCATAAATTTCAACCCTCTCCCCTTCATGATACGTGTATGTTTGTAGTCATAGATCTTTAATTTCATACATTCGCAAAATCATGAGGGTTTTGAAGAACTAATTTTGACCCACACAAGAAGTTACCATCTTTTCTCTCACTCACACATCTTGTAACCCTAATCTCAACAACAACATCCGTCAACATCCTTCCGGCCGTCAGCTTTGGCCGGCGGTCTGAAGGGCCACCCTCCCGTCATTTCACAGCGCAGTTTTAAGGCCGTCGCTTAGGTGGTTTCAGGGCTCGTTGTTTGCACAACGCAATTTTAGGGTCGTTTCATAGGTGGGTCAAGGGCATGATGAGTGTTGGTTTGGATGATTGGATCGTTGTGCAAGTGGTTCCGGTTGGGGTCTTTAACAGGTAGAGGTCATTATTTCTCGTTTTAACATTTGCTTTGGACTTTGTTTAATCTGCATTGGCTATTTTTTTCTGTTCAAATATATCTTCAGTTATTATTTACAGGTTAATTGAAATTGGTTTTAATAGCTTCCCAAAAGCATTTTTCTCGGATGGCTTAGCCAAAGAGGTATATGGTATATGTCTTTAATTCTTATTATACCAATCACATGCAAATATGCCGAAACACTTGTTACTCCGTATATTAATGTTTGGCTACTAGATAATCTTCTTAAGTGCCCCTCATAGGAAATGGTATTTTTATTTATATATGGTGAATTGGCTAGAAATGTAGAAAAGTATGCCGGTAAACATTAAAACCTTGATGAATCAAGTAGAGGAAAATGCATTATGAATTTGTCGAAACTTCACTTAAGAGGAATATCAAGAGATGGATTTATGTATTTGATATGCAATACATTTGTTTTTAGTCTCCAATATTTCACCTCTGAAGTTATACCATTTTTTGTGTAGATGGCTGGTCAGATCACTGTCCTACGACCAGGTTTGTTGGCTGAGTTCACTGAGAGGTAATAAATCGACTCTATAGTCATCACCTATGAAAACAACTTGAGATGAAGTAGTCTTAGATGAGTGTGATAAGAGGCTGATGCGATTTCTAGTCTTTTACCAAATCTCCAACCTTGACCTAAGGGTATAATTTAGCTTATTATGCAATGTCTATTGATTGTGTTATAACATACTTAAATGACTAGTGACGGGTCGAGGATTTCCGACTATGGTATGCACGACTATAATAGAAGATCGGTACATATAACTATCTGTTTGTTCACTCTACAAACTTTTACAAGTAGAATTTATGGGTCTACCCTTGTATTTATGTATATGTTCTAAGCCTTCAATGATCACAGTTAGGGGTGTAATCGGGTCGGGTTATCGAGTTGTCGGGTGTTATCGGGTCAGGTTAATTCGAGTTTTGATTATAGAAAACTAACCCGCAACCCGACCCTCTATGGAATCGGGTTATCGGTTTCGGGTGGATTCAGGTTATCGGTTTCGGGTGGATTCGGTCGGGTAATTCAGGATATCGGGTTATGAGATTAATCGTACTCTATATAAATGAACTAGTAAACAACTTATATATATTTACTTTAGTAGATAAAAACCAAACAGATTACAACTTATATTTGATGTGCTAATAATCCAACCAAGAATTAACAGTAACTTAAACAAAATAATAACAAATAAATAGGTATGCCACTAAAAATAAGAAGTAAACATAACTTGTATTGTTGTATAACTGTGATCATGGACGGCTTAGAATAGATACATCATGCATGACCGAGAACATACATCATTAAAACATGTATAATACTAGTAGTAAGTAAATATATGGTCCATTTGTACTACTTTTTCTAAACAATCTATTTTAATGGTTAGATAAATTGTAAAAAAAAGAAACACAGCAGACACAAAAAACAACTTTGAGGTGTGTATTTTAACAGGATCAATAATAATATAGCAGTAATCCAACTTCGGAATTCTTTTTTCACAATGATCCTACTTAGAATTTTCTCCAAACTTTATGTTTATAATCTTTTAAACTTTTGATAAAAAATATTAAAAAAATATTTTCCGTCTAATCGGGTTGACCCGATAAGAGAAATAATTCAATCCTAACCCGACCCGATAACAGTATCGGGTTTGGGCCAAAGTAACCCGATAAGCTTTTTAAACCCGATTAGACCCGGCCCTATAAGACTTATCGAGTTCAAGTTCGGGTCGAGTCAACCCGACCCTATTGACACCCCTAATTGTATATGACTGATGTTATCTATATTCAGGAAAACCTCATATTTTGATCTATGTTATCATCTATTTTCAACAATTTAATCAATATTTTTCTAAGAATATTATTGTTCTTATTGCTAGACATCCAGATTTACTCAGGAATTCACATGGCTCATACTATTTCTGAGGTCAAAATAGCCCCTCCTATGAAAAACATAGTTTGACCAATTAACACTTAAAAAATGGCCTGACTCTTTCTTTACCACCGTCTTCCAGTCTTTTATTTTTAGTAGACGGGTAACACAAAATAATGGATTCCCAAAAACCATACTTTTCAATATTATCAAAACCATACATACTCCTAAATGTTCATAATTTTAAGTTGAACTGTTGTATTGACTTTCTTTCTCTATTTTTTTAATATACATTGCAGATCACATCACTTGCTGAAGAGTTACGAATACCCATAGTGATGACAAACAAAGTAAAGAGCTCGAAGTGCTAATCAAATCACTTAGTATTCTTTACAAGGTATGAATTCGTAGATGTGAGCATGTGTTTCACACGTTTCCAGTGTTAGTTAAAAATTGCCATACGTGCAACAGAGAGCAGGACCGGTAGTGTAGAGGATTGTAGACAATCTGATTCTCATCTTGTTGCTGCATTGGGGATTCATTGGGCTCATGCTGTTACCATTCGTCTTGTTCTAGAATCTAAAGGTTGTTCATGAGTCATGATTGCTTATATTATTGATATATAAAGTTATTTAGTATGACTTAAAGAGTATACGTTAATGTGATAATGTCAAGAGGTGACATGAAACCATTTTTCTGTATGTATTCAAGATAAACTAACCGTGTCGTTTACAATACAACTTATTTTGTTCACTTGTATGTAGATGCAATGATCTTGCAGCAGCTCGTTTAGATTGGTTCGAGCACGGGAGATAGAAAATGATGCAAAAGGTATTAAACAACTATTTGAGAGGCCATTGATAAGGATTTTTTTGGTTACAAAAAATTAGTATCGCTTTCTTATCATAACAATTAAGTTGTTACTTATTGTTCCTTATGTTTTTATTGACTTTGTATACAGGTTTGATACATTGATTCATTGGAATTTGACAAGTTGGAGATAAATGTGGAACAAGCACATATAAAGTTGTTTTGGTGTTCAAGTCTCTAAAAAGAGATGAAGTGCAGTGACACAATGTATGTTGATAGTTTGTTACATTGTAGATGCTATATGGATATAGATGCTTGACTATGTATTTGGATATGATTTATAATATTTGAGAAGATGTTATTGTATTGGATTGTGGATGTTATTTATTTACTTTTGAATTTCATGATACTAAATTAGATCCATATCAGAATTACATATCAATAAAAGCAAAAAATGAAAAACTAGAAATCTACTGGCATTGATTCAACTATAATATAATAGAAACTGGTTCTTTCTAATGGGAATTGTCATTTATGATACCTGTTCAACTCTATATTTGAAACCGGTTTTTACAATAAAACTAGTCTTAATGCTTTAAAGAAGGGACCGGTTACATAACCAGTTTCTATGTGTTTCAGTCAAAGAGATACCCCCTCACAGAGAGTAGTTCTGAAACCAGTTTCTATAAGCTATTCTAACCGGTTTCTATAGACTTTTTTGTAGTAGTGATTGAGGAGTGCATAGAAATTGAGTTATTTCTTGAGGAGAGGGTATGTATGAACAATATGGACTATTTTCTTCACGATGGTTAAAGAGATAATCAAGGGACCAATCTTCAGTGAAAGCACATGGTTCATAATTTGGAATTCGGAGAATGTGAGCAAATTGCTCAAGAGTCAAAACAAACTTTTGGTTTTTGATCCAAAACTATAGTGAAAGAGAACGATCCTCGTTACGAACGAGTTCAACTTGACGGAAGAATTCCAAAACAAACCGTGGACAAATTTTCTCATTGATCCTGAGAAGACCTTCTAGTCCTATGGTGCGGAATGAAGTATTGATACCTTCTTGGAAGATTAGAGGTGAGTCAACAACACGTCCTTCATGAAAGTAACAAGTTTCGAGATTGTTAAACCCACGAACATGATTTCTAGGTGTGTTAGGCTCAAGAGATATATTTGGAATGTACACAGAAGTAAGTTGATGATCGAAGTCATACTCATGAGACATGCTGAAACCTAAAGACATGGAACGAATAATTTACATGAGTATGTTAGTACATAGTAAAACTTTAAGAGTGAGAACATTTTTGGTTGGTGATACTTCTAAGTATTTTAATCATACTTTTGAGTTATGCTAAATTGATAGGATTTCCTAATGTTTTTATTGCATATTCTAGTTTTATTAACAATGACATTTAACTTACTCTTTTTTAACATTTTAGTGAGGTTTTCCTTTTATGGTAAGTTTTTATGAAATGGTTTTTATGTTGCATGAGTGTCTGTCATCAGTTCCACCGGTTCTGCCGGTTCCCTTTTAGAAGGGATCCGGCTAGTTAAAACTCAGGGATCCGTGGATCTGCACTTTTGACAGAAATTGGTTTTGACGTAGAATCAATTTTTGCAACTCATATATTATAAAGTGGAATGTGTTTTAGCCAATGTTAATTCTTAAACATGCATCAATAATTTCAAACATGTTGGGGTTTGAAATGTGCCAAAGAAAAATATAAAAACATATTATGCAAGAAAGAAACGAGAGAAACTACGACATTATTTATATTTCATTTCAATGCTTAAAGCAATACGAAGGATCGGATAGATGATACAAATGTATATCAATAAGACAAAGTACATGTCTCCATGAGAGAATTTCATCATGGGATACACGAGAGCGATGAGTGAGATAATGATGATCACGAGGGTGAAGTAAACCATGACGATGGAGATATTTCTTGGTTTGGATTTCTCAATGTGAGATGATAAAGAAGATGAAGTTTTGAATGTGAGGTTTTTGAAAGTGAAAGATTTGAAAAATGGGGTTTGTTAGTGAGAGTTGACGATAGGAAGATTTTTATGGGGAAGGAGGAATTTTTGAGATTTGTGTTTTGTTTTATTTGTATTTAGAAAGATTTGATTTTTAGAAATTTGGTTTAGACAACACATATTGATATACCTAGTTTTAGACGGATGATAACAGGTAAGCACAAAGTTTTTCTATAGAAGCCACGTATATCATATAAATATGCTTGGATAAAAAAAAATTATAAACACATAATTTACCATTTAGTGACAAGCAAACATACACATGATTTACTAACATTATTTAGAGATAAATCTTTATGGAAGTCATACCTCTATTGCAATTTGAGTGTCCATATTTGACGAGTTTTATCAATGGAACACTCCAGTTTCTTCGAGATCTACTTGGTAATAAGTTTCGACAACTTTTTGGGGAAAGTTATCCTATTACCAAAGAATCTTGATGGTTTGCTTATTATCAGATTAGCTAAACAAAATGACAAGAGAAGTTAGTGCATTTTGTAAGACAAAGTGACATATAAGAAAAGAAAATAATTAATACTATCATCTAATTAATATCCAACAAAAATTATTCTTAAAACACAGTTTTTGTTTTTAGAATATCTCCGTCTTTGTAGTTTTCAAACATACACGGATCGTACCAAGTTTTTAAAGTACAATATACTCTAAGAAACTTGGTAACTAAGCTCTGATGCCAATTGTGGAAAACTATAAAGGGGGTTGAATAGTTTTACCGATTAAAACTTCGTTTAGTATGTGTGTTGGATAATTGTAACACCCCAACCAGGCAAGGGTAGAAGTGCCACATGCTGGTGTCATATCAGAACATACAAATAAAATTTCGCAAATGGAAGCCTTATAAAAATAAAATACCAAGTCATATAAATGAATGACTTACAAAGAAAAATACAAAATCCAATATGCCCAAAATGAAATGTGTAGCACCTCGCATATTTCAGGTCTATATTTTACTATTTTACGTTATATAAATTACTTTTAATTATTTATATAAATAATCTCAAAAATTAAATAGTGTGAATTATCCTCACAACCAACACAAGACTAGGAAAAGTCTATGTGTTAAAAAAAATACTTTAGTTTCACCACTATTCATAATTCATATGACTTATTGCCAATTTGCTAATTTTAGATACACATTTTACCTTTAAGTAATAGGCGTGCCCGAACCTACGTTATTAGCTTTTAACAACATAGAAGCACCATATTAGACTTATCATACTTGTAGTAGACCTAGTTGGAGTATGTTGATAAGTTTTAACATTTTTGGAAGTATTACACTTTTACGTTACCCGGTTTTAAGTTTCGTGAATTAAGGGCTTAACATTAGTAATTACCGGGACCAAACTATACCTTAAAAATTAAAATTTATCCAAACTACACACAAACTACCACCTCAAAAATGAGGTGGCGTTTGAAGGCAATACCACAAGCCATGTGGCTTATTTTCCTTGCACCTCTACACTTACACACCACCTCTTGTCCCCCCATATACCTCAAGTCACCTCACACTTATCCTTTTACATGCAAAACTCACACAAATCTCTCCTTCCTCTTCTCCTTGCCATCCACTCTCAAGCACCAAAACACACTATCTTTTGATTTTATGCAACAAAGTATACAAGGAAGATGGAGCTAGAGTTGATTATTACATGATCCTAGGGTTGTTTTGTTGATTTCAAGGGTAAATTAAAGGATATTCAAGGCTTAAGGGGATGAAGTAAGAAGGTTATTTCAAGGGTAAGAAGGGTTTGTAAGCTTGGGTTAAGAGGTTGAAGATTGGAAGGGGTTTAGGCTTGATTGTTCTTGTGACTATCAACCTAACTCTTGTAAGAAGTTGTTTAAATTTCTTGTCATTCAATATGGTTGTAATAATATTTATGATTTTTGATGCAATTTTATATAAGTTGTACATGTAATAATGCTTGCATGATGTTGTACATAAAATTTATGGGTAAAAACTAGTGTAGAAACTCATTAAGACAACTAGTAAGAAACTAGTGAATTATCATGAGTTTTAACATAAAAATTATAAACTTTGGACTTAATTAAGTTTAAGAAGTTGTTAGAGGAAGTAAAAACTAGATTTTGAGCTTTTGAATCACTTGAAATGGACTACTAGATAAAAAGTTATGGTTAAAAGAAGATGGCTAGATGAAATTGGTTATTATGTCAAAAAGTCTTCTGAAACGATTTTAAAACGCGATTTAAACCCTTTTCTGGTCCGAATCAGCAAAAGTGTAAAACACGAAAGTTGCTCGGAATGAAATTTTCTTCAAAAATGCAGGAGCACATGAGCAGAAAGTGAACGAAAAGTCTAAAAAACAGCAAAAACTACACGGACCTGTTGTGACTAGAAAACAGCCTTGGTTAAGGAAACTTACTTGTAATTTTGATTCTTTGAGACCAAAACAAAGCCATGGTTAAACCAAGTCTAATGTCTCAAGCTATTTTAACTTGAATATAACCACTAGATATGACCATGATTGTTATTTCAAAGTTGTTAAATTGTAACTTAGCCACACGGCTAGTTTGGGTATGTTAACCCGAAAATTGTTTCAAAAACTTGGTCATTAGATGAAGCTTTACTATATTTTGAGAAAATGATTATATAAAATATATACCAACTATATAAATATTTTTACAAGTTTTAACTTCTAAAACCATGAACATATTAGTCTAAAAATTACTTTTGAAACCTTTACACAACATCATAATATGACACGACAAAATCATTTCATCACAACACTTACAAATACTTCACGACACAACTTATACTATCACGTCACCACTCAAATTGTCTTTGACGAAAGACGACATATGTTTTGTACAACATTTGTCTCGTCAAATACTTACTTATAAGTGATAAGTACTACAATAGTAGGGAATTTCATTATCATAAAGAGGCCTCTTCGGGGTATCGTATCGACGAGTTGTGGATTTACGATTTAAAGTGTCCTGGCTCCTCGTGCGATTACTACATGACCTCTTGATTTTGATAGCCCGAACGGTGGTACGAGATCATTTATAAAAAGGCTATGAGCCAACAAACACTTAAGCGATACCTTAACTTAATATCCAAGTACAACATCATAAGCCAACAAATTACATATACTTGTACACTTATATTGAAAACTATAATAAAACATAATTATTATACTTTCGTAGGTAATCACTAAAGATCGCAGTCTCGACATACACTGTACTTGCTATAAGCTACTACTGATAACTACGGTGAGTTCATAGCCTCAACTTTTGTTTAACTGTTTTATAAACTACTTGGGGGAGATACATGCTAAACTGTTTTATTATGGACAATTACTTGCAAACTGAATGCCTTGACTGTATTATTGCATACCACTAAGTTGTTTATGCCAAAAGTCCCCTACATCATGGACCACTAATCACTGGGAGTGAGCGCAAATATAGTGGATAGGCCTATCGGGATTGACGAATCCCGTTTGTGTTAGCCGGATCGGTAACCAAACGCACTTTATTTGAATTTACCTAGGTATATGGAAAAATACCTACTCGGGGCAAGTTACTTATATCTATATATATCGTCCGGTGATATATATACAACAGTCAGTCGTGAGTTCCATGAGCTTAGAGCAATAATAACTTTCAAGAAGATAATTGTACACATTGCAATTATACTATAAACTATTCTCCACTACTGTTTTCAAAACTATGAATTCACTCAACCATTTTGTTGGCTTTTTGGCATGTTTTATCTCAAGTCCGTAAGATATGTCTGGCACGCGAATGAAGGCACACAGAATAGGCATTTTGAAAACTATGCATATTATCATTCGAAAAACTTTTAAACTTATTATGTACATTATGGGACCTCTACTCTGATATTATGAATAAATTCGAATGATAATGTATTTTAAAACGTCTCATTTAGAGTCGTTTTCTGTAATGTGTACTTTGTGTTAATAAGTAATATCCTCGATTAGCTTCCGCTGCTATTAAAAAACAAAGGGTGTTACAGATTGGCATCAGAGCTACAGTTATAGAGAACCAGGGTGCATTATACACCTAGACTATAACTACTATCTACTGATTCACTTATTATAGTCTTTTTTTATTCTGTGTGCCATGCCCACTATTTGACATATCACTGTTTAAATTGCTATGAACATTTAACTAACTCTGAACATGAATAATCTTATGCAGACATTATGTCTGTACCACCATCTCCAGATCACGATCTTGTTATTCCAAATCAAGCTATACTAGCTCAACAAGAGCAAGTACTTCCGGTTCCCATCCAAGCACAGAATCCCCCGGATCAAGATGATGATTATCTTGATATTGTGGACTATGGGGATGATGAGGATGAGGAACCAAATGAAAATTTAGCTGATGAAAATGAACCCGAGGATGAACCGGACGAAGATCCGGAAGAAGATGAAAATATGATCTTAGATGATGATGATGATGACATGGAAGTGATTTCCGATGATGATGAAGAAGAGGAAGAACCTCTTCAAGCGGATATCATACTCAACGGATCTCCACCTCCACCATCACCAGTGTCACCATATATTCCAGCAAACTATGAAATTCCTGTTTCGGTTACTCCCGCTACTGGGGGAAGGCCTTATATCATTGGAGGCCCTTCCTCTACCTATGAAGTTAGAGGACCATCTAATACATTTCCAAACTTCCCAAGGTATGAAATGGGTTGTTTAAGACAAGATGTCACTGCACTTCAAAATCATGTCCACTTTCTGTCAAGGGCAATGCATCGTCGTGAAACGGAGATCTCTTCAATAAGAGTTGAAACCGTTAATGCTAGAAAATGAACTGATCTGAAAATCTTGGATATGAGTGATATCCAAAAGGGCCTTACACGTGTGGAAGACATTGTCTTGGATCCTATAACCGGATTTCCAGTGCTTAGGAACAAAGTCACCCATATGGATCGAGCACAAAGTGAAGACGGTGAGCAGATTAAAGAATTGAAACGCCGCGTAGCTTCGGCGGAAATCAATTTAGAAATTGCTCAAACCGACCGATATAGGCTCGAAATCGATCTCAACAATGTACGGGAAGAAATGCAGATCATGTTTCAAGAACTAAGTGGCTCTAGGGAGTTTCGCCCAAATGACGCAATTGATGTGTTGGCGATGCTCAAGGAATAACAATCAGCCCGAGCCGCATCAATCTCCGGACTCTTGAAAGAATAGCTTTGTTATCATAGTTAAAAGACTTAGTAAGATATGTAATAGCTAGTAAACAATGTAATTGCTGACTGATAGTTTTGTCAGTAAAATTTTGAAGAAACCTGTCACGGGTTTTGATTTTGTAACTCCGATATAATGTATTAACTATATATGAATATAAATTTTGTTGTATGAATCTATCTAGTCTTGTGTTGTGATTTAATTTCCAACGTTGTTCTTCTATCATTTCTAATCATGCTTATTATCCAACATCATACTTATAACACATCTCTTGTTTAATTGATAGAATCATGCCACCTAAAACGAAAAGCCAAGCTGTTATTGATAAAATAGTTGCCGATCAAGTGGCTGCCGCACTTAGAACCGAGCGTGCAACTGCAGCTACAAATTCAGCCACGGCCGCTGAGGCACTTGCAACCGCTAGGGCCGCTGCAACTAATGTTGGAGCGGGAGGTTCTAATGCTATAGGAACAGCTATTGGTGCCGAAAGAATAAATGTCGAACCAATGCCAAGGGGCTGCTCATACAGCGAATACATGAAATGCCAACCCACAAATTTTAAAGGCATTGAAGGAGCTGTAGGGTTAACCCGCTGGTTTGAGAGATCTGAATCTGTATTCCTGATCAGCAACATCACTGAAGACTGCAAGGTAAAATACGCCACCAGTACTTTAATGGATGAAGCTTTATCGTGGTGGAATTCTGTAGTACAACCAATTGGCATTGCAAATGCCTACAGAATTTCCTAGGTCGAACTCAAAACAATGATGATCAAACAATATTGTCCTCATAATGAGGTACAGAAGTTGGAAATTGAATTCTGGAACCACATAGTTAAGGGCACTGATATCACCACATACAATCGTCGATTCAATGAATTGGCAATCTTATGCCCAACAATTGTTCCAACCAATGAGAAGTTACTGGAGAGGTACATATGGGGACTTCCACAACCTATACAGGGAAATGTGACCTCATTTGATCCAAAAATGATAGATGATGCAATGGGAATGGCTCGTAGACTGATGGATCAAGCGGTTAGAGCAGGAACTATTCTGATTCATGAAATTAACCTCAACCGCAACAACAACAACAACAACAACCATCCCAATAACAATACCCACAACAACAACAACAACAAGAGAAGGTGGAATGATAGCCAAAGGGGTAACAACAACAATCACAACCAACAAAACCGAAACACAAACCACCACAACCAGCAAAACCGTAGGTAAGAAAATACTAGAGGTACTTTGTTGCTGCTGTTGCACCAGCTGAAGGAGGAGGTTATCAAGGAAATTCTCCTTTGTGTTACAGATGCAAATTACATCATGAAGGACCTTGCACCGTTAGATGCAAGAATTGTCAAAAGACAGAGCATCAAACCAAAGACTGCAGAGGGAAGGGGCCTGCTACTGGTGCTAACACCCAACCAGTATTGACTCGTTTTGGGTGTGGAGAACGTGGACACATCAAGAGACAATGTCCCCGAAACAATGGTCAACAAGAAGGAGTAGCTCGTGGTAGGGCGTATGTATTGGGTGATAAAGATGCACAGCAGGATCCGAATGTGGTTACGGGTACATTTCTACTCAATAACCATTATGCTAAAATCTTATTTGATTTGGGTGCTGATAAAAGTTTTATATCAACTGCATTTGCATCTTTACTTGATATTGCACCCACTACATTAGACACCGCCTTTACCCTTGAGTTAGCAAATGGGGATCTTGTAACCACCAATATTGTACTTCAAAACTGTACACTAAACTTGTTAGGTCATCCATTCAAAATAGACCTCATGCCAATAGAACTCGGAAGTTTCGACGTTATAATTGGTATGGAATGGTTATCCCAACAAAATGCAAATATCATCTGTGGCGAGAAAGTTGTACGTATTCCCATCGATAATGAAACCTTGGTTATCCGAGGATATCGAAGTGGAACTCGCCTGAACATCATTTCTTGCATTAAAACTCAAAAGTACATCAAGAAGGGATGTTATGTCTTTTTAGCCCACATAACGGAGAAAAAGTTAGAGGAGAAGCGACTTGAAGATGTACCTATTGTACGTGATTATCCTTAAGTTTCTCCTGAAGACTTACCTGGACTTCCACCACCTAGACAAGTGGAGTTCCAAATCGAATTGGTGTCAGGTGCCGCACCAATTGCTCGAGCACCCTATCGCTTAGCTCCTTCAGAATTGCAAGAGTTATCTAACCAATTGCAAGAACTTACGGATAAAGGTTTTATTCGACCAAGTTCATCACCATGGGGAGCTCCAGTCCTATTCGTTAAAAAGAAGGATGGATCTTTCAGAATGTGCATTGATTACAGGGAGTTAAATAAACTAACTGCAAAGAACCGATACCCACTTCCAAGAATCGTTGATCTTTTCGATCAACTCCAAGGTTCAAGCGTATACTCCAAGATCGGTTGGGATCAGGATATCACCAAGTTAGAGTTCGAGAAGAGGATATTCCGAAAATGGCATTCAGGACTCGATATGGTCACTATGAGTTTCAAGTTATGCCATTCGGTTTAACTAATGCTCCAGCAGTATTCATGGATCTCATGAATCGAGTGTGTAGACCATATTTGGATAAGTTTGTGATTGTGTTTAGAGATGATATTCTAATTTACTCTAAGAGTAAAGAAGAACATGAAAGACATCTCAAGCTGATCCTAGAGTTACTCAAGAATGAGAAGTTGTACTTTAAATTCTCGAAATGTGAATTTTGGATCTCAAGTGTACAATTCTTGGGTCACGTAATTGATAGTCATGGAATTCATGTGGATCCCGCCAAGATAGAGTCCATAAAGACTTAGGCTGCCCCTACAAATCCAATGGAAATACGTCAATTTTTAGGACTTGCTGGATATTACCGTAGATTCATTTAAGGTTTTTCCAAGATAGCAAAGCCTTTAACTAAATTGACTCAAAAGAATGTGAAATTCGATTGGGGCGAAAAAGAAGAAACAGCATTTCAATTTCTTAAAGAGAAATTATGCAGTGCACCTATCTTAGTGTTACCTGAGGGCAACGAAGACTTTGTTGTGTACTGTGATGCTTCGTATAAAGGTTTGGGAGCAGTCTTAATTCAAAGACAGAAGGTGATAGCTTACGCCTACGACAACTTAAAAGCACGAGAAAAACTACACCACTCATGACTTAGAGTTAGGGTCAGTCGCTTTTGCTCTTCGAACTGAGACATTATCTCTACAGCACAAAGTGTATAGTATACACAGATCACAAAAGCTTGCAACACATTCTGGATCATAAAGATCTAAACATGAGACAACGCCGTTGGTTAGAATTACTTAGTGATTACGACTGTGAAATTCGTTATCACCCGGGAAAGGCAAACGTCGTGGCGGATGCTCTTAGCAGAAAAGAACGACTCAAACCTCTAAAGGTTAGATCATTGGGAATGATGATCGTATCACCACTGCCCTCACAAATCCTTGCAGCTCAAACTGAAGCTATCAAAGAAGAAAACCGACCCAAAGAAAATCTCTACGGTATGTTAGAGAACAAAAACGGTTTTGTAAAGTGTTCTGATGGAACGTTATGCTTCAAAGACAGAAGTTGGATACCACTCTATGGAGGTGTACGAGATTTTATTATGCATGAATCGCATAAGTCAAAGTACTCCATTCATCCAGGGTCCGACAAAATGTATCATGATCTCAAAAAGCTGTATTGGTGGCCTAACATGAAGGCCGATATTGCCAAATATGTTGGTAAGTGCCTGACATGTTCTAAGGTCAAGGCCGAGTGTCGAAAACCATCAGGATTACTACAACAACCCGAAATTCCTATGTGGAAATGGGAAAGAATCACGATGGATTTTGGTACGAAATTACCCAGAATACCGAGCGGTTATGACGCCATTTGGGTAATTGTTGATTGTTTAACAAAATCTGCTCATTTTATTCCAATCAAAGAAACTTATGAAATCGATCAGCTAACCAAGCTGTACATCAAAGAAATAGTTTCTAGACACGGAGAACCAATTTCAATTATCTCAGATAGAGATAGCAGATTTACTTCAAATTTTTGGCAGTCACTTCAGAAAGCTTTTGGAACTAAACTAGATATGAGTACTGCCTATCATCCGCAAACTGACGGTCAAAGCGAAAGAACCATACAAACCTTGTAAAATATGCTAAGAGCATGTATTATCGATTTTGGTAAAAGCTGGGACTATCATTTACCATTAGTCGAATTCTCTTACAACAATAACTATCATTCCAGTCTTAAATCATCACCGTACGAAGCATTGTATGGTCGAAAGTGTCGATCTCCCATATGCTGGAATGAGGTTGGCGATGTTCAACTCATTGGCCCAGAAATTTTACGGGACACAACTGAAAAGATTATTCAGATCAGAAGCAGACTACAAGCTGCTAGAGATCGCCAGAAAAGTTACGCTGACACTAGGCGAAAACCCTAGGAATTTCAAATTGGAGATAGGGTTATGCTGAAAGTCTCGCCCTGGAAAGGCGTAATCCGTTTTGGAAAACGTGGGAAACTAAGTCGACAATATATTGAACCATTCAAAATTCTAGAAAGAGTTGGTCCGGTAGCATACAAACTCGAGCTACCTCAAGAATTAAGTGGCATCCATAACACTTTCCACGTGTTAAATCTTAAGAAATGTCTATCCGATGAAAGCCTTGTCATTCCACTAGACGAGATTAAGCTCGATGACAAGTTACACTTTATTGCAAACCTGTTGAAATAATGGTCCGTGAGGTCAAACAGTTGAAACAAAGCCGAATCCCCATCGTCAAAGTACGTTGGAATTCTCGCCGAGGGAAAGAGAGCACCAAATGTGACAGAAATATCTGCATCTCTTCTCGGGTACATAAAACAAAATCATGAGGACATGATTTCCGTAATGAGGGAAGGTTGTAGCACCTCGCATATTTCAGGTCTATATTTTACTATTTTACGTTATATAAATTACTTTTAATTATTTATATAAGTAATCTCAAAAGTTAAATAGTGTGAATTATCCTCACAACCAACACAGGACTAGGAAAAGTCTATGTGTTCAAAAAAAATACTTTAGTTTCACCACTAGTCATAATTCATATGACTTATTACCCATTTTCGAATTTTAGGCACACATTTTACCTTTAAGTAATACGCGTGCCCGAACCTACGTTATTAGGTTTTAACAACATAGAAGCACCATATTAGACTTATCATACTTGTAGTAGACCTAGTTGGAGTATGTTGATAAGTTTTAACATTTTTGGAACTATTATATTTTTACGTTACCCGGTTTTAAGTTTCGCGAATTAAGGGCTTAACATTAGTAATTACACACAAACTACCACCTCAAAAATGAGGTGGTGTTTGAAGGCAATACCACAAGCCATGGGGCTTCTTTTCCTTGCACCTCTACACTTACACACCACCTCTTGTCCCCCCCATATACCCCAAGTCACCTCGCACTTATCCTTTTACATGCAAAACTCACACAAATCTCTCATCCCTCCTCTCCTTGCCGTCCACTCTCAAGCACCAAAACACACTATCTTTTGATTTTATGCAACAAAGTATACAAGGAAGATGGAGCTAGAGTTGATTATTACATAATCCTAGGGTTGTTTTGTTGATTTCAAAGGTAAATTAGAAGATATTCAAGGCTTAAGGGGCAGAAGTAAGAAGGTTATTTCAAGGGTAAGAAGGGTTTGTAAGCTTGGGTTAAGAGGTTTAAGAAGGTTGAAGATTGGAAGGGGTTTAGCCTTGATTGTTCTTGTGACTATTCAACCTAACTCTTGTAAGAAGTTGTTTAAATTTCTTGTCATTCAATATGGTTGTAATAATATTTATGATTCACTAGTACAAAAACGGGATTTGGTCACGCATGGTCGAAATGGAACGACCACACATTCGCATATTTATGTGGCTGAAGGTACGAAGGTTGACAACATTTACTAATTAGTCACACATGAAAATTTTGATTGTGTGACCATTAGAACTGTATCGCCACACAATTGAACATTGTGTGGCTAAAGGTATCTGGTGATTTTGTTTCAGATCATTTAGCCACATATGAATTTGGAACACGTGACAAATACAAGTAACCTTGATGCGTTAGTCATATGAAGTAATTTTTTGTGTGTCTAAATCATAGAGTCAAGTTTTGTCACACATTATTTAAGGGTGACTGATATGTTTTGCCAACTCTTTAGCCACATCTGAAATTGGAACAAGTGAAAAATGAAAAGTAAGGTTGAAGCATTAGTCACGATATACATATAAACAGTGACAAATATATGTCACACACTTGAACACTGTGACCAAAAGCCATATATGGTCATACTAAATGTTTTGTCACACATTCGTTAAGTGTAGCCAAAATCCAGTACATATGTTCACGTAAGTTAATATGTGTGTTTAAAGTTTAGTTTGTGTTAGCTTGCCAAAAGCTAATCTATAAAGTCACATTTGCTACTAACACCGTGACCAAATGCCATATATGATCACGCTAAATGTTTTGTCACACATATTATTTAAGTGTAGCCAAAATCCAGTACATATGGTCATGTAACTTAATATGTGGCCATTGGATGATCAATAGTCACTCAAAATATTAAACACCATATGGTCACACTTATTAACACTTTTAGCCACTTTATGGTTAATTGTATGTGACTAAATACCCAAAACAAACATGCTTTGTGTGACTAAATGTTAGAAAAGGCCGTACACAAACATAAAATTCATGTGGCCATTGGATGATCAATAGTCACACAAAATACACCTTTCTTCACTTGAAACACCATATGGTCACACTTATTAACACTTTTAGCCACTTTATGATTAATTGTATGTGACTAAATACCCAAAAACAAACATTCTTTGTGTGACTAAATGTTAGAAAAGGCCACACAAACATAAAATTCATGTGGCCATTGGATGATCAATAGTCACACAAAATTCACATTTCTTCACTTGAAACACCATATGGTCACACTTATTAACACTTTTGGCCACTTTATGATTAATTGTATGTGACTAAATACCCAAAACAAACATGCTTTGTGTGACTAAATGTTACAAAAGGCCACACAAACATAAAATTCCAGTGGCCATTGGATGATCAATAGTCACACAAAAGACATATTTCTTCACCTTAAACACCATATGGTCACACTTATTAACACTTTTGGCCACTTTATGCTTAATTGTTTGTGACTAAATAACCAAAAGAAACATGCTTTGTGTGACTAAATGTTAGAAATGGCCACACAAAAAGAAATTTGATGTGACCATTGGATTATCAATAGTCACACAAAAAACTATTATGTTTTTCATAAACAGAACTAAATATGAATACTAAACAGACTTAGCTTATGTCTGCCAGACTTAACCTTATACTGGCAGCCTTAACCACTAAAACTAACCTACCAGACTTAACTTTGTACTGGCAGCTTTAACCACTAAAGTTTTCTTTTTATAAGTAGACGACAACACAAAATATATATATTTTTTTTGGTGCAAAGATGAACTTGTATTAATCAAGGAAACTTTGTAAAATGAAAAAATCAACACACACTGATATGGACAAGTCCCATATCAAGTTGCATACTAGGCAACTCTATTCAATATCTGATATAACTGTTCTTATAAGTCTGATAACAAAAACAAACTGCCCATATCATACAACCATGGACAGATGACAACCAGCACAAAACCATCACAAAGAACACCTTTTAATGCACCAGTTTGAACCATACACTTCTAGATAGGGGCTATACCAAGTATTTTACATTCCATCTCATGAATGGCTTCAACTACTTGTTAACACATACCCTAAATGAAGCCAACCAAATCCTACACAATCCTAAAATCTTTTTATAAACATGTCTACCAATAACAACTGATAACGCCTGAAATTACGTTTTAACACATGCTAAATACTGGAATTATAACTGGAGTACGGGAAGACACCGAAGCATGGTCGTCGATGACAAAGTCAACAAGATTGAATCTGACCATTTTGTTTCGTTCCCACTGACACTCCTCAACAATCTCTCTCCATATGGCGTTTATGGTAACGTGTCAGCAGTGCGTTATGGTACTTCCACATGTGATTTCCCTTCGTAAACTTATGTGGTATGTTCTGCATTAAAAAGAACAATGTAGTAAGCTCAACAAAAGTATGTCCATGTGTTGAAGCATATATTAGTTTTTGCGAAAGCAGATAATGACTGAAATGGTCCGATTTGTATCATTACTTACCAAACAACTCCTGTCCGTGACATATGCAAGGATGGGCTATGTACATTCTTTCCATGCACATATGTGTTTCATACTCTCATCTGCAATTGGAATTTAATATAAATGGTAATTAATAATTTAAAAGCTATTATATGGAAAGGTTTATTTTTAAAATAAAATCATAGATTATGTCTACACTTTGATTAACATACCTTCATCTACGGGGTTTCTCATGAACGGTCTTGTACGATTCAGCTCCATATGTTGCACAAGTTCAAAACGCATCATCAATCCATTTTCAGCAAATGGCATTAGGGAAAGAGTATTGTTTAGGAGATTTGTGAAAACAACTCTTGTGCCAGCAAACAGGTTTTCATCGTGAACCAATACATTCCATCCGTGCACACCAAACTCATGCACGTGTCTATTTTCCTCCAGTATTTCAATTTGACGGTAAGTGATAGCTGCTACGGGTACGCCAGCAACAAGAACGTCAAATTGGTTATTGTCAGTATTGTCCCGGAAATTGCAAGGAATGACCTACGTAACAGTTTAGTTTAAAGAAAACATTAGCGGGTCAAACAATTAAAATAATCCCCATTTTCAACAAACTTATACAATGTATTGATTAACATTTTTTTCTTACCAGAGGTTGTGTAGGATATTCATCCAACGTAACCAGGCACCTACGTTGTTTGTAACCTAGAAGAGCCAGATCGTATCCAGGGCATTCGTGGCCTGCATCGTTGTACCCTGTTACATAATAACAGTCTTCTTCCTGACGAATGAAATGGAATGTGGCCACATTGATGTATTGGATTTGATCAATAAAAGCTTGCCACTCGGACCCTTGCAAAGTAATGCGACCACGAACCAATTTCCATTAAACCTTATGTTTGGTTCCCCTATTGTGGATTAGGTATATCCAGCGCTTCTTGGGGTACAGTGTTTCAGTAAACAAAGAAGGAAGCATCTTAAATTTAAAAAGTAAGCACGTATATCAATTTGATGGTTACATTGATAAATTTATAACCTTAAGTAAGCATTTTAAGTACAACTTACCTGCAATGTCCTAATGTTTGTGCGGTTTGCCTCTACCAACAATTGGATGCTCATTCTATTTTAAAACCACAATCGTCTTAATGGTCAATAAGGTTATCACATATGCATAGCATTCAACTAATACAACTCTTAGATGATCAATACATCTTTATCATTAAGGTGTCAGTAAACAAAAAATGATTGAAGATGTACTACTACATATTTAACTATGTTTCAAAAATCAATAATCATATAGTCCTTTTAGAGTAAAAATCTGTATTTTTTTACGTTTAATCATCTTACCCCATACGTTTGTTAAAATCTAGTAAGAAATCCATAATCTACCCAACATACCATACGCCATTGCTTCATCCAATGTTTAAACCTAAGCTCAGATAATTAATTACATAAGGTGTAGTGCTTTACCAAATCATATAAAAGCTATACTAACCTAGATTGAACATATGTTTACAAGTTGTCTAATTAGCTATTTAACAAATAGCTGTTACGTTTTTCCACAATCCACATATATCCATGATTTGTTTTATTCAAATCATCCTATATTTACATGTCACACAATATTCTAAAGAATCAAATCGCATATAGTTCTAATAAAACGGCTGTTACATTATGATCAAAGGATACTATATTCTTTAGGATATGTTAAACATTGCAAAAAAAATACCAAACATGCATTTGTATCCATCAACATATCAGAAACATGCATATCAATCACTTTACATTTGCAATTCATGGTTAAAAAAAAAAAAAAAACAAAACAATGTGTAACATTACCTGATGATGCGGTTGTTGTGTTGAAGAAGATAGACTTGAATATTTTGCTTTGACTACGTGATTAAGTGTAGCCGTAATATATCACGGTTCTCAAAACTGCAATGATTACTATTAATTAAGGGAAGGATTTTTTGTTTTATTTTTTTAGCTTGTATTATGGGAGCATTGCATATATACCCACTAAAACTCAAAAAGTTGCATATTTCTCCATAATACAAGTTTTTAATGCATGATGTACAATGCAACTTAAGCATGTTTTGGGTATATATGCAAATATGTAAGTTTTAGTGGAACAATTACGTACAAAAACGGTACATTTGAAAAAGTACGCAACTATTTTATGACCTAAACCCTTGATTATATACATACAAAATATTTGGTAGAATCACCTAAAAATTAAGTACCTTAACATACAAATAAATAATATTACATTAACATACGCGATATCGTAACTTCTCGCAAATAAATACATATGTCGAATTCAATATTGGTTAATCGAATATACAATGTAGCTATTGAATCACTGCCAGTGCATCAACGAGCTGAGTTTGTTAATCATCAACGTTTGCAATGTTTTTGTACGATGTTTCCCGTCCTTGAATGTCACGTTCACTGTGATGATAAAAAACCTGTGGAATCCAAGTAACAAAAAAAGTTAAACGTTGTAATAAAGTATATAATTGTAGGTAATTTTTAAATAAGAAACATACTATTCAATAACTTAGCACTACCGGTATTAACTTAGCACTGCCAGTATTAACTTCTTCCAGCCCATTATTATTCGATGTCAAATTCCAGCCCATTCTACTATGACTATATACACAGATGCTTAACATCTTCGAGCCAATCATGATTCATTGGGACGGGTGTATGATAGGGACCAATGATTATATATAGCTTCAAACAGAAACTATATATACACGTGACGCCAACGGACGCCAGCCACAATGAAACATGATTGACCTGAAGAATTTACCAACTTCATTAAAGTACAAGGTTGTGATAATATTATGCATATAAAATAAAACGGTCACAAACATGCTACATAATCGTCTATACATTGCTATAAACCAGGTCAAGATATGGGCAATCTCAAGTTTAAAACTACACGTCATAATTAATCAAAACGTTGATGGTCATGGTAAGCTTAACATACAGATAATCCATTAGTCACAAAATACAGGCTATCTAGGCAACCCATCTACCATACAATCAAACAAATTTTGACTCATTTTTTGCACATAATAGTGAGGCTCAGATCTGTATAAATCAATAGTTCAAAATATAGAATTGCCACGCCAAGACACGGAAAATCACATCATTTGATTGATATCATCACATCCTCTATCAAAGTAAGACACCTATGTTATAAGCAAGCAAGTGGAGACAGCTTAGTACTTTGAGCGTCCACTCGAAATCCCATTGCCATGTCTACGAAATGGCTGCAAAGATTTGCACCAAACCTATTGCTATGACAGTGACATAAGAATGGGTTTTCGAGGGGAAGCTCAAAGTACCAAAGGTGTGCCGAATAAATAATTATCGATTCTACAAAAAGTTAATTTTACAGCGATGAAAAGACAAAAAGCCGATCCAGTGATGAAAAGACTTTTAAGTGCAATGGTTAAAATTTTAATGTTGAAACTAGGGAATAAGATCTTGTATACAGGAAACCCATCTACCATACAGTCAAACAAATTTTGACTCATTTTTTGCACATAATAATGAGGCTCGGATCTGTATAAATCAATAGTTTCAAAAACATCTGGATATAACCGCCATGGCTGCAATAGTATAAAATATAGAATTGCCACGCCAAGACACAGAAAATCACATCATCTGATTGATTTATTAAGATATATCATCACAGCCTCTATCAAAGTAAGACACTTATGAACAAAATAGAGTTTATACATGCAAAGGAAATGGTCAAAAAAGTTAAATGTCAATATGTTATAAGCAAGCAAGTGAAGACAGCTTAGTACTTTGAACGTCCACTCAAAATCCCATTGCCATGTCTACGAAATGGCTGCAAAGATTTGCACCAAACCTGTTGCTATGACAGTGACATAGGAATGGGTTTTCGAGGGGAAGCTCAAAGTACCAAGTGTAAATAATTATCGATTCTACAAAAGTGTATGTGTTGAATGGGATAATGAAGGAGTGTGGCCTGCCATGAACAATACACACTATATCATTATCGCAATCAACACACCTCAATTATCACGGCGCATCTTTCTAACGATGTATATGGGTTCCCTAAAACCATTGGTGTGATTGATATTGATGACATTTTACGGCACAAAAGAGAACCAAAAAAATGGGATCAATATCAAGCAAACAAACGGTGTTAGGGAACTCGGTCAAACTAAGCAACGGAACCCATCTAGATCGTTAGAAAGATGTGTCTTGATAATTGAGGTTTTCAAAGTGAAGTTCAATGTAGCAAGGACTTTATGGACACATTACTTCGTAGATGGGTGGTTTAAGATAATAAATAAAATATTTTTCATAAAAAAGAAACACAATCAAACCCTTTCTGAGATCCCCTGCTGGTCCTTTTGTCATTTCAACTCCCTTTGTGCAATTGCCTGCACCACACAAATTGCTAGATTGTTGAAAAAACAAAAGGAACAGTATGGGAACTCAGAAAGGGTTTGATTGTGTTTTTAAGTGCATGTGTGATAGTGCGAAAGGATAGAGAAAGCATACGACAAAAACAAAACGCAATAGCGTAGTAAAAAGAAAGCAAGCAAACAAGCAAACAGGGCATACAGGAAAAAGAAACACGCACAAGCACGCCTTAAATACGCCAATAGCAAAGCGAAAGACATAAAACCAAAAAGCCCAGGCACACCAAAAGCAGGCCAACAAAAGGGGGCAACACAGAGCAAATCAAAGTAGCACACGAGGCATAAAGCTAAGGCAAAAAAATGCGAAGCACCAAAAGACCGAATGCAGGGAGCAAGACAAAGCAGGCAAACCTAAGGGAGCAACAACAGAGCAACGCAAACCACGCACGGGGCCTAAGACTACGACAAAGCAAAAAAAGAGGCCACAAAACAAAACACGCAAGGAGGCAAAAGGGGACACCTAAAAGCCAACCTAGCACCACTACCCGCAAATCCTAATTCTATCCCTCCACCCCTTCCTATCTGAGATCATGTCCTCGGTCAAACGAAGCTCCATCATGTCAAGCTTAAGTCTATCCTCCCACCAAAATTTGCTCCGTTGCCTCATTGACGAATAATCTCATTCTTCGCGTCTACTAATCTCATTCTTCGCGTCTCATTCTTCACGTACCTATACTGCATGTATAACACGTAATCATTATTACCTCAACTAATGATCCATAAATCATCAAACAACTACTTTTCCTATGCAAATGACTAATACCCTGACTAACATCCTAAACTAACATAACACAATATCATCTATAAATCAGTAAACATCCTAAACTATCAAACTAGCAGTAAATTATAACATTTATACCTGAGATATTAGGCTCAATCGGAAGAGAATCAAGCCCTTTATAATAGCCCTCAAGAGTATTTCATTGACTAACATTTATTTTGATTGATTTTGCGTTTGATTGAAAACCCTAAATCTGCTATTAATTAGAATCTAACTTTGTGTTTTGACCGAGTGTAAGAGAGATAAATGTGTGAAATACTGAAAGTCAAACACACACTACTTGGCCATTTTCTAATAAAAGTAAATAAATAAATAAAACTAACTTATTTCTTCAAGTTAATAAAGCATTAAAACCTAAAATTAACCATTGTACTGATCATTGATCATTTACATATAATTACAGTTATAATTATATAAACAAAGTAGCAGTCAATAGCAAGCATCCATACAACCATCAACTATACATCATTAAAACACAAAAAAAAACATCCAAAGCTTCCTATTCTCCATCTTCAGAATCATCAACTTCATCCAAATCTTCCAAGAACTCCTCCTTCTCCGACAGACTCCGACGACATAGCACTAAAAGCTGAGCCAGCAAATCAATCTTCCTTCGATCCTTCAACTGTATCTCACGAAGGGCAAACTCACCAGTTGCTGCAACAGCATTGAAACGAGTAAACAATCTACCAGCCTCATCGATTGTCTGTTCTTTTTTGGCAACAGTTTCCCTCAGAATGCTGCTCTCTTCTCCCATCCGCTCGATAAAATTTTTCTCCTCTGCTATGTCTTGCAATATCAACAACCTGAAAGCATCGTTGAGCTTGCCGGATTCAGTGGCGGCTTTCATTTCATCGATATTAGGTGTGGAAGACATTTTGTGTGTTTAGAGTTAAAATTATTGATAGTTGTGTTTTTAGGGTTAAAATTATTGATACTTGTGTGTTGATTTAATGGTTAGGTAAGTATATATAATTACAGTGTACCTCACAATTTGCACAAATAATCACAAAAAAACACTCAAGAGGCATGGAAAATTTGTTTTGGGTGTTACTGTAGCCCTTTCATATTCTTGCATGCATAAATGTGATATGCAATAGTTCAAAAAAAATGATATGCAGGAGTATTTAGGAATATATCTAATATTGCAATTTAAACCCTTCATTTTTTCATTGGATCTAAACCAGCCCCTATATACTAGGGGTGTTCACGGGGCGGTTCGGCTCAGTTCGGTTAGAGATTTTAACTATCCATCACGGGGCGGGTAGTTCATTTTACTATCCAAAACCGAACCGTACTAGGCGGGTAACAGGACATGCGGGTATCCGAAATGAGCGGTTACCCGCGGTTCGGGTCACGGTTAACCATTCAAAAAAATTAATCGAATCAAATCGGGCGAACAATAACATAAATTAGAACGTAATATGTCATTTTAGTAAAATTAAATAACATTAAAGATATTATAATAATAGTAATGTTGTTGTGTCGCAATAGCAACATTCAAATTACCATATCTAACAAAATAACTAATACTAATTATTTGACGTTTATATATTACGATCACATTAATTATATTTAATCCATGGACGTTAGTAAATGATCAAATTAGATAAGTAAAAATGCATTATATGATAAAAATAGTGCAATAATATAGTTAATACTTGTACATTTTTATGAATGGTTTGTTAAAACTTACATGTATATTATACGCGGTTCGGTTCAGGTAACCACGGATAACTAAAAGTAAAAACCAAAACCGAACCGTGATAAGCGGGTTTTTTGGTTTCGGGTTTTCTCGGTTTCAGTTTCTTCGGTTATCGGTTTTTAGCGGTTTCGGATTGACCGGACCGGATTGGCTCGGTTCGTCGGTTTCTCGGGGTTTTTGAACACCCCTACTATATACACAGTTTAAATTTAAATTAATGACTAAACATGTCTAAAAGGTTTATTATCTCAACTTCTTAAAATTTATGTCAACTGTAATACATCGACCAAAATCAAAGTTAGTCATCTTTACAATGTAGCACATTGACCAAAATCAAAGTTAGTCATCATTACTATGTAGTCATCTACAGTAGAACTGAAGAAGACTAATCTTGCTTTATAGACACTACAACGTTGGCAAACAATGAATGCGGTGGTTATTAATTTGCGAACCATGCAAATTTGCATAACAAAACCCACGTAAACATTACCCGACAAGGTTACAACTACATTACGCAACAAGAATTTACCTCCGACCTATTGCGTAATCAAAATTACTACCGCAAAGACCATGACGATAACAACTCAGCAATTTACTCAAACATTAGGCAATCAAAACTTGGATATAGTTCCTGTGCATCGCTATTAAGATATTAAATAGACTACTTAAAATACAAAACTTATGATAACATCAATTGCAATACCTTACATGTAGCTACTTGCATACAATATACGTAAATTGTCGGACACAATAGGATGCTGACACATATGTTTAGCCATACTATATGAGTTAGGGATTGTTTACTTTTTTCAAGACTTTTTTCGCCCGTTTTCATAGGTTTTCTTATACTTTTACACACATTCGTAGTTTTATACACGTTTTTGTCCTGTTTTTTAATACGTTTCCCGTACGTATTTGTCCCCTTTAATCTGTTTTATACGTTTCCGTTTTGTTTACGGTTTTCGTCCGTGTTTACACGTTTTCGCTAGTTTTTTTCAGTTTCGTCCGTTTGAATACGTTTTCATCTGTTTTACATATTAACGTACATTTTCAAATGTTTCATACATTTTCAAATGTTTTACATATGTTTTCGTCTATTTTCGTCCGATTTACCCCGTTTTCATCCGTTTTTACCCATTTTCGTATGTTTTTAAGAATTTTTCAACCGTTTTCATAGGTTTTCTTACACTTTTACACAGATTCGTATGTTTATACATGTTTTCTTCTGTTTTAATACGTTTTGGTCCGTTTTCTTACGTCTTTGTCCCTTTTAATCAGTTTTTATACGTTTCCGTTTTTGTTTACTGGTTTTCGTCCGTGTTTGCACGTTTTCGCTGGTTTTTTCATCTTTTAGTCCGTTTGTATAACTTTTTACACACATTCGTCCGTTTCCAGCTGTTTTGCACGTTTTCGTCCCATTTACTCAAACATTATGTTTGTAGGTTGCTAATTATGGAAGCCATGGCTTAAAATCTAAATAATTTTGTGTCAACTCAAGAAGCGAACTTAATTATCCATTTTCGGTTTAAAACCATATGTGTCAACCCAAGAATCGAGCTTAATTTCGGGTCAACCCAAGAAGCGAACTTAATTCATAATCGGTTTCGGTTCGCTTTGGTTTAATTATAGTTCGGTTCGTTTCGGTTTTCGTGTTGACCAAAATAAAAATATAACCGATTTAACGAAACAAAACCCGATAACCGAACGGATCAACACCCCTAATTTATGGTCATAGTTTAAATGAAGGAGGACTTAGTTTGCCGTTTTTAAACATTAGGTCCTTAGAGATTGGTGGATCTTAGGGATGACAGGGAGGCTGCGAGGTCTAAGCTGTAGGGGTTGAATGATCTCATTACTCAATCTTAGGAGGAAATCGATACCCAGGAAGAACAAATTCAGGCGATGAATGGTTGAAGGGTTTCTCGCTATGGAATGGGATGTTTCTTTTGCTCTAGTGTCATCTGTTTATGTCTAATGTCTAATGTCTAATGTCTTGGTTTAATGGGATGGTATGTAGATATATTAACAATGGAATATGTATGGATCTTTTTATGGTTTATCCATACGAATGCTAAATATGTTTGTTAATATAAGTAATGTGTTCGCTAGATTGTTTCATCTTTTTTTCATGTTGTTTTGAATTTAGGAATTGGTTGTGGTGTTTAAGTTCATATTCGCACTGGTAGAATGTATTATTGTAGGATTAGGATGTTTAATTTTTAGATTGTTGTCAATTTTTTTATGACTGATTATGAAGTTTAGAACTGGAGGCGTTTGTTCATGACAATTATTTTTTATTGAACCACTAGATTTAGGGTGTTTTGTTGTTGTTTTTGCTTTAAGTTAATTGCATTTACATGTTTTCTTGATTTTTTTTTCCTGCTTGAGGATGTTAGAGCTTATCTAATTGCTTATAAATAGCTTATTTATAGGCTTAAAGTAAGGTCTTAGGGCTGTTTGATGTATCAGCAGTTCTTGGTTTGATTTGCCTATTTTTGTGCTTAATTGTTTATCTGGAACTGCTTATTAGTTATAGTTGCTTAATTAGTTGCTTTAAGTCCATTTTTAGCTTTTTATTGTTCATTTGTATGTGCCATGTGGTGATTTTAGTGTATCTGCAGTTATATGTGTCTTTGACACAGCTGGTTTGAAGTAATATGGGTGTTTGGGACTGTGGGTAAGCACCATTTCTGTCAGGGGTGTTTTTTGGTTTCAAAAATTGTTTGATTTTTCAAAAATTAGATTTTCTAATTCATATTTAAATTGCAGCCAAAAATTAAATATTTAAATGCTATATTATCAATTTGGAGCCACATTTTAAAATTATCAAATTTGGAGCCAAATTTTAGCCAAAATTTTTAAAATTACTTTGGAAATTATGGTTGCCTTAATTGAAAAACTGCCCTATCATTAGCCCTAATTTTACTCCAATAAATCAGGCTTCAAGCAAAACAACCAGAACTTCAATTTTTACACCATTATTTACCAATTAAGTTTACTAATTTTCTTTAACACCTTACTTCTGACGAATCATGGCAACGCAAGTCAATTATCCGGATGATTTGGTTTATTCTGATCGTGAAAATGAAAACACTTTAGAATATGAATCAGAGACGTATTTAGATGAGGGTGAGGATGCTGGAAACAACCATTCAAATGTGAATGTTGTTAAGAGGGGCATAACTAGGTTAGCTAAGTTTCGCAAGGAATATGGAAAAACAGACGGAATAAAGGTCAGTGTAACCTTCGATGCACTGGATAGGTTATCAGGAAAAAACAGAGCATTGTTTTCGAGGTTTTTGGGTGATTTGGTTCGTGAGCATATAGGTGTCAGGATTCTAACCTGGAGGAAGATTGATTCAGAAGCAAGAGATAAAATATGGGACGAAATCACGGTACACATATACTTTTTTTAACTAGTAGTGGCTTGGCTGTCGTAGATACAAGGTGTTAATAAGTTTATCTCTGCATTTACAGTATTTGCAACTAATTAACAACAATTTGTTAATCGTTGCAGCGATATTTTGATGTTGACTTGACGGTCGAAAGCTGATAATGAATCGTCTTGGTCAACTTCTAAGGAATTTCAGAATGAAATTGATACAAAACTACATATTGCCCAACCAAAATACCCTTTCAAAACTAAATGAAGTCCCGGCAAAGTATAGTGCAATTATAAAAGCCGAAGATTGGGTTAATTTTGTAAACTACACAGCCAGCGAGGAATACAAGGTGTTAATTATTCATTTTTATTCAAGTTCAAATATCTTTCACCTTTTCATATGTTTCCATATGTATTAGTTGTATACTATCAGCATTACTACATCTAAACGCCGTATGATTTTGTGTTGCAAGGTGAGATCAACAAAGCTAAAGTGTCGCGTTCCAAGTCTGTTTATGATCATACAATGGGACGAGGTGGATACGCCCGTGTGATAGAAAAAATGGTAACAGTAAACATTTGCACATTTGCATTTAATAGCATCATACTTTCGTTTATATTCATTTATCTTACATTTGTATGTATTTGATGTTTATAAGATCGAGAGTAAAGAAATTGAACCAGATGAAGAACCACCGCGTGGTACGTTGTGGTTGAAAGGAAGGGTGAAAAAGACGGAGAATATCACGATGATGATATCAGATCAGTGGGAGAAAAATTTGTAAGTTTGACTGCTAATTTTATTATTATGTTTGTTTAGTTATAAGTTAATATGCTATATACTTAAAACTGTAGTTATAAGTTAATACATGTAGTGTTTAGTTAATATCAAGCATGTATTACTTAAAACTTTTAGTTATAAGTTAACACATGTAGTGTTTTAGTTAATACTTTTAGTTACAAGTTAATACTGGTATAATTGCATAACCTATTTCCCATATTGTGTGTGCGGAAAGAAATGGACGACAAGATCAAACAAGGAATCTTGAAGCTTGATCATGGCACTGATGCCATGACAGTTGTATTAGGTAAGGAAAAGGGAGGATATGCGAGACGAGTGGGAGGTGGAGTAACCTACAAGAGGTATTTGGATCTGCCTCGAATCAAACAAGCATCTGATGAAAGAGTGGTGTTACTTCAAAGTGAACTTGATGATGAGAGGCGCCAACGTCAAGAAAAAGAGGCGGTAATACAGGATTTGATGAAACAATTGGCTGCACAAAGGGGGCAGTTGCAGTCAACTTCAACTCCATTGACACAAACGGAAGTAAGACAAAAGAAAGTAACATTCCATCTTTTTTTTACCCTTTCAAATACTGCTGCAGTCTTCTTAAACAATTTATATTCCAGGTGTCTCCGGTGAACATTAATCTTTTAAATAGCACTGCTAATGAGGATGCCAGAACACGTGTTGCTGGACGTGAGAAAATTGCGAGCATTGAGAAGTCTAATGGACTTGAAACTTTGGAAAAGGAAATGGAAATAAGTGTAAGTAATAAATCATCCCCCTGGTATTTTTGAATTCTACATACATGTATTATTTACCGTGTATTATATATATAGGAACTGTTAAATCTGTCGCATCTAAGAAATCGACTAGATCAAAACGAAAGGATTCTTCACGTCAACTTTCCGAATCACAAGAAAATGAGTCTCCATTAACATTACTACCACAAGTATGTATTTAAACATTTTCATATGTTCTTTAGTTTAATTAATTACTGATACATATATACATGCAACAAATTATGTTTTTAGGTAATTAAGTGCAGCATGTGGCACTTAAAGAAATCAACTATTATTGCGGAGGGAACCGTGTACAAAACTGATGGAAAACAAATGCTTCATAACAAACCACTCCGAAAGGATTGCTACAGAGTGTCTATTGAAAAATCTTTAGTGGATGCAGCATGCATACCGGATGTAGGAAGTAACGGTTTCAAAACAGTTTAGGATGCAAAATAGGTGGTTTTTATGCATGGCCAAAGGATCAAGTGGTTTTCGATGAAAAGGTACATAGATGCATGTGTTTTATAAACCTACATATATCATTCTTCATATTTAATTCAGTGTTTGATACACCCGGTTTTGTTTCCTACAGGTAACACCACCAAGTACCATAAAACTGATTGGTGAGAACAGAACTGCACCTAAATTACAAACGAAGCGCTACGTCTCTAGTGATGCCATGCAAAAGGAAGCTAAGAAGATCAAGAGTCAGAAGTCGTTAAATTATTGAGAATTTTATTATGTACGACATTACAATTTTATATACATTCCAATTTTATTGTATTTGAATATATTTTGAATATATTTTTATATATTTGAATTTGTTTTAATATATATTGATTTCTTATATGTGACTAAAAGATTCATATAGTCACAATTATTGACACTTTTTTGTCACAGTTTGCTTAATTCGATGTGTGACTAAATGTTAGAAAGGGCCACACAAACATAAAATTAATGTGGCCATTGGATGAGCAATGGACACACAAAACACACATTTCTTCACTTAAAACACCATATGGTCACACTTATTAACACATTTGGCCACTTTATGCTTAATTTGTATGTGACTAAATACCCAAAAGAAACATGCTTTGTGTGACTAAATGTTAGAAAAGGTCACACAAACATAAAATTAATGTGGCCATTGGATGATCAATAGTCACACAAAACACATATTTCTTCACTTAAAACACCATATGGTCACACTTATTAACACTTTTGACCACTTTATGCTTAATTTGTATGTGACTAAATACCAAAAACAAACATGCTTTGTGTGACTAAATGTTAGAAAAGGCCACACAAACATAAAGATAATGTGGCCATTGGATGATCAATAGTCACACAAAACACACATTTCTTCACTTAAAACACCATATGGTCACATTTATTAACACTTTTGGCCACTTTATGCTTAATTGTAAATGACTAAATACCCAAAACAAACATGATTTGTGTGACTAAATGTTAGAAAAGGCCACACAAACATAAAATTCATGTGGCCATTGGATGATCAATAGTCACACAAAACACATATTTCTTCACTTAAAACACCATATGGTCACACTTATTAACACTTTTGGCCACTTTATGATTAATTGTATGTGACTAAATACCCAAAAGAAACATGCTATGTGTGACTAAATGTTAGAAAAGGCCACACAAACATAAAATTCAAGTGGCCATTGGATGATCAATAGTCACACAAAACACACATTTCTTCACTTTAAACACCATATGATCACACTTATTAACACTTTTAGCCACTTTATGGTTAATTGCATGTGACTAAATACCCAAAAGAAACATGCTTTGTGTGACTAAATGTTAGAAAAGGCCACACAAACATAAAATTAATGTGGCCATTGGATGAGCAATAGTCACACAAAACACACATTTTTTCACTTAAAACACCATATGGTCACACTTTTGGCCACTTTATGATTAATTGTATGTGACTAAATACCCAAAAGAAACATGCTTTGTGTGACTAAATGTTTGAAAAGGCCACACAAACATAAAATTCAAGTGGCCATTGGATGATCAATAGTCACACAAAACACACATTTCTTCACTTTAAACACCATATGGTCACACTTATTAACACTTTTAGCCACTTTATGGTTAATTGTATGTGACTAAATACCCAAAACAAACATGATTTGTGTGACTAAATGTTAGAAAATGCCACACAAACACAAAATTCATGTGGCGATTGGATGATCAATAGTCACACAAAATACACGTTTCTTCACTTTAAACACCATATGGTCACACTTATTAACATGTTTGGCCACTTTATGATTAATTGTATGTGATTAAATACCCAAAAGAAACATGCTTTGTGTGACTAAATGTTAGAAAAGGTCACACAAACATAAAATTCAAGTGGTCATTGGATGATCAATAGTCACACAAAACACACATTTCTTCACTTTACACACCATATGATCACACTTATTAACACTTTTAGCCACTTTATGGTTAATTGCATGTGACTAAATACCCAAAACAAACATGATTTGTGTGACTAAATGTTAGAAAAGGCCACACAAACATAAAATTAATGTGGCCATTGGATGATCAATAGTCACACAAGATACATGTTTCTTCACTTTAAACACCATATGGTCACACTTATTAACACGTTTGGCCACTTTATGATTAATTGTATTTGACTAAATACACAAAACAAACATGCTTTGTGTGACTAAATGTACAAAAGGCCATACAAACATAAAATTCAAGTGGCCATTGGATGATCAATAGTCACACAAAAGACATATTTTTTCACCTTAAACAACATATGGTCACACTTATTAACACTTTTGGCCACTTTATGCTTAATTGTATGTGACTAAATACCCAAAACAAACATGCTTTGTGTGACTATACTGTGTTTATGGTCACTAATACGGATTAATCCAACAAAATTTGTACCTAATTAGTCACACATGTTACGATTTTGGTTAGTCTTTTACAATAGAGACTAAAAAAAAGTCAAACACGTGACCATAGAGTACCTATGGTCGCGCTACCTTTAGTCACACACGGCCGAAAAATCATGTGTGAATATATGTATATCGTCACACATATTCGGTGTAGCCAAATCCAGTTTTTGTTCTAGTGATTTTTGATGTAATTTGATATAAGTAGTACATGTAATAAGGCTTGCATGATGTTGTACATTAAATTGATGGGTAAAAACTAGTGTAGAAACTCATTAAGACAACTAGTAAAAACTAGTGAATTATCATGAGTTTTAACATAAAAATTATAAACTTTGGACTTGATTAAGTTTAAGAAGTTGTTAGAGGAAGTAAAAACTAGAATTTGAGCTTTTGAATCTCTTTGAAATGGACTAATAGATAAAAGTCACGGTAAAAGAAGATGGCTAGATGAAATTGGTTAATATGTCAAAGCCTTCTCAAACACAAAACGCGATTTAAACCCTTTTCTGGTCCGAATCATCAAAAGTGTAAAGCACGAAAGTTTCTCAGAATGAAATTTTCTTCAAAAACTTAGGTACACATGAGCAGAAAGTGAACGAAAAGTCTAAAAAACAGCAAAAACTACACGGACTTGTTGTGACTAGAAAATAGCCATGGTTAAGGAAACTTACTTGTAATTTTGATTCTTTGAGACCAAAAAAAAGCCATGGTTAAACCAAGGCTAATGTCTCAAGCTATTGTAACTTGAATATAACCACTATATATGACCATGATTGTTATTTCAAAGTTGTTAAATTGTCACTTAGCCACACGGCTAGTTTGGGTATGTTAACCCGAAAATTGTTTCAAAAACTTGGTCATTAGATGAAGCTTTACTAGATTTTGACAAAATGATTATATGAAATATATACCAACTATATAAATATTTTTTCAAGTTTTAACTTCTAAAACCATGAACATATTAGTCTAAAAATTACTTTTGAAACCTTTACACAACATCATAATATGACACGCCAAAATCATTTCATCACAACACTTACAATTACTTCACGACAAAACTTATATTATCACGTCACCACTCAAATAGTCTTTGACGAAAGACGACATATGTTTTGTACAACATTTGTCTCGTCAAATACTTACTTATAAGTGATAAGTACTACAAGAGTAGGGAATTTTATTATCATAAAGAGGCCTCTTCGGGGTATCGTATCGACGAGTTGTGGATTTACGATTTAAAGTGTCCTGGCTCCTCGTGCGATTACTACATGACCTCTTGATTTTGATAGCCCGAACGGTGGTACGAGATCATTTATAAAAAGGCTATGAGCCAAGCAAACACTTAAGCGATACCTTAACTTAATATCCAAGTACAACTTCATAAGCCAACAAATTACATATACTTGTACACTTATATTAAAAACTATACTAAAACATAACTATACTTTCATAGGTAATCACTAAAGATCGCAGTCTCGACATACACTGTACTTGCTATAAGCTACTACTGATAACTACGGTGAGTTCATAGCCCCAACTTTTGTTTAACTGTTTTATAAAGAACTTGGGGGAGATACATGCTAAACTGTTTTATTATGGACAATTACTTGCAAACTGAATGCCTTGACTGTATTATTGCATACCACTAAGTTGTTTATGCCAAAAGTCCCCTACATCATGGAGCACTAATCACTGGGAGTGAGCGCAAATATAGTGGATAGACCTATCGGGATTGACAAATCCCGTTTGTGTTAGCCGGATCGGTAACCAAACTCACTTTATTTGAATTTACCTAGGTATATGGCAAAATACCTACTCAGGGCAAGTTACTTATATCTATATATATCGTCCGGTGATATATATACAACAGTCAGTCGTGAGTTCCATGAGCTTAGAGCAATAATAACTTTCAAGAAGATAATTGTACACATTGCAATTATACTATAAACTATTGTCCACTACTGTTTTCAAAACTATGAATTCACTCAACCATTGTGTTGGCTTTTTGGCATGTTTTATCTCAGGTCCGTAAGATTTGTCTGGCACGCGAATGAAGGCACACGGAATAGGCATTTTGAAGACTATGCATATTATCATTCGAAAAACTTTTAAACTTATTATGTACATTATGGGACCTCTACTCTGATATTATGAATAAATTCGAATGATAATGTATTTTAAAACGTCTCATTTAGAGTCGTTTTCTGTAATGTGTACTTTGTGCTAATAAGTAATATCCTCGATTAGCTTCCGCTGCTATTCAAAAACAGAGGGTGTTACAGATTGGCATCAGAGCTACAGTTATAGAGAACCAGGGTGCATTATACACCTAGACTATAACTACTATCTACTGATTCACTTATTATAGTCTTTATATTCCGTGTGCCATGCCCACTATTTGACATATCACTGTTTAAATTGCTATGAACATTTAACTAACTCTGTACATGAATACTCTTATGCAGACATTATGTATGTACCACCATCTCCAGATCACGATCTTGTTATTCCAAATCAAGCTATACCAGCTCAACAAGAGCAAGTACTTCCGGCTCCCATCCAAGCACAGAATCCCCCGGATCAAGATGATGATTATCTTGATATTGCGAAATATGGGGATGATGAGGATGAGGAACCAAATGAAAATTTAGCTGATGAAAATGAACCCGAGGATGAACCGGACGAAGATCCGGAAGAAGATGAAAATATGATCTTAGATGATGATGATGATGATGACATAGAAGTGATTTCCGATGATGATGAAGAAGAGGAAGAACCTCTTTAAGCGGATATCATACTCAATGGATCTCCACCTCCACCATCACCAGTGTCACCATATATTCTAGCAAACTATGAAATTCCTGTTTCGGTTACTCCCGCTACTGGGGGAAGGCCTTATATCATCGGAGGCCCTTCCTCTACCTATGAAGTTGAAGGACCATCTAATACATTTCCAAACTTCCAAAGGTACGAAATGGGTTGTTTAAGACAAGATTTCACTGCACTTCAAAATCATGTCCACTTTCTGTCAAGGGCAATGCATCGTCGTGAAACGGAGATCTCTTCAATAAGAGTTGAAACCGTTAATGCTCGAAAATGAACTTATCTGACAATCTTGGATATGAGTGATATCCAAAAGGGCCTTACACGTGTAGAAGACATTATCTTGGATCCTATAACCGGATTTCCAGTGCTTAGGAACAAAGTCACCCATATGGATCGAGCACAAAGTGAAGATGGTGAGCAGATTAAAGAATTGAAACGCCGCGTAGCTTCCGCGGAAATCAATTTAGAAATTGCTCAAACCGACCGATATAGGCTCGAAATCGATCTCAACAATGTACGGGCAGAAATGCAGATCATGTTTCAAGAACTAAGTGGCTCTAGGGAGTTTCACCCAAATGACGCAATTGATGTGTTGGCTGCTCAAGAGAATAACAATCAGCCCGAGCCGCATCAATCTCTAGACTCTTGAAAGATTAGCTTTGTTATAATAGTTAAAAGACTTAGTAAGATATGTAATAGCTAGTAAACAATGTAATTGCTGACTGATAGTTTTGTCAGTAAAATTTTGAAGAAACCTGTCACGGGTTTTGATTTTGTAACTCCGATATAATGTATTAACTATATATGAATATAAATTTTGTTGTATGAATCTATCTAGTCTTGTGTTGTGATTTAATTTCCAACGTTGTTCTTCTATCATTTCTAATCATGCTTATTATCCAACATCATACTTATAACACATCTCTTGTTTAATTGATAGAATCATGCCACCTAAAACGAAAAGCCAAGCTGCTATTGATAAAATAGTTGCCGATCAAGTGGCTGCCGCACTTAGAACCGAGCGTGCAACTGCAGCTACAAATTCAGCCGCGGCCGCTGAGGCACTTGCAACCGCTAGGGCCGCTGCAACTAATGTTGGAGAGGGAGGTTCTAATGCTATAGAACCTATTGGTGCCGAAAGAATAAATGTCGAACCAATGCCAAGGTGCTCTCATAAAGCGAATACATGAAATGCCAACCCACAAATTTTAAAGGCATTGAAGGAGCTGTTGGGTTAACCCGCTGGTTTGAGAGATCTGAATCTGTATTCCGACAGCAACATCACGAGACTGCAAGGTCAAATACGCCACCAGTACTTTAATGGATGAAGCTTTATCGTGGTGGAATTCTGTAGTACAACCAATTGGTATTGCAAATGCCTACAGAATTTCCTGGGTCGAACTCAAAACAATGATGATCAAACAATATTGTCCTCATAATGAGGTACAAAAGTTGGAAATTGAATTCTGGAACCACATAGTTAAGGGCACTGATATCACCACATACAATCGTCGATTCAATGAATTGGAAATCTTATGCCCAACAATGGTTCCAACAAATGAGAAGTTACTAGAGAGGTACATATGGGGACTTCCACAACCTATACAGGGAAATGTGACCTCATTTGATCCAAAAACGATAGATGATGCAATGGGAATGGCTCGTAGATTGATGGATCAAGCGGTTAGAGCAGGAACTATTCTGATTCATGACATTAACCTCAACCGCAACAACAACAACAACAACCATCCCAATAACAATACCCACAACAACAACAACAACAAGAGAAGGTGGAATGATAGCCGAAGGGGTAACAAAAACAATCATAACCAACAAAACCGAAACACAAACCACCACAACCAGCAAAACTGTAGGCAAGAAAATACCAGAGGTACTGTTGCTGCTGCTGTTGCACCAGCTGAAGGAGGAGGTTATCAAGGAAATGCTCCTTTGTGTTACAGATGCAAATTACATCATGAAGGACCTTGCACCGTTAGATGCAAGAATTGTCAAAAGACAGAGCATCAAACCAAAGACTACAGAGGGAAGGGGCCTACTACTGGTGCCAACACCCAACCAGTATTGACTCGTTTCGGGTGTGGAGAACGTGGACACATCAAGAGACAATGTCCCCGAAACAATGGTCAACAAGAAGGAGTAGCTCGTGGTAGGGCGTATGTATTGGGTGATAAAGATGTACAGCAGGATCCGAATGTGGTTACGGGTACATTTCTACTCAATAACCATTATGCTAAAATCTTATTTGATTCGGGTGCTGATAAAAGTTTTATATCAACTGCATTTGCATCTTTACTTGATATTGCACCCACTACATTAGACACCGCCTTTACCATTGAGTTAGCAAATGGGGATCTTGTAACCACCAACATTGTACTTCAAAACTGTACACTAAACTTGTTAGGTCATCTAATCAAAATAGACCTCATGCCAATAGAACTCGGAAGTTTCAACGTTATAATTGGTATGGAATGGTTATCCCAACAAAATGCAAATATCATCTGTGGCGAGAAACTTGTACGTATTCCCATCGATAATGAAACCTTGGTTATCCGAGGATATCGAAGTGGAACTCGCCTGAACATCATTTCTTGAATTAAAACTCAAAAGTACATCAAGAAGGGATGTTATGTCTTTTTAGCCCACATATCGGAGAAAAAGTTAGAGGAGAAGCGACTTGAAGATGTACCTACTTGCTGACGTGATTATCCTGAAGACTTACCCGGACTTCCACCACCTAGACAAGTGGAGTTCCAAATCGAATTGGTGTCAGGTGACGCACCAGTTGCTCGAGCACCCTATCGCTTAGCTCCTTCGGAATTGCAAGAGTTATCTAACCAGTTGCAAGAACTTACGGATAAAGGTTTTATTCGACCAAGTTCATCACCATGGGGAGCTCCAGTCCTATTCGTTAAAAAGAAGGATGGATATTTCAGAATGTGCATTGATTACTGGGAGTTAAATAAACTAACTGTAAAGAACCGATACCCACTTCCAAGAATCGATGATCTTTTCGATCAACTCCAAGGTTCAAGCGTATACTCCAAGATCGATTTGCGATCAGGATATCACCAAGTTAGAGTTCGAGAAGAGGATATTCCGAAAACGGCGTTCAGGACTCGATATGGTCACTATGATTTTCAAGTCATGCCATTCGGTTTAACTAATGCTCCAGCAGTATTCATGGATCTCGTGAATCGAGTGTGTAGACCATATTTGGATAAGTTTATGATTGTGTTCATAGATGATATCCTAATTTACTCTAAGAGTAAAGAAGAACATGAAAGACATCTCAAGCTGATCCTAGAGTTACTCAAGAATGAGAGGTTGTACGCTAAATTCTCAAAATGTGAATTTTGGATATCAAGTGTACAATTCTTGGGTCACATAATTGATAGTCATGGAATTCATGTGGATCCCGCCAAGATAGAGTCCATAAAGACTTAGGCTGCCCCTACAAATCCAACGGAAATACGTCAATTTTTAGGACTTGCTGGATATTACCATAGATTCATCTAAGGTTTTTCCAAGATAGCAAAGCCTTTAACTAAATTGACTCAAAAGAATGTTAAATTCGATTAGGGCGAAAAAGAAGAAAAAGCATTTCAATTTCTAAAAGAGAAATTATGCAGTGCACCTATCTTAGCATTAACTGAGGGCAACGAAGACTTTGTTGTGTAATGTGATGGTTCGTATAAAGGTTTGGGAGCAGTGTTAATGCAAAGACAGAAGGTGATAGCTTACGCCTCACGAAAACTTAAAAAGCACGAGAAAAACTACACCACTCATGACTTAGAGTTAGGTCGTCATTTTGCTCTTCGAATCTGGAGACATTATCTCTACGGCACAAAGTGTATAGTATACACAGATCACAAAAGCTTGCAACACATTCTGATCGAAATATCTAAACATGAGACAACGCCGTTGGTTAGAATTACTTAGTGATTACGACTGTGAAATTCGTTATCACCGGAAAGGCAAACGGCGTGCAGATGCTCTTAGCGTAAAAAAGAACGACTCAAACCTCTAAAGGTTAGATCATTGGGAATGATGATCGATCACCACTACCGCCCTCACAAATCCTTGCGCTCAAACTAAGCTATCAAAGAAAAACCGACCCAAAGAGAGTCTCTACGGTATGTTAGAGAACAAAAACGGTTTTGTAAAGTGTTCTGATGGAACGTTATGCTTCAAAGACAGAAGTTGGATACCACTCTATGGAGGTACAGATTTTATTATGCATGAATCGCATAAGTCAAAGTACTCCATTCATCCAGGGTCCGACAAAATGTATCATGATCTCAAAAAGCTGTATTGGTGGCCTAACATGAAGGCCGATATTGCCAAATATGTTGGTAAGTGCCTGACATGTTCTAAGGTCAAGGCCGAGTGTCGAAAACCATCAGGATTACTAAAACAACCCGAAATTCCTATATGGAAATGGGAAAGAATCACGATGGATTTTGTTACAAAATTACCCAAAACACCAAGCGGTTATGACGCCATTTGGGTAATTGTTGACCGTTTAACAAAATTTGCTCATTTTATTCCAATCAAAGAAACTTATGAAATGGATCAGCTGTCCAAGCTGTACATCAAAGAAATAGTTTCTAGACACGGAGTACCAATTTCAATTATCACAGATAGAGATAGCAGATTTACTTCAATTTTTTGGCAGTCGCTTCAGTAAGCTTTTGGAACTAAACTATATATGAGTACTGCCTATCATCCGCAAATTGACGATCAAATCGAAAGAAACATACAAACCTTGGAAGATATGCTAAGAGCTTGTATTATCGATTTTGGTAAAAGCTAGGACCATCATTTACCATTAGTCGAATTCTCTTACAACAATAGCTATCATTCCAGTCTTAAATCATCACCGTATGAAGCATTGTATGGTTGAAAGTGTCGATCTCCCGTATGCTGGAATGAGGTTGGCGATGTTCAACTCACCGGCCCAGAAATTGTACGGGACACAACTGAAAAGATTATTCAGATCAGAAGCAGACTACAAGCTGCTAGAGATCGCCAGAAACGTTACGCTGACACTAGGCGAAAACCCTTGGAAATTCAAATTGGAGATAAGGTTATGCTGAAAGTCTCGCCCTGGAAAGGCGTAATCCGTTTTGGAAAACGTGGGAAACTAAGTCGACAATATATTGAACCATTCAAAATTCTAGAAAGAGTTGGTCCGGTAGCATACAAACTCGAGCTACCTCAAGAATTAAGTGGCATCCATAACACTTTCCACGTGTTAAATCTTAAGAAATGTCTATTCGATGAAAGCCTTGTCATTCCACTAGAAGAGATTAAGCTCGATGACAAGTTACACTTTATTGACGAACCTGTTGAAATAATAGACCGTGAGGTCAAACAGTTGAAACAAAGCCGAATCCCCATCGTCAAAGTACGTTGGAATTCTCGCCGAGGGCCTGAATACACCTGGGAAAGAGAGCACCAAATGCGACAGAAATATCCGCATCTCTTCTCGGGTACATCAAACAAAATCATGAGGACATGATTTCCGTAACGAGAGAAGGTTGTAGCACCTCGCATATTTCAGGTCTATATTTTACTATTTTACGTTATATAAATTACTTTTAATTATTTATATAAGTAATCTCAAAAGTTAAATAGTGTGAATTATCCTCACAACCAACACAGGACTAGGAAAAGTCTATGTGTTCAAAAAAAATACTTTAGTTTCACCACTAGTCATAATTCATATGACTTATTGTCCATTTGCTAATTTTAGGCACACATTTTACCTTTAAATAATACGCGTGCCCGAACCTACGTTATTAGGTTTTAAAAACATAGAAGCACCATATTAGACTTATCATACTTGTAGTAGACCTAGTTGGAGTATGTTGATAAGTTTTAACATTTTTGGAAGTATTACATTTTTACGTTACCCGGTTTTAAGTTTCGCGAATTAAGGGCTTAACATTAGTAATTACCGGGACCAAACTATACCTTAAAAATTAAAAGTTATCCAAACTACACACAAACTACCACCTCAAAAATGAGGTGGCGTTTGAAGGAAATACCACAAGCCATGTGGCTTCTTTTCCTTGCACCTCTACACTTACACCCTACCTGTTGTCCCCCCATATACCCCAAGTCACCTCACACTTATCCTTTTACATGAAAAACTCACACAAATCTCTCCTCCCTCCTCTCCTTGCCATCCACTCTCAAGCACCAAAACACACTATCTTTTGATTTTATGCAACAAAGTATACAAGGAAGATGGAGCTAGAGTTGATTATTACATAATCCTAGGGTTGTTTTGTTGATTTCAAAGGTAAATTAGAAGATATTCAAGGCTTAAGGGGCTGAAGTAAGAAGGTTATTTCAAGGGTAAGAAGGGTTTGTAAGCTTGGGTTAAGAGGTTTAAGAAGGTTGAAGATTGGAAGGGGTTTAGGCTTGATTGTTCTTGTGACTATTCAACCTAACTCTTGTAAGAAGTTGTTTAAATTTCTTGTCTTTCAATATGGTTGTAATAATATTTATGATTTTTTATGTAATTTGATATAAGTAGTACATGTAATAAGGCTTGCATGATGTTGTACATAAAATTGATGGGTAAAAACTAGTGTAGAAACTCATTAAGACAACTAGTAAGAAACTAGTGAATTATCATGAGTTTTAACACAAAAATTATAAACTTTGGACTTGATTAAGTTTAAGAAGTTGTTAGAGGAAGTAAAAACTAGAATTTGAGCTTTTGAATCACTTGAAATTGACTAATAGATAAAAAGTTACGGTTAAAAGAAGATGGCTAGATGAAATTGGTTATTATGTCAAAAAGTCTTCTGAAACGATTTTAAAACGCGATTTAAACCCTTTTCTGGTCCGAATCAGCAAAAGTGTAAAGCACGAAAGTTGCTCAGAATGAAATTTTCTTCAAAAACTTGGGTGCACATGAGCAGAAAGTGAACGAAAAGTCTAAAAAACAGCAAAAACTACACGGACCTGTTGTGACTAGAAAATAGCCATGGTTAAGGAAACTTACTTGTAATTCTGATTCTTTGAGACCAAAACAAAGCCATGGTTAAACCAAGGCTAATGTCTTAAGCTATTGTAACTTGAATATAACCACTATATATGACCATGATTGTTATTTCAAAGTTGTTAAATTGTCACTTAGCCACACGGCTAGTTTGGGTATGTTAACCCGAAAATTGTTTCAAAAACTTGGTCATTACATGAAGCTTTACTAGATTTTGACAAAATGATTATATGAAATATATACCAACTATATAAATATTTTTGCAAGTTTTAACTTCTAAAACCATGAACATATTAGTCTAAAAATTACTTTTGAAACCTTTACACAACATCATAATATGACACGCCAAAATCATTTCATCACAACACTTACAAATACTTCACGACACAACTTATACTATCACGTCACCACTCAAATAGTCTTTGAAGAAAGACGACATATGTTTTGTACAAAATTTGTCTCGTCAAATACTTACTTATAAGTGATAAGTACTACAATAGTAGGGAATTTCATTATCATAAAGAGGCCTCTTTGGGGTATCGTATCGACGAGTTGTGGATTTACGATGTAAAGTGTCCTGGCTCCTCGTGCGATTACTACATGACCTCTTGATTTTGATAGCCCGAACGGTGGTACGAGATCATTTATAAAAAGGCTATGAGCCAAGCAAACACTTAAGTGATACCTTAACTTAATATCCAAGTACAACATCATAAGCCAACAAATTACAAATACTTGTACACTTATACTGAAAACTATACTAAAACATAATTATTATACTTTCGTAGGTAATCACTAAAGATCGCAGTCTCGACATACACTGTACTTGCTATAAGCTACTACTGATAACTACGGTGAGTTCATAGCCCCAACTTTTGTTTAACTGTTTTATAAACTACATGGGGGAGATACATGCTAAACTGTTTTATTATGGACAATTACTTGCAAACTGAATGCCTTGACTGTATTATTGCATACCACTAAGTTGTTTATGCCAAAAGTCCCCTACATCATGGAGCACTAATCACTGGGAGTGAGCGCAAATATAGTGGATAGACCTATCGGGATTGACAAATCCCGTTTGTGTTAGCCGGATCGGTAACCAAACGCACTTTATTTGAATTTACCTAGGTATATGGAAAAATACCTACTCGGGGAAAGTTACTTATATCTATATATATCGTCCGATGATATATATACAACAGTCAGTCGTGAGTTCCATGAGCTTAGAGCAATAATAACTTTCAAGAAGATAATTGTACACATTGCAATTATACTATAAACTATTATCCACTACTGTTTTCAAAACTATGAATTCACTCAACCATTATGTTTACTTTTTGGCATGTTTTATCTCAGGTCCGTAAGATATGTCTGGCACCGAATGAAGGCACCAATAGGCATTTTGAAGACTATGCATATTATCATTCGAAAAACTTTTAAACTTATTATGTACATTATGGGACCTCTACTCTGATATTATGAATAAATTCGAATGATAATGTATTTTAAAACGTCTCATTTAGAGTCGTTTTCTGTAATGTGTACTTTGTGTTAATAAGTAATATTCTCGATTAGCTTTCGCTGCTATTAAAAAATAGAGGGTGTTACAAAATGAAATCTAAAAACAATAGCTCTTTAAATCAGTCCAAAACGATAAAGGGAAACTAGGGTCGGTCCACTCAATATTCCAACTCTCAGCCCATAAAAGCCCATCTTCCAACCTAAAACCTGCCGCAGGAAAAGAAATGCGGCTGAGCTTAAAAAACCCAGTGAACAGATATGACAAAACGAAAGCTAAACAAAATCAGAGATACAAAATGAAATAAGGAAACTGATAACAAGATTGCAACGAAATGGAAACAATGGGTCAAAGAGGAACCTGCAGAACACAATAATAACAGATATCCAGAAGGAATAGATAACAAAAGAGAACAAAGCAAGTAACGCATCGATGACGTATACATAAGCACATCTAAATAACCAGACATACAAGTATCGAAACATAATCAAGCTTAGCAGACGGTGTATCAACTAAACATAAATATGGCACACAATCAAATCAGGTAAGCAGAATACATATAAGCCAAACGGAAATCTAAAAGCAAGCGGAAGCAATTAGTTAGTAAGTAAGCATGGCAATCGCACAAGTCAAGTAACCCGCAATTAATAACATAACAAGTTAACTAGACAAATAACATAGGCTGAACCATTTACATCATCAAACAGTGGCATAAGCAAGTGTGTAAATATGGCAGGTCAACAATTAGCAGATAAAGATACTAACGGATAATCATAGTCCATGAGATTAACTGCACGAAAGTATACATGATAAACATATAAAACAATCGATTACATACTAGCATGGTTACCAGAAAAATAAAAGGGTCACAGAAAAGTAAGATAACATATAGTCAGATGACAACAGGTGAATCATATAATCGCATATTAATCATATTAAACAGTAGTCACATAAAACATGTAATAGCATAATCAAATTCAATAATCATATAATAACTCGGTACATGAATGGAATGATAGTTTGAAGTAACGGAATAAGAGTATGAATGATCAATGAAATGGAATATAGCATGGTAGTAGAGTGAGTCACATAAGGGTACTGAGTAATGGACAATTAATACAGAATATGGTGCGTTGGGGAATACAGAAGGTACAATATAGGTATATCAAAAGTGTAAGGGTTGTCATAAATCCACCACGAGCCAACAAAACAGACCATATCAATAGTAGCAATAGCAGTCAAGTATCCAATAGTAACCATTGTATTCGGAGGGGTGACCTCAGAATACCAAACCAATAGGAGGGGAGACCTCAAGTAGCCAGTGGAGTGATCAGCTCCCAGTATGTGAGGGGGTGTATTGCACACACGCACCATATCACCAGAACAATATATATATCAATAACAATACAGTACAAATCTAGGATGCATCCATACGCCCCCTGTAAAACAATAGTGGACATACAATATATCTGAAGCGCGCATAATCAATACAATATGGGGACGGTGTGGAACATCACTCATCCACACTGGAGTCATGCCATTGGTGCATCAATGACACGAACATGGAACCCCATGCCTAGTTAATGGCTCGGGTATCAAACTTTCAGGTCAAAACAAAAGGTCCAAAGTGTAGCAATATATAAGTCTTCATAATCAAAGGTTCAATATCAATGGTTCCCAATTTAGAGGTTCATAGAAATAGTTTAATATCAAGGTCCAATATCAAAAGTTCAATAACACAGATTCAATAGCACAAGGGTCGATAGTAAAGGTTCAATATCAAAGGTTCAATAGCAAAGGTTTAATAACAAAATGGCAAGAGATCAAAGGTGCAAAGATATCATGAGAAACCTTATGAGAAAGGTCAGAATATCTGTACCTCATTCGAAGCAAGCAAAATTGGAAAGTAAAGTCACAAGATGAATCAATCTTGCCGCCCGAAACCTATATGAATTAGATAACGCTTATTAAGATCGGATTACCCATTTTAGATGGCTTTCCATTTTTAGCAGGTTTCCACTTTTAGTAACTTTCCAATTTAGGTAACTTTCTATTTTAGGCAGGTTTCTATTTTAGGCAGGTTTACATATTTAGCAACTTTCCAAAAATAGCAGGTTTCTATATTTAGTAAGTTCAGCCATTTATGATGTATTTAATGTCATATTAGGTTAAATGATGAAAAATGAGTATTATTATACTTTAATGATCATTTATGACAAGTTATACAAATTTAAGGTCTAAAGTGTAAATCTTACAAAGTATAGGGTCCTTCGTGTAAATATATCAAGTTTACTCATTTTACACCTTTAGTCCATTTATTTATCATGTTAACAATTAACCCTTCAAGTTTCAATAGTTACAAAACTAACCTTTAATTTATATAAATCGTACATATATATATAATTCAAAACCTAGTTTTAGATTTCAATGTCATTTACGTTTTCAATCATTAGGACTCGATTAATACAAGGTTATACGACTCTTGTGATTCATTATCTCATGTCGTGACACCCCTCACCCAATTAATTCCATGCGCCACACTAAACAACCAAATGAGACCCTTAAGCACATAACAACCATGTATGCCCCATATTTATTTGCAGGTTTCGTCCCAGGTTTAGAAACACGTTATTGAGCTCATATTAAGGTCATATAGATCATATTAGTTCCAATAAATGAAGCTCGATACAAGACAAAAAAACTAGGTCGATTTATACATGGTTTCACTTGTTAATTCATGAGACAAACTTATTATTTTATGTGATGTTTTAACTTGTACATAATCATGCGTATGGAGGTTAAAACCCATGATAACATCAAATAGTCCTGAATATTAAGTATCAATTTCCCCTGATAATGCTTGTAATTTATATCATTTATATGGATTTACGCTTGTTTTCCATTGTTTTCCACTTTCAGGTAAATTACCAGCATTGGAGCTAAAGAGACGCGGAATTGGAGAAATATCTAAAGATTTATCACACAGTATGCTACTTTGAAGAAGTTACGGCGTAACTCGTCTCTCACATTATGCCGTAACTATTGCGTGACTCAAAAAACCAACTTATCAGAAGGTTACGGTGTAACTCTTCCCAAATGTTACGACGTAACTATATTAGGTCAAATGAGGTTCCACGCCGCTGATACTTACGCTGTAACTACTGCATCAACTACGACGTAACCGAGTTTATTGAAGACTACGGTGTAACCATTCATTAGGTTACACCGTAACCAGCAAATCTAGTGCAAAATACAAAGAAATAGAAGGTTACGGCGTAACTCCTATATGGGTTACGCCGTAACCCAGATCTGGCCTATAAATACCCCATGAATTCCAGCATTTCTAATCATCCCATTCCACACACAACACTCAGAGAACGTGGGAAAAAGCTCAAGGCAAGTCTAGAGGAGCATACGGAGCTGTCTCCAAGAGAGAAATCACTCCCCTATGATAAGCATTAGCATTTTATATTTCTTTTACTTTCAATTCATGTATTTCGTACCTTTGAATATTGAATTGGTTTGCATGATTAATATGAGAGGCTAAGCACCTCTTGGTGCTGGCCAAGTTATGATTCCTTAATTGTTTTGTTTGCGTTTACTTTACTTCCGTACAATTATTTCTAAGTGTATGCATGAATAGTTTATTGGTAGTCACCCTTTGTTCGGTAGTTTTGAATGGCGGTAGAGGCCAATTTCCTAGGAGATATGACCAACTAACCCTAGGTGAGCGGACTGAGACGGGAAGGGTAAGATATGACCAACTGACGACCTTTTCTACTTATGCGATTTGACCAACTGATCACCTATCATTTGGATGAACTTAAGAATTAGGGGTGCGTGTCTAAGTTCCTAACGGCCGGGCATTCACTATTATAAATCTAGCATGTAGCGGTACTTAGTGACTTGGCTTAGGGGACCAGGAACAACAGGACTTATGAGGGGACACCTGACTTCTCCTGTGGTGGCATCTTTGCTGATAGGTTAGGGTGAATTGACCAAATGATGTCCTCTCGACTTTGACCCCACCTGAAGTAATTGGAAGTAAGTAGACGTAGACATAACTAGCTAGGAGGATTAACTAGGTTAGCACCACTCTCCTCTATTGATTTCCCTATATCATTTATTTGCTTTTATTTGCTTTATTCTGCATTAGTAGTTTAATTAATTAAATCCATATCGAAACTATTATCAATCTGTGACACTTAGACTTAGTAATAATCCAACACACATAGTTCTTGGGACGACCTCGGCTTTACCGATTACTACACTACACACGATCGGGTACACTGTCCGTTAGTGCACTAGGGTAGACCATAGGTATAACGAGACATTATAAATATTAAAACCTGGTCAGTAAAACCTGCATCAAGTTTTTGGCGCCGCTGCCAGGGAGTTATATTAGGATTTATATTAAGTCTTTTATTTCGTTTTAAACTTTTCTCACGATCATATTTCAAGTTTTCAGGTACCATGGAAGTTGTTAACATCGATGACCTCACTCTTGAGGAATATTTGGCATTGACAAGAGCAGAACAAGGGCCGGGTCTCGTAAGACCGGCAATTGGAGCGGATGTCCGTTTCGAAATCAAAGACCAATTTATGAGGGAGCTTCGTGCTAACCCTTTTTCAGGAAACAGGGACGAAGATGCATATGAGCACGTTGAAAATGTCCTATACATCGCTAGCCTTTTCAACATTCCGGGCGTGTCTCATGATGCTGTTATGCTAAGGGTGTTCCCAATGACTCTTAATGGAGCTGCCAGAAGATGGATTGAAAGATTGCCCACCGGGGCAATTAATACTTGGGCGCTACTTAAGAAGCACTTTATTCAGAGATATTTTCCACCTTCGAAGATTTCTAACCAGCTTTTGGAGATCCATAATTTCAAATAAGAAGGCGATGAAACGTTGTACCAAGCCTGGGATAGATACAACGATCTCCTTTATAAATGTCCTACAAATGATCTGAACAACCAGCAAAAGGTCAACATCTTCTATAAAGGAATTAACGTAACTACAAGACAAATGTTGGATTATCAATGACCTATCCCAAACATGACTCCTACTCTTTCAATTGAAGCCATTCAAAAAATGGCGGATCACTCTCAAAAATGGCACGACGGAGGAAGTAAAAGAAACCAAAGCGGAAGTTTTGACGAAATTGCAGCAATTGCTAGTAAAATTCAAAGTCTTAGTCAAGATATGCTAAAGATCAGAGAAACCTTTCATGCCATCCAAGTGGGTTGTGAAAGCTGTGGAGGAGGACATCTCACGAAGAATTGTCCTCATGTCGACAAAGAAAATATTGAAGAAGCCAAGTATGGAGAAAATCGACCATTTTATGGAGATAATCGAAATAGTAACGGGTATCGTGGAAATTACAATCGTGGGCCTTATGGAGAAAGAAAGCCCAGTCTTGAAGAAACAATTAATAAGTTCCTGGAAACTTCAGCCTAGAAACAAAAAGAACAAGATACATGGTTAAGAGGTTTTCAGGAGAACACAAATAAAAATCTTTCCAGACACGATGAAACCCTAAAAAATCTTGGAACAATGATTGAAAAACTCAGTGCTGAGATTGATGGAATTGAAATTAATGAAGCCAAGCGCATGATGGAATTCAACGCTATTTTCGCCAATGATTCTCAGGAGGTAATTGAGGGATGAAAACCCACAACCGATGAGTTAGAGGTGACGAGTGCCGACAGACAAGTAGAGTTACGCCGTAACTACTTCCCGGAGTTACAGCGTAACCGTGTTCCAGAAGGCGTATCCAGGTTAGGATCAAGTTTATTATCAGTTAAGGATATTAGTGCATACGGGTTAATCATTCTGTGTTTTGTTGGTAATATTGATATCTTGGGGGTAATAGATTTTGGGTCGTGCGTAAACATCATGCCTCTATCCGTATTCTTAAAACTGAAGATTATTCACCTTTGGGAAACAGATATCTTGATTGAATCGGCAACTGAAACTAAGATTTCCCCTTTAGGAATTACAGGTGGTACTTGTGTCAAGGTCGATAAATTTACTTCAGCCCCCGAATTTGTGGTAATCGATAATGTGAAAGACAAAAAGGAACATTTGATTCTTGGTAAACTATTCCTTGACACATTGGCACGTTACGGTGAATACTGTGGAAATATAGTGGAATTTAAATAGGACAAGACCTTGTGCCTTGAACCAGACAAGATTGTTACAACTGAAGATTCGCCAAGAGTAGAATTAGATGATTCTGATAGGTTTCCACCTTCATCTTTTGGCCATTTGCAGGGCACCGAATCTAGTGACGATGAAAGAGATGAGGAAGAGATCCCATTTTCATTACCCAGTTATGTGGTAAAAGGAAGAATCCATTGTTGCGTTCCTGATACTTGTTTAGTTAAGGGGACCAAAGTATCATTACCCACGTGCTCCCCTTTTCAAAAACGATGCAATGGAGGAGGAAAGCACCTCATTCGTATGATTAAAGAAGCTGCGGAAGTTTGGTGGTGCTGGAAAGACGAGAAACTTATCAGGGAAAAGTGGTTACAAGGACATAATACTTTTAGCGAATGGTTCACCGATATTGATTGGACCATTCATTTTTGTGACCAGCTATCATGCACGATGACTACACCATGGCATGGCCTACATGCAACCCCAATCGCAAGATTTGCGATGGAGGAGAATACCCTGAACCTAAATGGCTCAAATGCAAGGAATGGGAATGTTTTGACGAAGATAAGAGAAGCAAAGTAGGATACAGAGGGATCTCATTTGAAAATTGGTTACGAGTAAAATTTGGGTATGTTAAAATTGATGGCGAAGAAGAGGCTAAATTTCATTACGAATGGGCACGAGCTAATTTTCTGCATAAAAGATATACCATGACTCAGTATGTTTCTCCACATGTTTGGGACCAGGCTTCTTCAAATAAATTAGAGGTGGAGGAAGTCGGGGAAGTCGAAAGGCCCCCTTAGAAGCCCCGCGGCTCTGAGTCTAACTTAAAGACTCATAAATAAAGAAAAGTGTTGTTTCGGGAGATAACCCGAATTATCCCTTTCTTTTGTTTTGTTTCCATTTTTGTTGGGTTTTGTGTTTTCTAACCATTTTTGCAGAAAACGAGGAAGTAATTACTGCTGCAGTTGCTGATCTGACGTGAATTACGGCATAACTCATGTATATGATTACGCCATAACCAACCTTTTGGCAGCATAATTCTTGACGCGTTACCAATTACGGCGTAATACCATCTCAGTGGTTACGCCGTAGCCACTCTCTTTGCAGCTCATATCAGGTTTTTCCAGTTACGGCGTAACTCCCTCAACAGAGTTACGACGTAACCTTCCTCTACTTTAATTCTTTCATTTTAAAACACAAAAACCTTTATTAGTATTTTAAATGAACTTTGTGGGTGTGTTCCCTGTAAACCCTCACGAGACTTCACTCGTCCACTTGGGACACCAAGTGGTTTAAAAGGCTTGTTGCATTCGCTAAATGCAACCGTGATTCCTACGAAAGTGAGTTAGGTTTGTTTTTCATTTTTCATTTTTCATTTTTTCTTTTTAGAATTATGCTTGTCAGTAGTGTGATTTCAGGGATTGAAGTATGTTCATGATGCTTATACGCACGTCTCACCCCTTTTTCATGGGCCTTCCTTCTTTATGGAGCAAATTTCAGGGAAGTTCTCGCTCTAATTCTACTTTTTTCTTCACCTTTATTTAACGCTTAGTACAAAAGGGACTTTGTACAATTCAATTGGGGGGACGGGAGTAGAATTATCTCTTGAACATTATTTTGCCCTCGTATTTCTAATATATTTTGAAAAGTTATGCCATTTTTAAAATTTTGACATGTTTTTCTTAACCTAACTAGATTAGACCTTAGCCGAGCACATGCAACCATTGATATTATATGGTGAGATTAACCTTATCCGTTTCCAATATTTTACCCCAAATCCACCAAATTATGAGTGTGCCGGTAGCTTGTAAACTTTAGAACTTGGCCTTTGCATCATTTCGAGACCATAGACGAGGTATGTTGAGTTAGCTTGATGTATCTGGACTTTTCAGTTTTAGAAGGCAATATTATAGGATTATCACCCAAACAGCCTACCATTGTGTGTCTATCGATTAGTCACCTCGACTTCTCGACCCCCAGGTGAAACCCTTTTGTTGCACTCACCTTTAGTGCAAGATACCCCTAGATACACCCTTCTGAGTCATTCCTTTCATTTTTGTTAACCCATATATTGTTTTGATACACCATACACCTTACCTACCCCCTGTAGTCTTTATTGTGATTGGAAAGTCATCATTTGCCTAAGTTCAAGGTTCGAGTGGAAAAGTTTGGAAATCACGCTTTCATCATCACAACAATATTTCTGAATCATTGAAGACCCCCCCATTCCCAGTGTTCATCTCAAGTGGGGGGCATTATGTTATTTATATTGTTCTGTTTGAAAAAAAATAAAAAATAAATTGTTATGTTATTGTAAAGTGCGATGTTATAAGCACTGAAGTATGAGCTTATAGAATTATACGAGGAGGCCACCTCGTCACATTTGAAGTTGGAGTTGGTGCTTGCCAACAGTTGGAGAAAAGGTAGTGTGCCATCACGATGTCCTCTAATGACACATCCACTTATATTTCAACGATCGTTTTCTTGACTTCGAGGCTTGAACTTTTGGGCGGACTAAGTTGTGATGACTTGTTATAGATTTAGACTACCTGCTTGTTTTTGTTTAGTTTACACCAATTATATATCCCATGTCTTATCCTACCCGTTAGGTCATGAAGGTGTCCAGGTGTGAGTGCAGCGGCAATCTTTGTTCTTGGCCCATGGATTTGGTCATGAGATAATCATTGATTTTGGTCCACTTCGCCGTGACATGTTATAAGGAGTCACCCCTTAACCTTTGTCGTGTCTCCCCATATTGCCTTCGAGAATTGTTTAGCCCTTAACTCTAGTGGTGGAGATTTGTTGTAACCACCAAGTTATGCTAGAATACATGCTATGACTGCTCATTGAGTGATCACCCAAAATTGACACTTATATATATCTCATTTATATGATTTACGCTTGTTTTCCATTGTTTTCCACTTTCAGGTAAATTACGAGCATTGGAGCTAAAGAGACGCTGAACTGGAGAAATATCTAAAGATTTATAACACAAGATGCTACTTTTGAAGAAGTTACGTATGAATCGCCTCTCTCACATTACACCAGAATTCATTATGCGCGACTCGTAAAACCAACTTATCGAAGGTTGGCGTAACTCTTCCCAAAGGTTACTTAATGAACTATATTAGGTCAAATGAGGTTCCACGCCACCGATACTTACCGTAACTACTGCATCAACTATGACGAATCGAGTTTATTGAAGACTACGGCGTAACCATTCATTACGCTACTGAACCAGCCAGATCTAGTGCAAAATACGAAGAAATAGAAGGTTACGCTGTAACTCCTATATGGGTTACGCCAGAACCAGATCCGCCTATAAATACCCCATGAATTCCAACATTTCTAATCATCCCATTCCACACACAACACTCGAGAACGGGAAAAGCTCAAGGCGTCTAGAGGAGCATACGAGCCGCTTCCAAGGAGAAATCACTCCTACGATAAGCATTAGCGTTTTATATTTCTTTTACTTTCAATTCATGTATTTCGCACCTTTGAATATTGAATTGGTTTGCATGATTAATATGAGCGACTAAGCACCTCTTGGTGCCTGGCCTAGTTATGATTCCTTAATTGTTTTGTTTATGCTTACTTTACTTCCGCACAATTATTTCTAAGTGTATGCATGCATAGTTTATTGGTAGCCACCCTTTGTTCGGTAGTTTTGAATGGCGGTAGGGGCCAATTGCCTAGGATATATGACCAACTAACCCTAGGTGAGCGGACTGAGACGGGAAGGGTAAGATATGACCAATCGACGACCCTTTCTACTTGTGCGATTTGACCAACTGATCATCTATCGCTTGGATGAACTTAAGAATTAGGGGTGTGTCTAAGTTCCTAACGGCCGCGCATTCACTATTATAAATCTAGCATGTAGCGGTACTTAATGACTTGGCTTAGGGACCGTGAACAACAGACTTATGACACCCTGACTTCTCCGTGGTGGCATCTTTGCCGATAGGTTAGGCTTAATTGACCAAATGCTGTCCTCTCACTTTGACCCCACCAAGAAATTGGAAGTAAGTAGACGTAGACATAAATAGCTAGGAGGATTAACTAGGTTAGCACCACTCTTCCAGTATTGATTTCTCTTTATCATTTATTTTCTTTTATTTGCTTTATTCCTATTAGTAGTTTAATTAATTAAATCCCTATCTAAACTATTATCAATCTGGACACTTAGACTTAGTAATAATCCAACACACATAGCTCTTGGGACTAATTCTCAATTTACCGATTACTACACTACACTGACCGTACACGGCCTGCTAAGTGCACTAGGGTAGACCATAGGTATAAAGAGACATTATAAATATTAAAACTCGTCAAGATAACCTCGTGATCAACCCATTTACATCAACAGGAAACAAATGTAAGAAAAAAATGAGATAAGTGGATACTAGGCGTTATCTTGTAGCATGAAGAGATGTAGGAAACAAGGCTAAAAACGAAACAACTAACACCTTTTTGTTTCCTAGAACCTCACGACCAAAGATTCAAACCCAAGACCAAACCAAGCGATTCCTTTGAACCAAAAATCACGATCACAACCACTATATGAAGCTCATCAATTCCTCTTGGAACCACCTTTGTTGTCGATGTGAAAAATGGACAAGGAGGAGTTTGCCATCGCTGTAGAGGTTAATTAGGTTTTGTGATTTTGTTTGAATTGTAAATATGGTAGTGATAATGATAGTAATAGGGAAAAATTGGGATGATTTTATGGGTGATAGGCGTTTTGTTTAAATAAATTAGGTGGGGAGATTTTGAAGACCAAATCCATTTTCCTTAATTACAATATCTTAGCACTTAATTTAGTTTAAATATTCTTGTGACTAGCACATGTAATTAGGTCCAAATAACTTTTCATGTGTTATATTCATAACTGTAGGAGTCATCATTATAATTCATTTATAAGTTTAGTGTTAAACGTATTAACGAGCTTGACATGTTTTTCGTATTTCACAATTAATAACATGAGGGGGAAAATGGTCGTTTTACAAGTTTTAGATTTTTAGGGCTTTACAATACTGATAGATAAGCATATAAGTAAGTAATGCAAAAGAGAAAGAGTAGGGAACACAAAACCACGACACATGTATTTATAGTGGTTAGGCTACAAGGACACCTTCCTTTCCCTACTCCACTCCCCGAGTACCCCACTCGAGAGTTTGTAAGCACTATACAACACAAGCTCCTTAATTTGGCGGAGAAGCCTTCACAATATCGCCTACTCTTTATCTGGTACAAAGCTAGACACCGAGTTCTTCCACGAGGTAGAACCAAACCTATCACAACGTCTCCTACACTTTATCCGGTACAAGGCTAGATACCGAGTTCCATTACAAAGGAGGAACTACTACCTAACACTACACCACTACATAACTACCCAAAGGAGGCACACTCCTTGTTACAACACTAGAGAGGATATCAACAACCTCTAACCCAAAAAATACAACTTGTACATCGATGCTCCATATTGAATGTACACCTTTGGCACATTTCACTAATGCCTTTAACATGACCCTTCGGCAACTTTCACTAATGCCTTCAACACAACACTTCTATGGAGGGAGGAAAGAACTATCAACAAGATGCACTTCAGTGGTTTTGATGATGACGAAGCTTAGCAACTTATGACTTGAGCTTGCACGTCTTCAAGAGGTGGTGATCTCGCCTTTAAGAGGAACCTAGAGAATCACACAAACATAAAACTACATAGAATGATCCTTTAGATCTGTGGTTAGTGAGGTTAGAATACTGAGAGAAAGTATATCTAAGAGTGGTAGTGAGCAAGAGAGAAATGGCTCACTATTTATAGACAAAAGATGTTTATTGTCCCATGGTTCCCTCCCCAGAGGGATCCGGCTAGTGCAAAACTTGGGATCCGGCTACAGGGTCAGTTTAGTCCGGATTTCGGTTGCAAACCGGGTTATGGGTTATGGGTAATGGATTATAGATACCCAACAAGATGCAATGTACCTAGTTATTGGGTTATGGATCTTGGGTCATGGACTTTGGATCATGGATCATGGATAATACCCAACATGACTTCATGCATGATGTCATGCAATGGGTCATGGGTTATGGATCATGCTCCATAGGTATGGGTTATGGACTTTGGTTTTTACCCAACAACATTCATTGTACCTTGTCAACGGATCATGGGTCATGGGTCATGGGTTATGGACTTTGGTTTTTACCCATTACTTACCCATTACAACATATACAAAATACATATACATTCTTGTAAAATGTAAACACTTATGGATCTAAACACACACCTTGTGTTAGTGATATTTTGAATTATATTAATAAGCATGCGGAATATACTTAGTAATACTTAGAAGACAGATTGTATGATGTAATGTAAGTGAACAGTTTAACACAAAGCTCCAATATTATTAAGAAATAATACGAGTGATCTTGCTTATCACTAGGGTTACACCTTGAAGCTTACGTGAGTATTTCGTACTCTAAGCAATGACCTAGGATCTCCTTTTATAGCACAAGGAGTCCTTTACAAGATAAGTATAATCTTAACAATATAGAATATACACAAGATCTTTTCTATACTTATCTGTGACAATTCGTATTTTCAGGTCATATTTCAAAACATTACTCATGCTTCATTATTTATCATTTATCGTAAACTAGGTTTACGAGCATCAAATTCACTTAACCGTAATGGTTTAGCTGTGAATTCATATATAATCATTAAGGATATTCCATATGGACTAAGTTTAGTCTACATATCATTAGCATCATTATCATCATGTTAGTTCATGCATGGTTTTGCATTTTACATTAAACGTATAATTTCATATTAAATAAACGCTGTCGCGTAATTAATTATTTTGAACAATTGATCTGTTACTTTCAAAAAATTATTCCAAAATATTTTTTATACTCATATTAAGTTTATAAAAATAATATTATGAGTTTACCCAGTGTTTTAAATTTATTTTGTAGCTAAATTGTTATATTTATATATTTACAACGGTTTTCTTAAATACTACACGATAATTATTATTCCATTCAAATTTTGCAAAAAATGTATTTTTATAATTTTTATGAACTCAAAATATTTTATCTTGACCCGTTAAAATTTATTTTTATCTAACGCTACCCTAAATACTCAATTGTGTACACAACTTACCACAAGTCTTCAATTTACTTACATCTAATTGCTCTTATGTAAAAAAAAAAAAAGATGACTAACACCCCTTGTCGACACAAGGGGTGAGTCACTTGATTATTTTGCAAATATCTCATCTATGTAAAAGTATTATACACTTTAACTTAACACATACTCAAACATAATATCAAGGTGAAAACATATTTTGCTTCCTCTCTTCCTCTCCAAAACCGGCAACCACAAAGGACCAAGAGGATTTCATCAAAATTTTCAAGACAAGGTTTTTAACACTCTAGTATCACTTGTTATTAAGGTTTTGAAATAAAAACCTTGGGTGATTAGGAAAAATCCATTGTCCATAAACCTCATCAAGTTACTAGTAAGCATCCATAATCATCATCATATCTCATATATATTTTTATGGTCATTTCATTTTATTTGAGAAAACATGCAAGTCTCATGAGGTTTATACCACTTTTTCTTTGATTTTAAGAGTTATATATATATTTGACATCCTATAATTACTCCTTGTTATATATTATTTTTGGTGATGTCTAGGAACCCATGACACCCTAAGAAGGTGTATGGTAGGATTAGAATAGCTTCGGAGTTGTTTTGAATGGGTTAGAATAGGTTTGATGCGAGAAAAACTCATTTCGACAAGTTTGCAAAAGGGTCTGTCCTTATTTTAGAAATCTGGAAAATCCGACAGTAGATAAAAATTTTGGCCTACATAATTAGAAAATACACTTAAAAACGAAAAAAACATGGCCACTTTAACGGATTAAAACGGAGCTATAACGAAGAAGTTATGAATTTTTCAAGTTGGCGACGAAAACTATAAATTTCTGGAAATTTCAGCATGTTATATTTATTTTGTACGAGTCAAAAATGAAACTTAGGCGTTATAAATTATGCCGACTTATCAAAAATATGTTAGTATACTTTGATACAAAGTTAAAGACCTTTAAAACGTAGAAAACGGATTTGTAATGATTAATTTATGCACGTTTACAAAAAGTTGTCGTAACTTTAATATATAAGAAAAACTATTAAATTTTCTAATAGACAAGTTTTACGGCAAATAAGTGACCATGTTGAAGAGTGTTTTTAACATTGATGTAGAACTTTTTATAAAGTAATGTCTTCTAGTAAAAGTGAGTTTGCCAAGTATATTTTCCAAAATGTCCGACCGTTTGACTAGCGGAGTTGTAATGAATTAATTGTGGCTACTCAAAAATTTTTTAAAACCATCCTTAAACTATATTTTGGGACACAAGTACCATACTTAACCTATATTTTTCTTTATGTTTGAGACCTCTAGGATGGAAACTCATGTACTAAAACTTTGAGATAATGATACAAGCTTCCCAAAACCATTGAGTACGCTTCCTAATACTCGATGTGCACCATTTTACGACTAGCTTTTAGAGGCGCTTTTGTCACTTTCTATGAATATTTCAACGACATTATTTTACTGACGAAAGTTATAATTTCATAATAAATCACTAAATGATTATCGTCGGATATCATTTCAACGTAATTACATGTGGAGTAATTTAAAAAAATGGTCAAGACGTTAAAAGATTATATTTTTGACGAAAAGTATTATTTTCAAAAATTCATAAGTGGTATAGATATCATCCGAATTGCATGCATAACATTACATCATAACTTATTACGTATCATATCATTCATAATAGGTCAAGTTTTGAGATTCACGCTACATTTCGGTGTGCACACTTTTGTCATCGCATCAATTCATCAAGTGAGTTTTCATAGCCCCGTTGTATACTTTTATACTTATTTTCAAACCTACGGGGGAGAATACATTGCACATCATTTTTATTACGATACCAAGTATATCAAATTCATTACATTGCTTAAGTTACCTCATGCCAATTGAATGTCCCATTATATAACATGAACCGTTATTTTCATAGAAGCGAGGGTGGGTGGATAGATCTATCGAGGGTGACTCCTCCATCCGGGTTGGTGGATTCCAACTCGTTAAACGGATGCATTTCATTTAATATCATTATTTGAGTTGTTTGGCAAACACTCTGCTAGCTTAACATCATAATCCTAGTTTCGTGTCATGGACTTATAGCAATTGTAACATTTTTATGTGGCATGTTTGTCATATACGGTCTATACTTGTGTGGTTGTATAAAACATTTTCATAAACCTATGATTTCTCACCAACATTATTGTTGACCATTTTTAGCAATGTATTTCGTGTAACTAGACATTTCGGATCATGGCACGCGATTAAGGAACCTCATAGTGTCGCCAAGGCCGACACTTATCATTGTATATTATGGTTTCTTTTCAAAACATCGTTTGGACTTGTAATAAACTTATATTTCCGCAAACTTTATTAACTTTGGGACCTATTTTGTAACTCTGTATGTTTTATATTAATATCAAACGATGTGTTTCTAAAACGACACTTTTGGTCGTTCAATATAACTGTGATTGTGATGCTATGACAGTCAATCCCCAGGAATTCCATTCCGCTGCAAAACAGGTAATTTGGGGGTGTGACATTATCTATACACGGATACATAACAATTATCCTAATAGCAGTGGTAATATTGTACTGGCAGTGGTAATGAGTTTCCACTGCTAGTGTAATCTTCAGCAGTGTTAACCACAAGCATATTAGTGGTAATTGTTATCTTTATTCCCAACAAAGCTAGGTTGTTATACATATACATTTCTATAAGATGTAAACAATATTACTTGTTAGTGTTTTATAAAAATGACTTTGGTTTTATATAACTTATTTACTAAACATGTTTTGATATAGTTTTAATATGTTTAGTAAAAGTGTGTTAGTAAACTATTGGCTCAAACCTTTTGCGTATTTTATTTGTTTCGTTAAAATGATTTTACGTTTGTTATCGACAAAACATTAGAAGATCGTAAAATATAAATAAACGTTTTAATGGCTTATTTGTATTAACACATATGATATACGATACGATATAAAGTAGACCTAAGTAAATTAACTAAAATAATTTGTTGCGCTCCTAATCCCCTACGATTCGTAACACGTTTTCTTTTGGCCTCGGTGTCACACCCCCAAATTACCTGTTTTGCAGCGGAATGGAATTCCTGGGGGTTGACTGTCATAGCATCACAATCACAGTTATATTGAACGACCTAAAATGTCGTTTGGAAAATACTTCGTTTGATTTAATAAAACAATCAGAGTTTACAAAGTATAGGTCCCAAATGAAAATCAATTTGTGCGGAAATAAGTTTGTTACAAGCCAAACTATGTTTTAAAGTTTATAAAAACCCAAGTGAGACGCTGCCGTCTCGCGACTCTATGATAAGTCCACATGCATGCCATGAAGTGAATGCCTTAGATACCGAGATAAAACATGCTAAAAGTGTCAACACAAAGGTTGAGTGAGTTCATAGAGTTTGTGTTGAAATGTAAAGCCTTTCAAAATCGTTTATGCAGCAAAAGGCATTGTAAATTACTCGCCCAAGTTCGCCCATACAAAACTTGTAAATCCTGTATTCACAACCCACTGCCAAAATGTGTATAGTTTATGTTCAAGCAACACCATGTCAAATGAATTCACAATAGTACCTAACTTGACGTAGAACCATAGCACATAATCAATAGAACATGACTCAATGTATCAGTAGTCAACTGACATAGCACTTTATTCGACGTAGAACTATAGCACGCAAACAAGAACAATTGATATAGTACAACATTCGGTTTTGAAACGATGGTGATCATGATAGAAGTTATCCATAAAAGTCTAAAGTACTTGTGAAAAATAGTTAAGCATGTATCTCCCCCAAAATAGTTCAAAACATACAAAAGTAGGGGCTACGAAACTCACGATAATCCGTAAAAGTTTAAAGTACTTGTGTAAATAAAAGCAAGTAGTTGAGCATATATCTCCCCCAAAATATAGTACAAAACAATTGAAAGTGGGGCTATGAAAACTCACCTGATGCAATTATAATGATGACAAGAATGGATACACTGAAATGCAATGCAATATCTAGCCGCGACCTATTATGAATGATATGTTCTATGATAAGTTATGATGTAACGTTATGCATGCAATTCGTATGATATCTATACCACTTGTGAATTTTAGAAAATAACACTTATCAATAAAAAATAATCTGATAACGTCTTGACAACTTATAAATTACTTTACAAATATTTATATTGAAATGATATCCTACGATAGTCATTTAGTGATTTATTATGAAACTATAACTTTTCGTCGTAAAATAATGTCATTTGACAATTTCATGAAAGTGACTAAACAGCCTTGAAAAGCTAGCCGTAAAATGGTGCACATTGAGTGTTAGGAAACAAACTCAACGGTTTTGGAAAGCTTGTATCATTATCTTAAAGTTTTAGCATTTAAGTTTTCATCGTAGAGGTCTCGATCATGGAGAAAAACATAGGTAAAGTATGGTACTTGTGTCCAAAATATTGTTTAAGAGTGGTTTTCGGCAAAGTTTAAGTGACCGTATTTTATTCGTTACAACTCCGCTTGACGAACGGTTGGACATTTTGGAAAATATGCTAGGCGAACTTACTTTTACTAGAAGACATCATGTTATAAAAAGTAATACATCCATGTTAAAAACGACCCTCAACATGGTCCTTCGCGGGTCGCATTGTTTGTCTAATAGAAATATATTAGTTTTGCTTATATAATATAGTTACGGCAACTTTGTTTAACGCGTGTAATTTAATCGTTACAAGTCCGTTTTCACGATTCTATATCCTTAACTTCGCGATTAAAGTATATCAATACTAATATATTTTTGATAAGTCGACACATTTTATAGCGCTTTAAGACCCATTTTTGACTCAAGAAAAGTGGAAGTAACATGTGAATTTTCTCGATTTTTATAGTTTTCGCCGCTGCCAAACTTGAAAATAGCATAACTTCTTCGTTATAACCCTCGCTTAACCCATCTGCCGCCACGCTGCTTTAAAGTTTATTTTCTGAATATCTAACCCAATAATTTTACTCATCAATTTTAAAATTCCAGATTTAACAAAACCAACAGCCCTCTTAATTATAGTTGTCTAAATGAGTTTTTCTCGCGACAAACCTATTCTAACCAATTCAAAACAACTCCGAAGCTATTCTAATCCTACTATACACCTTCTTAGGGTGTCGGGTGTTGGCGCAAGTTATTTCACAAAGAATAGGGTAAGATAATCAATTCGCCAGTAAACAAGCAACAAGTCACAGAATACAAATAAATACCACCAGTGGTTACCTGACATCACTTGAATCGTGTGATCACTTTCCAAAAGTAAAACTATTCAATCTCTAATTCCCGGGTATCACTTAATATCTACTTGGGATAATACCAAATGTAGTTAAGGGAATTAGGCACAATTCAATAACCCTGGCGCTTATAAGTGTTTAGTGTTTTCACTGTGGTGTTCTTCATGCATAATCACATATCCTATTTATAGGATAATACTCTTAGCTAATTCAATGGAATTATGAAAGTATTAATCGCCCATTAATAGCCTTCATAATTATCCCCATTATAGCCAAGTTAGTGGTTACATGACCACCAAACGTGGTCATTAAGCGCCGCCTGAAACCGCCACTTGAATAGGTCAAAGCCGCTAGCGCTTCAAAGACTTCTTACAGTAAAGGTCAGCTGGTTACACCGCTTCGCTGGAAACACTTCACCGCTTCGCTGTAAAACACCACTTCAAAGAAAACACCACTCGCTGGAAATGATCGATCCAAAGGAAGTGGCACGGCTTCAAAGGGAAACACCGACAATCGGTAACCACAACATCTTCACCAAGCACTACCAATACAAACTACCATAAAAGAGTCGTATACCATGACCTTATGGGTGTACACTCCGCACCTCCCAACCCATTGCAAGGTGTGAACTATTTCACAAGTGCACCAAATTTTCCAACAATCCTCCCCAAATTTAGTTCACTTCCTTTGCATGAAAAACAAAACATCAAGAAAACATGCATAAAATGAAAATGTCCCAGGATTGAATTTCCATCTTAGTAAATTACACGCTTCAAATATTCGAGAATCATGTTCTAAGAATCAACCTTCAACCCATTTTAATACCAAGATAAAATACAATAAAGCCTTTCGCATACACTTATCGCATTACACTATACAAGCCATGTGTCCATATCCAAATTCATAAAGTTGTAAAAGCTTAAAGTCCAAGCTTCTGAAGCAAGAAAACTTCAACACATTTACATAGTGGTTCCTCTTAGTCATGCTCCCCGCCAAGCACTTTTCAAAGAAAATTAACCATTAAGAAGTAAAGACTTCATCCTCCTCAAAGAAGTTCTCGAAAGCACAACCTTGGAAGTAAATAAAACACGGCTCACCCATCAATGTTCGTCCTTTCCACATTGAACTCAGCCCCAAGTTTCCTTAGGGAGTGAGTCAGGGTCCTAGCATTCAAAGGACTGTTTGGACTTAACCCATCCCTTTAGCGCGTAATTTTATAACCAAGTCTCTAAAATTCCATCTCTTCTGACCAAGTGATCGCCTAAGTTCTCGCATGGAGATCTCACAAACTCTATAGATACCACCTCATTCATGATAAGCTCACTTAATCATGCTATGTCCGACACCTAAGTGTTCGACTTACCATTGTACATCTCGCTATAAGCCTTAGCCAATGTAGCCGCACTATCACATCGGATAGAAATAGGTGCTATAGGTTTAGGCCACAATGGAATCTCAAGAAACAAGTTTTCAACCATTCGACCTCTTTACCGCCACCGCTAAAAGCCACAAATTCGTGATTCCATTGTTGAACTGTGATGCAAGTTTGTTTCGATGCCCAAGAAATTGCACCTCCACCAAGTAGGAATACCC
>OU343222.1:76038950-76059457 GCA_910596185.1 Chrysanthemum makinoi
GAGAGTAGAATTAGATGATTCACGATGGGTTTCCACCTTCATCTTTTGGCCATTGCGGGGCACGAATCTAGTGGCGATTGTGAAAGAGATGAGGAAAGAGATCCATTTTCATTACCTGCTTAGCATGTGGTAAAGGAAGAATCCATTGTTGCGTTCACAAGTACTTGTTTTGGTTAAGGGACAAGTATCATTACCGCGTGCTCCCACTTTTCAAAAGCGATGCAATGGAGGAGGAAAGCACCTCATTAGTATGATTAAAGAAGGCTGCGGAAGTTTGGTGGTGCTGGAAAGACGAGAAACTTATCAGGGAAAAGTGGTTACAAGGACATAATACTTTTAGCGAATGGTTCACCGATATTGATTGGACCATTCATTTTTTGTGACCGACTATCATGCACGATGACTACACCATGGCATGGCTCACATACAACCCCAATGTAAGATTTGCGATGGAGGAGAATACCACGAACCTAAATGGCTCAAATGCAAGGAATGGGAATGTTTTGGCTTGAAGATAAGAGAAGCAAAGTAGGATACTGAGAGGATCTCATTTGAAAATGGTTACTGGTAAAATTTGGGTATGTTAAAAATTGATGGCTAAGAAGAGGCTAAATTTCATTCTGAGAATGGGCACTGAGAGCTAATTTTACGCATAAAAAGATATACCATGACTCGGAGTGTTTCTCACATGTTTGGGACCAGGGCTTCTTGAATAAATTAGAGGTGGAGGAAGTGGGGAAGCCGAAAGGCCCACTTAGAAGCCATGCTCTGAGTCTAACTTAAAGACTCATAAATAAGAAAGTGTTGTTTAGGAGATAACCCGAATTATCCCTTTCTTTGTTTTGTTTCCATTTTGTTGGGTTTTGTGTTTTCTAACCATTTTGAGAAAGCGAGGAAGTAATTCTTTAGCTGCGTTCTTGTCTGGCGTGAATTACGGCATAACTCATGTATATGATTACGCCATAACCAACCTTTTGGCAGCATAATTCTTGACGCGTTACCAATTACGGTACCATCTCGGTATGGTTTCACGCCGTAGCACCTCTCTTCGCGGCTCATATCGGAGTTTTCGATTCTGGCGTAATTTCCCTCAGTGAGTTACGGCGTAACCCTCTACTTTAATTCTTTCATTTTAAAACACAAAAACCTTTATTAGTATTTTAAATGAACTTTGTGGGTGTGTTCCCTGTAAACCCTCACGAGACTTTTCGTCCACTTGGGACCCAAGTGGTTTAAAGAACTTATTGCATTAAATAAATGCGGAGTGATTCTAAAGTGAGTTAGGTTTGTTTTTCATTTTCATTTTCATTTTTTTCTTTTTAGAATTATGCTTGTCATTAGTGTGATTTCGGGTTTGAAGTTTGTTCATGATGCTTATAACGAAGGCACGCTCTCTTTTTTCATGGGCCTTCCTTCTTTATGGAGCAAATTTAGGGAAGTTCTCATCTAATTCTACTTTTTCTTCACCTTTATTTAACGCTTAGTACAAAAGGGACTTTGTACAATTCAATTGGGGGCAGGAGTAGAATATCTCTTGAACATTATTTTGCCTCAATATTTCTAATATATTTTGAAAAGTTATGCCATTTTTAAAATTTTGACATGTTTTTCTTAACCTAACTAGATTAGACCTTAGCCGAGCACATGCAACCATTGATATTATATGGTGAGATTAACCTTATCCGTTTCCAATATTTTACCCCAAATCCACCAAATTATGAGTGTGCCGGTAGCTTGTAAACTTTAGAACTTGGCCTTTGCATCATTTCGAGACCATAGGCGAGGTATGTTGAGTTAGCTTGATGTATCCGGACTTTTAGGTTTTAGAAGGCAATATTATAGGATTATCACCCAAACTGCCTACCATTGTGATTCTATCGATTAGTCACCCGACTAAACCCCAGGTGAAACCCTTTTGTTGCACTCACCTTTAGTGCAAGATACCCCTAGATACACCCTTTTAAGCCATTCCTTTCATTTTGTTAACCCGATATATTGTTTTGATACACCTATACACCTTAGCCTACCCCTGTAGTCTTTATTTGTGATTGGAAAGTCATCATTTGCCTAAGTTCAAGGTTCAAGTGGAAAGGTTCGGAAATCACGCTTTCATCAACAATATTTCTGAAGATCATTGAAGACCCCCCAAATTCCCATTGTTCATCTCAAGTGGGGGGATATTATGTTATGTTATTTATTGTTATGTTGAAAAAAAAATAAAAAATAAATTGTTATGTTATTGTAAGTCGCGATGTTATAAGCGGAAGTATGAGCTTTATAGAATTAGTATCGAGGAGGCCACCTCGGGTCACATTTGAAATTGGAGTTGGTAGCTATGCCAGGTTGGAGAAAAAGGTAGTGTGCCCATCACGATGTCCTCTAATGACACATCTACCTAATATTTCATGATCCGTTTCTTGACTTCGGCTTGAACTTTGGAAGACGGTAAGTGGTGATGACTTGGTTATAGATTTAGACTACACCGCTGTTTTTATTTTACACCATTTATATCTCATGTCTTATCCTACCCTTTAGTCATGAAGTGTGTCTAGGTGATGTGAAATCTTGTCTTTGGTGTCTTGGCCATGGATTTGGTGTATCATTGATTTTGTCCCTTAGCGTGACATGTTAGTAATGAGGTCACCCATAACCTTTGTGGTGTCTACATATTGCCTTCGAGGTTGTTTAGCCCTTAACTCTAGTGGTGGAGATTTGTGTCCTAAAGCTTATGATAGAATACATGCTATGATTTATTCGATTGAGTGATCACCCAAATTGACACTTATATATATCTCATTTATAGATTTACGCTTGTTTTCCATTGTTTTACACTTTCAGGTAAATTACGAGTGTTGGAGCTAAAGAGGCGGGCTGGAGAAATATCTAAGATTTATAACACGATGCTACTTTGAAGAATTCTGGCGTAACTCGTCTCTCGCATTACAAGCGTAACTATTCGTGACTCGGAAAACCAACTTATCAGAAGGTTACGGCGTAACTCTTCCCAAAGGTGACGACGTAACTACATTAGGTCAAATGAGGTTCCACGCTGATACTTCGCCGTAACTCTTGCATCAACTATGGCGTAACGAGTTTATTGAAGACTACGGCGTAACTACTTATAAGGTTACGCTGTAACTAGCAGATCTAGTGCAAAATCACGAGAAGAAATAGAAGGTTACTGGTAACTCCTATATGGTTACGCCGTAACGAATCCGCCTATAAATACCCCATGAATTCCAACATTTCTAATCATCCCATTCCACACACAACACTCAGAGAATGTGGGAAAAAGCTCAGGCGGTCTAGAGGAGCATACGGAGCTGTCTCCAGGAGAAATCACTCCCTGATAAGCATTAGCGTTTTATATTTCTTTACTTTCAATTCATGTATTTCGTACCTTTGAATATTGAATTGGTTTGCATGATTAATATTATCGGCTAAGCACCTCTTAGTCTTTTGCCTAGTTGATTTAATTGTTTTGTTTACGTTTACTTTACCGTACAATTATTTCTAAGTGTATGCATGCATAGTTTATTGGTAGCCACCCTTTGTTTGGTAGTTTTGAATGGCGGTAGAGGCCAATTGCCTAGGAGATATGACCAATTGACCCTAGGTGAGCGGAGAGGAGTAGAAGACCAATATGAAGCGACCCGCTTTCTACTTGTGCGATTTGACCAACCGATCATCTATCGTTTGGATGAACTTATAGAATTAGTGTCTAAGTTCCTGCGGATTAGGGCATTCACTATTATAAATCTAGCATGTAGCGGTACTTAATGACTTGGCTTAGGGGACCGGGAACAGCTGGACTTATGAGGGGACACCTGACTTCTCTGTGGTGGCATCTTTGTGATAGGTTAGGGCGAATTGACCAAATCTTGTCCTCGACTTTGACCCCAAGAAATTGGAAGTAAGTAGACGTAGACATAACTAGCTAGGAGGATTAACTAGGTTAGCACCACTCTTACGTATTGATTTCTCTTTATCATTTATTTTCTTTTTATTTGCTTTATTACGCATTAGTAGTTTAATTAATTAAATCCCTATCGAAACTATATCAATCATGACACTTAGACTTAGTAATAATCCAACACACATAGCTCTTGGGACGACCTCGAATTTACCGATTACTACACTACACCTGACCGGGTACACTGCCCGTTAGTGCACTAGGGTAGACCATAGGTATAAAGAGACTTTATAAATATTAAAACCTGGTCGAGATAACCTGCATCAACCCATGACACCAACAGGAAACAACAGAAGAAAAAAAATGAGATAAGTGGATACTAGGCGTTATCTTGTAGCATGAAGAGATGTAGGAAACAAGGCTAAAAACGAAACAACTAACACCCTTTTTGTTGCCCTAGAACCCTACGACCAGCAGCACCAAACCCAAGACCAAACCAAGCGATTCCTTTGAACCAAAACTCACGATCACAACCACTATATGAAGCCTACGAATCTCCTCTTGGAACCACCTTTGTTGTCGACAGGAAAAATGGACAAGGAGGGAGTTTGCCATCGCTTTTGTGTAGAGGTTAATTAGGTTTTTGTGATTTTGTTTGAATTGGTAAATATGGTAGTGATAATGATAGTAATAGGGAAAATAAGTGGGATGATTTTATGGGTGATAGGCGTTTTGCTTGGGCCGAAATTAGGGTGGGGGAGATTTTGAAGACCAAATCCATTTTCCTTAATTACAATATCTTAGCACTTAATTTAGTTTAAATATTCTTGTGACTAGCACATGTAATTAGGTCCAAATAACTTTTCATGTGTTATATTCATAACTGTAGGAGTCATCATTATAATTCATTTATAAGTTTAGTGTTAAACGTGATGAGCTTGACATGTTTTTAAAATTATTTCACAATAACATGAGGGGAAAATGGTCGTTTTACAAGTTTTAGATTTTTAGGGCTTTACAATACTGATAGATAAGCATATAAGTAAGTAATGCAAAAGAGAAAGAGTAGGGAACACAAAACCACGACACATGTATTTATAGTGGTTAGGCTACAAGGACACCTTCCTTTCCCTACTCCACTCCCCGAGTACCCCACTCGAGAGTTTGTAAGCACTATACAACACAAGCTCCTTAATTTGGCGGAGAAGCCTTCACAATATCGCCTACTCTTTATCTGGTACAAAGCTAGACACCGAGTTCTTCCACGAGGTAGAACCAAACCTATCACAACGTCTCCTACACTTTATCCGGTACAAGGCTAGATACTGAGTTCCATTACAAAGGAGGAACTACTACAACACTACACACACTACACATAACTACCCAAAGAGGCACACTCCTTGTTACAACACTAGAGAGGATATCAACAACCTCTAACCCAAAAAATACAACTTGTACATCGATGCTCCATATTGAATGTACACCTTTGCACATTCACTAATGCCTTTAACATGACCCTTCGGCACCTTTCACTAATGCCTTCAACACAACACTTCTATGGAGGAAGGAAAGAACTATCAACAAGATGCACTTCATGGTTTGATGATGATGAGAAGCTTAGCAACTTATGACTTGAGCTTGCACGTCTTCAAGAGGTGGTGATCTCGCCTTTAAGAGGAACCTAGAGAATCACACAAACATAAAACTACATAAAATGATCCTTTAGATCGTGGTTAGTGAGGTTAGAATACTGAGAGAAAGTATATCTAAGAGTGGTAGTGAGCAAGAGAGAAATGGCTCACTATTTATAGACAAAAGATGTTTATTGTCCCATGGTTCCCTCGGAGAGGGATCCGGCTAGTGCAAAACTTGGGATCCGGCTCACAGATTGATTTAGTCGGATTTGGTTGCAAACGGTTATGGGTTATGGGTAATGGATTATAGATACCCAACAAGATGCAATGTACCTAGTTATTGGGTTATGGATCTTGGGTCATGGACTTTGGATCATGGATCATGGATAATACCCAACATGACTTCATGCATGATGTCATGCAATGGTCATGGGTTATGGATCATGCTCCATGGGTATGGGTTATGGACTTTGGTTTTTACCCAACAATATTCATTGTACCTTGTCAACGGATCATGGGTCATGGGTCATGGGTTATGGACTTTGGTTTTACCCATTACTTACCCATTACAACATATACAAAGTACATATACATTCTTGTAAAATGTAAACACCGATGGATCTAAACACACACCTTGTGTTAGTGATATTTTGAATTATATTAATAAGCATGCAGAATATACTTAGTAATACTTAGAAGACAGTTGTATGATGTAATGTAAGTGAACAGTTTAACACAAAGCTCCAATATTATTAGAAATAATACAGTGATCTTGCTTATCACTAGGGTTACACCTTGAAGCTTACTGAGTATTTAGTACTCTAAGCAATGACCTAGGATCTCCTTTTATAGCACAAGGAGTCCTTTACAAGATAAGTATAATCTTAACAATATAGAATATACACAAGATCTTTTCTATACTTATCTGTGACAATTCGTATTTTCAGGTCATATTTCAAAACATTACTCATGCTTCATTATTTATCATTTATCGTAAACTAGGTTTACGAGCATCAAATTCACTTAACCGTAATGGTTTAGCTGTGAATTCATATATAATCATTAAGGATATTCCATATGGACTAAGTTTAGTCTACATATCATTAGCATCATTATCATCATGTTAGTTCATGCATGGTTTTGCATTTTACATTAAACGTATAATTTCATATTAAATAAACGCTGTCGCGTAATTAATTATTTTGAACAATTGATCTGTTACTTTCAAAAAATTATTCCAAAATATTTTTTATACTCATATTAAGTTTATAAAAATAATATTATGAGTTTACCCAGTGTTTTAAATTTATTTTGTAGCTAAATTGTTATATTTATATATTTACAACGGTTTTCTTAAATACTACACGATAATTATTATTCCATTCAAATTTTGCAAAAAATGTATTTTTATAATTTTTATGAACTCAAAATATTTTATCTTGACCCGTTAAAATTTATTTTTATCTAACGCTACCCTAAATACTCAATTGTGTACACAACTTACCACAAGTCTTCAATTTACTTACATCTAATTGCTCTTATGTAAAAAAAAAAGCTATGACTAACACCCCTTGTCGACAACAAGGGGTGAGTCACTTGATTTTTGCAAATATCTCATCTATGTAAAAGTATTATACACTTAAACAAACACATACTCAAACATAATATCAAGGTGAAAACATATTTTGCTTCCTCTCTTCCTCTCCAAAACCGGCAACCACAAAGGACCAAGAGGATTTCATCAAAATTTTCAAGACAAGGTTTTTAACACTCTAGTATCACTTGTTATTAAGGTTTTGAAATAAAAACCTTGGGTGATTAGGAAAAATCCATTGTCCATAAACCTCATCAAGTTACTAGTAAGCATCCATAATCATCATCATATCTCATATATATTTTTATGGTCATTTCATTTTATTTGAGAAAACATGCAAGTCTCATGAGGTTTATACCACTTTTTCTTTGATTTTAAGAGTTATATATATATTTGACATCCTATAATTACTCCTTGTTATATATTATTTTTGGTGATGTCTAGGAACCCATGACACCCTAAGAAGGTGTATGGTAGGATTAGAATAGCTCCGGAGTTGTTTTGAATGGGTTAGAATAGGTTTTGCGCGAGAAAAACTCATTTCGACAAGTTTGCAAAAGGGTCTGTCCTTATTTTAAAAATCTGGAAAATCCGACAGTAGATAAAAAATTTTGGCCTACATAATTAGAAAATACACTTTAAAACGAAAACATGGCCACTTTAACGGATTAAAACGGAGCTATAACGAAGAAGTTATGAATTTTTCAAGTTGGCGACGAAAACTATAAATTTCTGGAAATTTCAGCATGTTATATTTATTTTGTACGAGTCAAAAATGAAACTTAGGCGTTATAAATTATGCCGACTTATCAAAAATATGTTAGTATACTTTGATACAAAGTTAAAGACCTTTAAAACGTAGAAAACGGATTTGTAATGATTAATTTATGCACGTTTACAAAAAGTTGTCGTAACTTTAATATATAAGAAAAACTATTAAATTTTCTAATAGACAAGTTTTACGGCAAATAAGTGACCATGTTGAAGAGTGTTTTTAACATTGATGTAGAACTTTTTATAAAGTAATGTCTTCTAGTAAAAGTGAGTTTGCCAAGTATATTTTCCAAAATGTCCGACCGTTTGACTAGCGGAGTTGTAATGAATTAATTATGGCTACTCAAAATTTGCGAAAACCATCCTTAAACTATATTTTGGGACACAAGTACCATACTTAACCTATATTTTTCTTTATGTTTGAGACCTCTAGGATGGAAACTCATGTACTAAAACTTTGAGATAATGATACAAAATTACCAAAACCATTGAGTCGTTCCTAATACTTTCGATGTGCACCATTTTGACTAGCTTTTAGAGGCCGTTTGTCACTTTCATGAATATTTCAACGTTATTTTTCTGACGAAAAGTTATAATTTCATAATAAATCACTAAATGATTATCGTCGGATATCATTTCAACGTAATTACATGTGGAGTAATTTAAAAATGGTCAAGATGTTAAAAGATTATATTTTGTGAAAAGTATTATTTTCAAAAATTCATAAGTGGTATAGATATCATCCCAATTGCATGCATAACATTACATCATAACTTATTACGTATCATATCATTCATAATAGGTCAAGTTTTGAGATTCACGCTACATTTCGGTGTGCACACTTTTGTCATCGCATCAATTCATCAAGTGAGTTTTCATAGCCCCGTTGTATACTTTTATACTTATTTTCAAACCTACGGGGAGAATACATTGCACATCATTTTATTACGATACCAAGTATATCAAATTCATTACATTGCTTAAGTTACCTCATGCCAATTGAATGTCCCCATTATATAACATGAACCGTTATTTTCATAGAAGCGAGGGTGGGTGGATAGATCTATCGAGGGTGACTCCTCCATCCGGGTTGGTGGATTCCAACTGGTTAAGCGGATGCATTTCATTTAATATCATTATTTGAGTTGTTTGGCAAACACTCTGTTGGAGCGACATCATAATCATCTAGTTTGGTGTCATGGACTTATAGCAATTGTAACATTTTTATGTGGCATGTTTGTCATATACGGTCTATACTTGTGTGGTTGTATAAAACATTTTCATAAACCTATGATTTCTCACCAACATTATTGTTGACCGTATTAGCAATGTATTTTCGGTAACTAGACATTATGCATTGGATTAAGGAACCTCATAGTAGTGGCGTCGACACTTATCATTGTATATTATGGTTTTCTTTTCAAAACATCGTTTGGAAGTGTAATAAACTTATTTTCCGCAAACTTTATCAACTTTTGGGACCTATTTTGTAACTCTGTATGATGTTTATATTAATATCAAACGATGTGTTTCTAAAACGACACTTTTGGTCGCTTCAATATAAGCTGATTGTGATGCTATGACAGTCAATCCCCAGGAATTCCATTCCGCTGCAAAACAGGTAATTTGGGGGTGTGACATTATCTATACACGGATACATAACAATTATCCTAATAGCAGTGGTAATATTGTACTGGCAGTGGTAATGAGTTTCCACTGCTAGTGTAATCTTCAGCAGTGTTAACCACAAGCATATTAGTGGTAATTGTTATCTTTATTCCCAACAAACAGTAGTTGTTATACATATACATTTCTATAAGATGTAAACAATATTACTTGTTAGTGTTTTATAAAAATGACTTTGGTTTTATATAACTTATTTACTAAACATGTTTTGATATAGTTTTAATATGTTTAGTAAAAGTGTGTTAGTAAACTATTGGCTCAAACCTTTTGCGTATTTTATTTGTTTCGTTAAAATGATTTTACGTTTGTTATCGACAAAACATTAGAAGATCGTAAAATATAAATAAACGTTTTAATGGCTTATTTGTATTAACACATATGATATACGTCTGATATAAGTAGACCTAAGTAAATTAACTAAATAATTTGTTTAGCTCCTAATCCCTACGATTCGTAACACGTTTTCTTTTGGCCTCGATGTCACACCCCAAATTACCTTTTGCGTGGAATGGAATTCACGGGGGTTGACTGTCATAGCATCACAATCATAGTTATATTGAACGACCTTAAGTGTCGTTTGGAAAATACCGTTTGATTTAATAAAACAATCAGAGTTTACAAAGTATAGGTCCCAAATGAAAATCAAATTGTGCGGAAATAAGTTTGTTACAAGCCAAACGATGTTTTAAAGTTTATAAAACCCAAGTGAGACGCGTCGTCACCATGACTCTATGATATGTCCACATGCATGCCATGAAGTGAATGCCTTAGATACCTGAGATAAAACATGCTAAAAGTGTCAACACAAAGGTTGAGTGAGTTCATAGAGTTTGTGTTGAAATGTAAAGCCTTTCAAAATCGTTTATGCAGCAAAGGCATTGTAAATCTACTCAGTTCCAAGTTCATGCCACAAAACTTGTAACCTGCGTATTCACACACTTGCCAAAATGTGTATAGTTTATGTTCAAGCACCTGATGTCAAATGAATTCACAATAGTACCTAACTTGACGTAGAACCATAGCACATAATCAATAGAACATGACTCAATGTATCAGTAGTCAACTGACATAGCACTTTATTCGACGTAGAACTATAGCACGCAAACAAGAACAATTGATATAGTACAACATTCGGTTTTGAAACGATGGTGATCATGATAGAAGTTATCCATAAAAGTCTAAAGTACTTGTGAAAAATAGTTAAGCATGTATCTCCCCCAAAATAGTTCAAAAGATACAAAAGTAGGGGCCTGAAACTCACGATAATCCGTAAAAGTTTAAAGTACTTGTGTAAATAAAAGCAAGTAGTTGAGCATATATCTCCCCCAAAATATAGTACAAAACAATTGAAAGTGGGGCTATGAAAACTCACCTGATGCAATTATAATGATGACAAGAATGGATACACTGAAATGCAATGCAATATCTAGCCGCGACCTATTATGAATGATATGTTCTATGATAAGTTATGATGTAACGTTATGCATGCAATTCGTATGATATCTATACCACTTGTGAATTTTAGAAAATAACACTTATCGTCGAAAAATAATCTGATAACGTCTTGACAACTTATAAATTACTTTACAAATATTTATATTGAAATGATATCCTACGATAGTCATTTAGTGATTTATTATGAAACTATAACTTTTAAATCGTAAAATAATGTCATTTGACAATTTCATGAAAGTGACTAAACGATATGAAAAGCTAGCCGAAGTAAAATGGTGCACATTGAGTGTTAGGAAACAAACTCAACGGTTTTGGAAAGCTTGTATCATTATCTTAAAGTTTTAGCATTTAAGTTTTCATCATAGAGGTCTCGATCATGGAGAAAATATAGGTAAAGTATGGTACTTGTGTCCATATTGTAAAAGAGTGGTTTTCGGCAAAGTTTAAGTGACCGTATTTTATTAGATTACAACTCCGCTTATGACGGTTGGACATTTTGGAAAATATGCTAGGGAAACTACTTTTACTAGAAGACATCATGTTATAAAAAGTAATACATCCATGTTAAAAACAACCCTCAACATGGTCCTTATTGGCCGTAATGTTTGTCTAATAGAAATATATTAGTTTTGCTTATATATAATATGTTACGGCAACTTTGTTTTACTTGGCGTGTAATTTTCGTTACAAGTCCGTTTTCTCATTATTCTATATCCTTAACCGTATTAAAGTATACTAATATATTTTTGATAAATTCAACACATTTTATAGCGCTTAAGACCCATTTTGACTCGTAAAAGTGGAAGTAACATGCTGAATTTTCTGATTTTTATAGTTTTCGTCGTCAAACTTGAAAATAGCATAACTTCTTCGTTATAACTCCGTTTTAACCCATTCAAGCGGCCACGTTTTCGTTTTAAAGTTTATTTTCTGAATATCTAACCCAATAATTTTTACTCACTGCGAAATTCCAGATTTAACAAAAACCAACAGACCCTTAATTATAGTTGTCGAAATGAGGTTTTCTGTATAAAAACCTATTCTAACCAATTCAAACCAACTCCGAAGCTATTCTAATCCTACCATACACCTTCTTAGGGTGTCATGGGTGTTGGCGGTTATTTCACAGCAACAGGGTAAGATAATCAATTCAGCAGAAACAAGCAACAAGTCAGCAGAAACAAATACCACTAGGTGGTTACCGGATATCACTTGGAATCGTGTGATCACTTTCCAAAGTAAACTATTCGACCCTAATTCCTGGGTATCACGAATATCTACTTGGGATAATACCAAATGTAGTTATGGAATTAGGCACAATTCAATAACCCTTGCGCTTATAAGTGTTTAGTGTTTTCTGTGTGTTCTTCATGCATAATCAGATATCCTATTTATAGGATAATACTCTTGGCTAATTCAATGGAATTATGAGTATTAATCGCCCATTAATAGCCTCATAATTATCCCCATTATAGCCGTTAGTGGTTACATGACCAATTAAACGTGGTCATTAAGCTGTTGAAACTGCCACTTGAATAGGTCAAAGCGTTACAAAGCAGTACTTTCATAGTGCTATCGGTGGTTACCTGCCCGATGGAAACACCAGCCCGATGTAAACACCACCGGTGAAACACCACCGATGGAAACCGATCCAGTGGAAATCGCGCCAGTGGAAACGATGTCGGTGAACCACAAGAGTACTTTCACCAAGCACTACCAATACAAACCACTACAAGAGTCAGGGTGTTCATGGACCTTATGGGTGTACACTCCGTACCTCCTAACCCATTACAAGGTGTGAACTATTCTCACAAGTGCACTAAATTTTCTAACAATCCTCCCCAAATTTAGTTCACTTCCTTTGCATGAAAAACAAACATCAAGAAAAACATGTGCATAAATGAAAATGTCCTGAGGATTGAATTTCCATCTTAGTAAATTACACGTTTCAAATATTCGAGAATCAGGGTGTTCTAAGAATTGAACCCTTCAACCCATTTTAATACCTGAAGATAAAATACACACAAGTTTTCAAACACTTAATCAGCTCCTGACACTATACAAGCCATGTGTCCATATCCAAATTCATAAAAGTTGTAAAAGCTAAGTCCAAGCTTCGGCGGCAAAACTTCAACATTTACATAGGTGGTTCCTCTTTAGTCATGCTCCTGCCAAGCACTTTTTCAAAGAAAATTAACCATTAAGAAGTAAAATTTCATCCTCCTTTCAGTGAGGTTCGAGCACAACCTTGGGAAGTAAATAAAACATGTGCTCCAGTCCACTGAATGTTCAACTTTCCACATTGAACTCAGCTCCCAAGTTTCCTTAGGAGGGAGTTGGGTGTCCTAGCATTCAGTGACTAAGTTGGACTTAAACCCATCCCTTTAGCAGACTTTTTAACCAAGTCTCTAGCCGACCCCGTCAAGTGATCAGCTAAGTTACATTTGAGATCTCACAACTCTATAGATACCACCCCATTCATGATAAGCTCACGAATCATGCTATGTCCGACACCTAAGTGTCTAGACTTACCATTGTACATCTGGCTATAAGCCTTAGCCAATGTAGCTGCACTATCACACCGGATAGAAATAGGTGCTATAGGTTTAGGCCACAATGGAATCTCAAGAAGCAAGTTTCTCAACCATTCAGCCTTACACGGCCCATTTAAAGCCACAAATTGATTCCATTGTTGAACTGGTGATGCAAGTTTGCTTCTTGGATGCCCAAGAAATTGCACCTTCACCAAGTAGGAATACCCGACCCTTTGGTAGACGAATTGTCTTGTTGTTCTTGATCCAACTTGCATCAGTGTATCCTTCCAACACTTATGGGTAATCAGTATATGAGAGACTATAATCCATAGTTCTCTTCAAATACTTATTACCCTTTGAACTTTGCTTGTGATGAGCACTAGGATTACTAGTATACGTACTCAATTTTCCCACTGCAAAACCAATATCAGGTCTTGTACAAGTCATGGCATACATCAGGCAGCCAATTACCCTAGAATAGTCAAGTTGAGATACAGCCTTGCCATGATTAGGCATTAGCTTCTCACAAGTATCCATAGGTGTACTCACTGGGGTACAATCAAAGTAATTGAATTTCCTCAGCACCTTCTCAATATAATGAGACTGAGATATAGAAATTCTTTTACTTTCATGTTTAATCCTTATACCAAGGATAACATCAGCCTCCCCATGTCTTTCATGGAGAACCTTGATGACCAAAATTCCTTTGTCAAGTCAACCTGATTTTGGTCAGTGCCAAAGATCAACATGTCATCAACATATAGACAAATGATGACTCCTTTACCAGATTCATCAAATTTGCTATATACACATTTGTCAGACTGGTTAAGAATATAACCACTAGATAAAACCACTTCATCAAATTTTTTATGCCATTGCTTAGGTGCCTGCTTAAGTCCATAAAGAGACTTAATCGGTTTACACACCTTGTTTTCATTGCCAGGCATGATGAAGCCCTGAGGTTGGTTCATATAAACCTCCTCATCCAATTCACCATTCAAGAAAACTGTTTTCACATCCATCGATGAATAATCAGTTGAATAGATGCCATAGCAATCAGCAGTCTTATGGTACTGATACGAGCCACAGGGGCATAAGTATCAAAATAGTCTATCATTGACTTTTGTTTAAAGCCCGAATAACTAATCTAGCCTTGAACTTTTCAATAGTTCCATCTACCTTCATTTTCTTTTTGAAAATCCATTTGCAACCTAGAGGTTTGCAACCGGGAGGTAGATCAACCAACACCCAAGTGTTGTTCCCATGATGGAATCCATCTCATCATTGATTGCTTCTTTCCAGAAAGCAATATCCTGGGACTTCATTGCTTCTTCAAATGTCTTGGGATCATCCTCAACAACGAAGCAATAGGAGTATTGGTCTGAGACCTCATCCCTTGTTCCTTCAACTAAGTATAGTTGAAACTCAATGACTTTGGAGTCCTGACCCTTTTGCTCTTCACGAGCTCGAGGTTGTTGAACCACAACCTCATCAGGGGACCACGATGGTTCATCATCGGGGACCTCTGACACACCAGTATCATGAGTTCCATTAGGAATCCTCATACTTGGTCTAGGGACTGATGAGAATCTATTCTCATCAAAAGTTGCATCCCTTGATTCAATTATTGAGTTAAATGAAACATATTCATTAGGTTCAATAACATAGAACCTATAAGCCTTGGAATGCTCAGCATATCCAACAAAGATGCAATCAATGCCTCTTTCACCCAAAGTCTTTTGCTTTGGATCAGAGAGTCTTACAACAGCCTACAACGGACCACTGAGATAGTTCAGGTTGGGTTTCCTTTAGTCGAGTTCATAAGGGGTAACCTTGTTCCTTTTGTTGGGAACCCTATTTAATAAATAGCAAGTTGTTAACATAGCTTCACCCCCGAACCCTTGACTCGATCCTGAAAAGGACAACATGGAATTAACCATCTCCTTCACACTGTTTTCCTTTGAAATACCATTTTGATGAGGAGTATAAGGGGTAGTCGTTTCATGGATTATACCAACAGACTGAAAATACAGAGTATCCATGTACTCACCTCCCTATCAGTCCTTAATCTTTTGATCAAAGACCCAAGTTGTAATTCAACTTCTATTTTAAACACTTTGAATTTATCTAATGCTTCATCCTTGGTATGTAACAAATAGACATAACAAAATCTAGAAGCATCATCAATAAACGTCACAAAGTACTTCTTATTCCCCAAAGAAGGAGTGGAATGCAAATCACACAGTCCTTGTGTATTAACTCCAAGAGCTTAGTCTCGACTAACACCACGAAAGGGTTTCTTGGTTATCTTGGTCAACATGCAAGTTTTACACTTTTCAGTGTCCATGTCAAATGCTGGGATTAAACCATCCCTTGACATATCTTGCATTCTTTTATAATGTACATGACCAAGTCTTGCATGCCAAAGGATAGAGTTAGTCGATCAAAGTAGACACAAAAGCTGAAATAACATTGTCATGGTAGCAGGACATACTATCGGTAAAACATTAAGCCGAACATTTGATTACATAAATAACCAAAACCAATAAAAACACCATTCTTAGAAAGCACAAATTTATCAGACTCAATAACTTGTTTATATCCATGATTATTCAATACACTACTTGAAACCAAGTTCTTCCTTATATCGGGAACATGAATAACATTAAACAAAGTTACAATCTCTCGAACTAAAATTAAGATCTACACAACCACGACCATGCACCAAGGCTGTTGACTCATTTCCCATGTGAAGAATAGAACCATCATTCATTGACTCATAAGTCTTGAACCAGCTTCTATCTTTACACACATGAACTGTTGCACCAGAGTCAACCCACCACGCAACATCATCATCCTGCACATAAAAGATTCAGATACATATGTAACATAATAAATCTGAAAAGACTTATTAAACATATTCGACCTTTAGTGAGTTGGTGAACCATACTCCCTGAACCATTAGTGCACGATCCATTGGCTTTACCACCAACTTTAACACCCTTGCGGTCCCTTTTAATGTGACCAGTTTTGCCACATTTTCAACAAGTAGGTGTTGCCTTCTTGTTAGGATCTGCCCTTGTGTTATCATGAAATTTGCGTTTGCCTTTGTTGTCATTGTACCCGGTGGAGTTGTTATGCTCCACCATATTGACAACAGATGGTCCAGTAGCATTGCTACTCTTTGGCTTGTCATTATCCTGCATCTTGAGAGATTCCTCAATGCGCAGATGACTTCCCAACTCAACGAGTTAACTCCTCTTTCTTATGTTTCAAGGTATGCTTGAAATCTTTCCAAGAAGGAGGGAGTTTGTCAATGACACAATAGACTTTAATAGCCTCATCCATGTTCATATTGTGTTGTGTAAACCTTCCAAGTATTCCAAGAAGTTCATTGTATTGTTCCATAACTGGTCTTGAATCAGTCATTTTGTAATTTGTGAAATTACTAACAAGAAACTTCTTACTTGATGCATCCTCAACCATATATTTGGCATCCAAGGAATCCCACAGTTCTTTGGAAGATTCAAAGTTCTGATAAAGATCAAACAAAGAATCGACATACCGTTAGAATGAGACCTCTGCATATGTAGTCATCATTCTCCCACTTGCTCCTCCTCTGATCGCTCAACGTAGCATCATCCCCATCATCGAGGATGGGTAGTCAGCATAAACCACACTCATGCTTGACAACAAGAAATGCATCTTCTTCTGCCACCTCCTAAAGTCCACCCCTTCAAACTTGTCAAGCTTAGCAAAGTTTGAAGCCATGTGTTTCATTGCAGCAGCAGCCATTGATTATCACAAATAATTTACTTTGATTGTTGGCGGTTATTTCACAGCAACAGGGTAAGATAATCAATTCAGCAGAAACAAGCAACAAGTCAGCATAAACAAATACCACTAGGTGGTTACCGGATATCACTTGGAATCGTGTGATCACTTTCCAAAGTAAACTATTCGACCCTAATGCCTGGGTATCACGAATATCTACTTGGGATAAGACCAAATGTAGTTATATAATTAGGCACAATTCAACCCTTTGCTTATAAGTGTTTAGTGTTTTCTATGTGTTCTTCATGCATAATCAGATATCCTATTTATAGGATAATACTCTTGGCTAATTCAATGGAATTATGAGTATTAATTGGCCCATTAATAGCCTCATAATTATCCCCATTATAGCCGTTAGTGGTTACATGACCAATTAAAACGTGGTCATTAAGCGTTGGCTGCCACTTGAATAGGTCAAAGCGTTACAAGCGGTACTTTCATAGTGCTATCAGTGGTTACAAGCGCCGGTGTAAACACTACTTCCGGTGAAACACCACCAGTGGAAACACGATCCATTAGATCTTTGCTTGATGGAAACATGTCATTGTTAAACCAGCAGTACTTTCACCAAGCACTACCAATACAAACCACTACAAGAGTCAGGGTGTTCATGGACCTTATGGGTGTACACTCCGTACCTCCTAACCCATTACAAGGTGTGAACTATTCTCACAAGTGCACTAAATTTTCTAACAATGGGTTCCTAGACATCACCAAAAGTGATATGTTTCAAAGAGTAATTATAGGATGATAAATATATATATAACACTTAAAAACATTAAAAAGTGGTATAGACATCAATATAACTTGCATGTTTTTCTCAAGCATGATGAAATGAACATAATATGAATATGAAAGATGAAAATGACCATGAAATGCTTCGGGTTAATTGATGAGGTTTAAAGAACAAGGGTTTATCCTAAATACCCTAGGTTTTTATTTCAAAACCTTACTTAAGAGTATGCCTAGATTGTGAATTTACTTGTCTTGAAAAAAAATATGGATTTCTTCTTGATGCTTCACTATGGCCGGTTCTATTGTAGAAGAAAGGAGAGTATGTTATTTTTTTTACACCTTAGGAATATCTCATGTATGTGTAGTTTTGGTAGAATAATATAAAAAAAATGTAAGTAATATTTGTAGCTTGATATTTTGTACACAAAGTGTGTGAGTCATCCTTGAATGTCGACCATGGCTTAACAAGGCAATGTTTAATGTATTTTGTCTAGTTAAATATATATATGTAAAAGTAAAGGTGTTGTCATTTAAGAATAATTAGTAACTTGTGTACATATTTAAGCATTTAGGGTAGCGTTAGCTAAAAAATAAATTTTAACGGATCAAAATAAAATATATTGAAGTCATAAAAATTATAAAAATACATTCCTTACAAAAATTGAGTGAAATAATAATTATACAGTAGTATTTACGAAAACCCGAGTGAATTATATAAATATAACAATTTATATACAAAATAAATTTAAAACACCGGGTAAACTAATAATATTATTTTTATAATCTTATTATGAGTATAAAAATATATCGAGATAATTTTTGAAAGTGTCGGATCAAATGTTCAAAATAATTAATTACGCGATAGCGTTTATTTAATAAGAAATTATGCGTTTAATGTAAAATGCAAAACCATGCATGAACTAATATAATGATAATAATGCTAATGATATGTATACTAAACCTAGTCTATATGAAATGTCCTTGATGATTGTTCATGAATTCGCAGCTAAACCATTAAGGTTACGCGAATTTGATACTCGTAAACCTAGTTTACGATAAACGATGAAATAGTGAAGCATGAATAGTGATTTTCTCCAGAATTGAATAGTATTTTGTGAATAGTAAAATTTTGAAATACGTTCTCAGAATATTACTTCGACTCCGAAAATGATGAATAGTAAAATGATGAATAGTAAATTCCCGAGATGAATAGTAAAATTTTCAAAGTTTGTAAAATGACTTGAAATTACGATTTGTCACATTCGCCCACCCAAAAAGTAATTCATCCACGAATTCAGTTATGTTGGTCTCTCTAGTTTAGGGTTTGATGAGGCAAGCCTTCCCATTCTCGAGCAAAACCCTCAAAAGACTTTTAGGTAATTTTTACTAATCTCACAACTCATCAAAGCGAGAGCTGTCATGAGATTAGGCTAAATTGGTTTGAATGAGGTCTTTTGAAATTTGGCTTGATTGGAATTGCTTACACATATGAGACTACTACTCCCTTCATTGCATGATTCTTATTGAATTAGACATAGGTGATGGGCTATGTATAATTTAGGAGTAACTATGCCTTTGCTTGAACTAGTCAACTCATATGATGTTTGGTGTTGAGTCATAAACCCGCATGTATAATGAGTATGCACTTATAATGATATGATGAGATGCTATGATGATGTAGTTATAGTCTAGGGTCAATGATGCAACCTAGTTCTCTATAACTGAAGCTCTGATGCCAATCTGTCACACCCCCAAATTACCTGTTTTGCAGCGGAATGGAATTCCTGGGGGTTGACTGTCATAGCATCACAATCACAGTTATATTGAACGACCTAAAATGTCGTTTGGAAAATACTTCGTTTGATTTAATAAAACAATCAGAGTTTACAAAGTATAGGTCCCAAATGAAAATCAAATTGTGCGGAAATAAGTTTGTTACAAGCCAAACGATGTTTTAAAGTTAATAAAACCCAAGTGAGACGGCGTCTTCACGACTCTATGATATGTCCACATGCATGCCATGAAGTGAATGCCTTAGATACCTGAGATAAAACATGCTAAAAGTGTCAACACAAATGTTGAGTTAGTTCATAGAGTTTGTGTTGAAATGTAAAGCCTTTCAAAATCGTTTATGCAGCAAAGGCATTGTAAATCCACTCAGTTCCAAGTTCTGCCCATACAAAACTTGCAACCTGTGTGTTCACAACCCACTGCCAAAATGTGTATAGTTTATGTTCAAGCACCTGATGTCAAATGAATTCACAATAGTACCTAACTTGACGTAGAACCATAGCACATAATCAATAGAACATGACTCAATGTATCAGTAGTCAACTGACATAGCACTT
>OU343222.1:76059557-76181200 GCA_910596185.1 Chrysanthemum makinoi
TCCATATTGTCTTAAATGACTTCTTAGATCAGTACAACTCTATAGTTAACTCTTGTTCATACAAATCATTGCAATTTGAAGGATCTTAGTGGCTTAAGCTTTAATTCACTTGCCAAAATATCCTTCTTTATAAACCACTTGTGTTAGAAGACCCAAATCACTATTCACACACTCATTCTTAGTAGCTAAAGTCTTCTTCTTACACCTATCCTTTCTACCATTTCACCATGAGGAAAGCTCCTACTGCTAACTTATTAACCAAAGGACCTCCTAAGAAAATTGCTCGGATTGTTCATGAAATCTCCTCATCCGAATCATCACCCGTCAAAGCCTCAAACATTAAAACTCCATCACAACCAACTCTACCAATCAAACCAACTCCCAAAAGGATTGTTCCCACAAGACAACCCTTGCCAAACACTACTATACCACCTAAGCCAAACACCCCTACCTCCACTAAACCATCACCTCTAGTACCTAGAGCTATCTCTTTCACCGCTCCACTATCATCCCCACACCTTTACAACATAAAGGACTTGCCACCTAAGCCATCTCATCCACCACCATTGCCAACATTTTCATCAATTGAGAAAATGGCGCCACAACAACCTCCTCACCAAAACTTTGGTGTTGAAACCATACTAGCTCCCGTGTCCTACTCTCCATCACCCTCAAATGGTCCATTTTGGATTATGAGGAATCATCAAACTCAACAACTGGACCATATGGAAGTAGATACCTCTTTGCCTCCACCATCAACACATATTCCACCACCTTCATCCTTAGTTGAACCACCTCCAACTTCATCAAAATTGCCTCTACAAATCCCTCCATCCTTTATGGAACCTCCACCTTCTTCATCAAACCCTCCACCTCAAATCACTCCATTCTTTCCACCACCATTCCTTAGCCACGACAATGATTGCTTTCATTGTCAACATGTCAAAGGGCTAGTCTATGAAGTACGTGACGAATTACATTTCATGTTGTATCACCTTCTCGAATGTTTTGATGAGGTCAATAAATCTAATCGTCCCTAGAACATAGGAATATAAGCATAAGTGATGCTCTTCTCTAGTCTTAGGCACAACTTAGAATTGTTAGGAAATGTGCTACATGTTTGTATCATTTTCTTAGGTTTAGAGATATATGTATCATTTCTCTTGTTTTATTGAATGAAAATACATGTTGTATGCTATATAGTTATGAGAATATATTTGGTGCTACAATACATAACTCATTTAGACGTTTATGTCACTTTTTACATCTATATTGCTGCCAGTAGAATGCAGTACACAGTTCCCACAAATTAGCCTAGACGGATCCCTCACAAGAAGGATCCGCCGGATCCGTGCAACAGAAGCGCATTTTTTTACTAATGTGAATCTCATTTGCAGGAAACAATGCACCATATACTTGTTTTCTAACCTTTGTTTTGTAGATTTTCAAAATACACATGAAGACTTTGACACCCTCAACAAGGGGGAGCTTTTCATCAAATCAAAGCATTGCAAAAATGCTTGCAATACATTCACTTAGGTTTTCTATATTACTTGACGTCCTCCTCAAAAAGGAGCACTCGTCAAGGGGGAGCATTTCGTCAAAGACGAAACCATTGCAAAAAATACTTGCAACACACTTGTTTAGCCTTCCTAATCACTTGACGCCCTCAAAAAAAGGGAGCATCCGTCATGGGGGAGCTAAGACGAGAATCTTTCTCATCTCACTCTTTATTTCTCATTTTATTACTTTTCACAAGTTATTCTCAAAACAATGTGTTAGTTATTTTTCTACGCTCTTTTTTTTTCAGCAAAAAAGGGGAGAAGAGAGTAAAAACTCCAATTCAAATTTTTACGAATTTTATTTTCTTCTTAAAATAATCTTATGTTTTGTCATCAATAAAAATGGGGATATTGTTAATACAAATAAGCCATAAAAACGTTTATTTATATTTTATGATATTCTAATGTTTTGTCGATAACAAACGTAAAATCATTTTAATGAAACAAAAAAATACGCAAAAGGTTTGAGCCAATAGTTTACTAACACACTTTTACTAAACATATTAAAACTATATCAAAACATGTTTAGTAAATAAGTTATATAAAACCAAAGACATTTTAATAAAACACTAACAAGTAATATTGTTTACATCTTATAGAAATGTATATATATGTATAACAACTAGTGTTTACATTTTACAAGAATGTATATGTACTTTATATATGTTGTAATGGGTAAGTAATGGGTAAACACCAAAGTCCATAACCCATGATCCATTGACTAGGTAAAATGAATGTTGTTGGGTAAAAACCAAAGTCTGTTAGGAATTAGAAATTCCATGAGGAAGTGTCGGTCACCCCAAGTATAGTCTTGATATGTTAGCTCGTAGACATATCGTTATTTACTTGTTTATTAGGTAGTTATTAGCATAGTTTAGTTTAAAGCAACACCGTGGAGGAAGGACGGGTCTTTAACCATCAGATACCTGATCCATGCCCGGCAGGAGTAATGTATTGTCTGTAATTATAAATACCCCTTCCATCCTTGGAAGGGGTGGTGCTTCTCATTCAATCTAACATTTTCTCTTTTTGTTTATCTCTCTCTAGAATCACCCTCTCTACTCTCTTCATCTCTCTAACATGGCATACTTGTATAATCATCTCCCTAGACCACCCGAATTATCAAACAACATAAAAAGTGTGATCCTATCAATTGGCACTAGAGCTCAGGTTATGTTGTTTTGGTGATTCGTATGGTTTTATGCGGTTTTGTTGGATGCGGTTTGTCACGAATGGTGGTTGGAAACAAGTGGTTGTGATGTTTGAATGCGTTTTGCTGTTGGTTATGCAGTTTTTATGTTTGATATGGTTTATTGATGATGTTTTGGAGTTATATGAATCTGGTTATATTGGCTAAATCTGTTTTTATCGTCTGTCTTGCTGCCTTTTATGTTAAGTGTTAGCAGTTTTTGGTTTTAAGTTGATGATTTCTGGTTTTAAAGTTCCTTATCGTGGCAGAAGTCCTTTTAACAGTTTCTATAGATGTTTTACATAGTGGTCAAACATATGTGTCAACAAGTTCTTAAACTGTTTTGAATATTGTTATCTGCTGCGATTTGGGTACGTTCTTACACGCGGTTTGTTCTTTAAAAGTCTGTCCAGATTTAACTAATTGGCTGCGGTTTGAACAGTGTCCAGATTCATTGTACCCGATGAGTCTTGACTCAGATGCGGTTTGTGTTCATCAATGCGGTTTGTCTTACATATACCAGATGCGTTTTGTTAATGGATGAGGTTTGACACATGAGATTTGTCTCATGTGCGGTTTGTCAACTGAGTTTTGACTCAGGATGCGGTTTGTTGATATTGGGTCAAAGGTCAACTGCGGTTTGTTAAAGTCAACTGCGATTTGTTGAAAATGCAGCTTGTCAGCTTTGAAAATGATGCGATTTGATGAAGAAAGATGTGTTTTGACGCTATTCTGAAAGCAGTTTGTCTAAAAAGAAAAATAGCATGCGGTTTAAATGCATTGGGTTTGATTCTAATGTGCAGTTTAGTCAAATGCGACTTGTTGACCACAAGAACCAAAATACTCATTAAGACCTCATGTTACTATTTAACCATCATCAGTCAACACCATACTCGAATTGAAATGATGCTGTTAAAATGAATCAATCATACCCGTATTCACCACTACCAACTCATATCTTAAACAACAACCTCAAATAACCAATCTCATTCTAAATCTAAACCCAAAGGAAAATAAACATGTCGCAACAAAAATAAATAACTCTCAAGATCTCAGGTTTCTCGCTTGTTATGCACAAACATATATCTAATCTTGAAAAGTCAAACATACAATCGAGTAATCTTCATGGATCTTATCATTTGATTAATATCCGAATAACATATCAAGTTATAACAAGGTTGTTATACCCTTTTCATGTCACTCAACAATGTTCTAAAAAGGCTAATACGGATTGATCTCAGCTTCATATTTCGTGGTTCTCAAAGAAGGAATTATCAAGACTACCGAGAGTCCATATTCACGAAATAATCTCACATCATTGATCAAATTGTTTTTGTAAATATTTGAATTAAAAGACATGATATTAACAAAAATGTTAATTCATGACTGTGCTTCGATTCTTACTAAACAAAAACAAAGTTAAAAATACCTATCTTGAATCCGAATCAAAACCCTTATAGCCGAATCAAAACCCTTATAGGCATCCCTGTGGCTCCCTCATTCCGAGGTTAATTAATCATGTCATAATGAATATTTTATGGTTGAGACCCATCCTAGGATCATGTAACTCCAAACCCTCATGATAATGTGATGAGAGCATGAGTTATTTGAAAGATGCATTTTTTGTGATGGTGCGTCTATTGAAAGACGAATGTAGGTGAAAGGGGGCTGATGATTAGTTGAGAAAATATTAGGGTTTAGTTAATGGTATTAGGGATGATATGTGATAAGAAGAGGCAGGTTTGGTTTTGCTTGATGCTGCGTTTTGATGAGAAGCAGGATAAGGGGGCGGATATATTGAGAGATTAGGGTTTGACTGAGGATTTTTAGGGTTAATGTTATTATGTGGAGTATTATATACCCGTATAAGTAGGTCAGCAGTAGTGTTGGGTCTGATTGTTACTTCGTGGGCTAAGAAATGTTCATATGGGCCGAACGGTATCACAATGGGTTATCTCATTTTGGACCTTAAGATTTCATCTTGAGCCTTAAGTAAATTAGGGAGTTGGATCGGGTAATTGTTTTTGGAAGGACCTAATATTTGATCGTTAATCTGATGATGTGCGGTTTTGTGTGTGTTATCACTATCTAATGTGCATGTTATGTGGACTAAACCAGTTTTAATTAGATATTGGGCTTGATGTTATTTTGATGGACCGAGTTGTTAGTGCTAAATTGAATCGGGTGATATGTGATATTGGATGTATCTATGGACCAAGGCCTTAGTTGGATATTACTACATGCTCGTGAATTTGAATTTATGGTTATGATAATTTATGGGCTACAAGTTGTAAATTTGATAAAATGCGATTTGACGATGAGATTTGGTGATGATGAGATTTGAGGATGAGCTTTGTTGGTTATGAGACATGATCATGAGTTTTGATTATGAGATTTGGGTTATGATATTTGATGATGAGTGTTAATGTTGAGATTTGTTGTGTTGTGCATGTGCGTCTGACAGTTTGGTACTTTGTATACATTTTCACGGAATATTTTATGTCACGGCTTGAATTGTTTATTGAATAAAGTTAACTATGGGGTTGTTTGAACGGTACTTCTTATTTGGATTTGAAGTGAGATTTTCCGGGCGCGTTTACTAATTTCGTCTTCTTTCTTTCTACCCTTCCGCGAAGATGACTTGTTTGGACGTTTATTGAGTGTGATAAAGACTTGGCTATTTAGTTACGGTTGTGATTCTTTCTCGCTTAACCCACAACGTAGCTATCACTTCGGTGTCTCACGTAGTTAAGGATATGTCAAGAGATTTTGTACATTGGGTATACCATTTCTTTTTCACGAGGATTAGTACAAGTTTAAGTAACAAATCTGGGGAATTCTACTTCATGATCAAACTTGGTATATCGGGTTTACTTCTTCTTGTGGTCACTACAATAGCCGACTAAATATGTGAATGGTGTGTTTACCAAAGAGTTCAAAGGATGAGATGTGATCAGCAATTCCCATAGATTATTCGATGCCACTAAATGTCAATGATACTTCACAGTCTAAGCAAAATCTTTCAAGAATCTTCTATGTCAATCATGATTTTTCAAGATGTTTGCTTATGATAAGAACTTTTCGTGCAGATGGCCGTACACGTTAATGATTCTTCCGAAAGTTTAAAACCATCATGGGGAGAAAACGTGTACTTTGATGTTTTACGGTCAACCTCTGGGGGAAGTAGTGTATACTACTCGACTTAGTATGGTTTGTGAAGTTGTCTATATATGGAAAAAGAATTGTTGATGATATTGTTGATGAACCGCTGCATGATCCCCTAAAACAGATATTCACTGAAACCTAAGTTGTCATATCACATTCAATCTGACATTGTTTACGGTTTAGTCTTGATTTTGTAAAATCCCGCGAAAGAAATTATTTCTCGGTTTAAATCATAGATTTGTAAAATCCCGTGACAATGGAAACATCCTGGTAATAGTTAAGTGCATTTCCGGATCTATCTTATGGTTTATTCTTGGTTTTGTAAAATCCCGCGAATGAAACTATTTCTCGGTTTAAACCATAGAATTGTAAAATCCCGTGATGATGGAACCATCCGAGAAAGGAAAGTGTATTTCGGGATCTTATCTCGATGTGGTGTTACGGTTTCTACTTAAGAAGGGATAAAAGGGTGTACATCATGAATTGGGTGATTGTTTGGATTGTCTTAATGACAGTTTGGTTATTACATGGTTTTACGGGGTTATGTGCTTTTAACCTTGGTCTGGATGAAACCATTATCATAGTTCACTTAAAACGTCAAAGGAGGCTAGATTTGAGCTTTTAACCAGAAAATGTGACAACGGCGTTAATTCATTATTATTTATTTTAGGTTGAAGGGAAATTTCACGATCGAGTGTACTTAGTATCTGAAGGTATCGGGGATGGTTGGATGAAGATTCTTTGAGATCCTTGTTCGAGCTTTTAATATTTTCAAAAACGAAGACTTGGAAATCTAGTTATTTTTGGGTGATTTTTCCTTTTCTTTTGCCACTTGGGGAATTGTCTCTACCACCACAAAATAACTATCACTTTAAGGAGTTACGCTTGTAGTGCTGTCACATTAAATTGTGGATTTTCAAGAGGTGATGTACAGCTTATACTTGATGGTTGGTTGGATGAAGAGTATAGAGTACTTAGAGATTCAAATGGGCATGAACTCGCACCGCCTTTGTTACATGTGTGTAAGTTTAAGTCACGAGTTCGGGTTATTTTACTTCAGGGTCAAATTCATCATATTGGATTTTCTCCATCAGCTGTCACGACAAAGAGCCTACTGAATGATAATGGGGTTGATTACAAGTTTTGCCAAGATATGCTGAAAAGAGAGAGATTATGACGTTTGAACACTTCAGTTCAAGCCTTGTAGTCTAAAGAAAAGAAAAGTGTACGTTTCAGTGCGCTTTATCTTCTAAAGAAGAGAAATCTTCTTATGACGTTTGAACACAAAAGTTCAAGCCTCGTTCTCTAAAGAAAAGAAATGTGTACGCTTAAGCATTATCTCGAAGAAGAGAAATCTTGTTATTTATGACCATTCTCATCAACATGCTTCATACTTATTCCATGCGCTTTCAGTCATCAAGTGAACCTAACTACTGTTGATTGTTTTCTTATTCCACTTGCTCAATTTTAATGACGATGGCGACATCATATGCTACCTTTGAGGGGGAGAAGTGTGAATAGAATACATTTAGATGATTTTCACTTATTCAATCAAGAATGGCAATTCCTATGCAATTTTGAGGGGAGAAGAAATGAATTTCATCAGATGGTTGATTGTTATCTGAGAATAAATGGTCAAACGGCTCCAAACTCATATAAGAACTGAGCTTCTTCTTATAGGGTCATCTTCACATGGTGTTTCTTCTAAGAGTCGTTGGTTGACATCTTCTCACGGACTGATGAGTTTAACGACAAAGTGCTTCCAGCTAAGGGTGATTTCCTTGATAAACATCTTTCTGTTTTGTTTGATTGGGAGGGAGATTTATAAATTTTCTATATACAAGTTAACGGGAATGCATGTGGTGAGAAGAAGATGTTAACTTTCTATTCCTCAATTGGACAATCTTGAAGAAGGTCGAGTCTAGAGTCTGTTCTACAATTTTTGCTGCATGTTAGAAGACTAAAGACGAGTTATATTTGATTATCCAAAGACTTCTTCGTATTCAAGGCATTTATCTAAAAGATTGTCCGTTTAGGGGAGAGCACTAATTGGGGGAGAGTGAAAAGCCAGATTTAATCCCCAATTAGACTTGCTCATACTATTCTTCAGCAAGTTGATTCTCACAAGACTTCAAGTATTCTTCTCAAAAGATTTCTAGTACATGGGCTTATAATGTGTTACTGATTCTGAAGTATCAAAACCAGCAAGGGGGAAGGAGACACACATCTAAACGCGAGTAAACTTGATGAACTTAATACTTTAAGGACTGAAGATATCTCGGGAAGACAAATGTCATTACCGCAGAGAAACTCAAGGTTTGACTCATGGCATTTAGTGTTATTCCTATGTGGGGAAGAGATGGAAGAGTTAGTTTCGGAGATAAAAGAGGTACAAGTGTGTGATGATTTCGATGTTATCGCAATAATCGAGAGGAGAGATTGTGTACATTGGGGACGACGTGCTGCTTCACTTGAGAGCTTAATCGTGATTCGATAATCACTTATTTCGAGGTGACATCCGCAGTAGATAATCGGTGATTCGACTGCTACTTTAATGTTATCGGTTATTCTCCATAAAAGGACATTTGGGTACTTGGTTCTTGAGCTTCATACACTTTCTTCAAGGGGAGAAAAGTATACTTCGGGTTATTCTTTGCATATCGGACTTAATCGCTACTCGATGTTATAAGTTTTCTGTCTTTGGGTAAATGTGTATTCGGTTCTTGAGCATTTATTCTAAGAGATCGGGGTTGCATCAATTCAACTACTTGTGGGAATTGGTTTCTTGACACCTTTTGGGGATGCATCGCTTCAGACTTCAGTGGAAAAGAAATATGAGAAAATTCATTCAAGTGTGAGATGATACGTTGATGTTCTATCTTGATGATATAACGCCGAACGAAGAATCACAAAGATCATTCTTACAAAGTGCAGCAAGATCGATGATAATGGTGTGCTTTGTGCACCGCTAAGGAAGCTTGAAAGATAGCTTTGAATCGCCACTAAAGAATTTTGGTTTGGGGGCCGCCAAAGTCTCGCATTCTTAAAGGCTCAATTCTTCTTTTCAAGAGCCCTGAAGCTTTGGTGGTGAAAGTTTAAGAGATGACGATTTCTATCTTCTACAACGGGGTTGTTTGATATCCTTATCTCGCATCGATCATCATCTTCTTAATCTATATCATCTACTCTATCTGTAAATATTTATCAAAAACAAAATACAAAAATATAAAACCAACAAAAAGAAAATAGAAAAATATAAAACCAACAAAAACCAATAAAAATCGGAAAATTTGAAAAATACCAAAAAAATGTTTTCTCAAGACATGTCTTCTGGTATCGATAACATCTACGGTCTTTGAAATGTCATTCAATAATGGCACGGGACCGTAGATGAAGTTCGAGCAGGAGGTGTAAATATTTCTTTTCAAAACATGTCTTAAAATATGGCTTGCGTTATTTCAGATCAGAACCGCCAACCATGGTTGCATTATTATTTCGAGATAGCAACCCGTTCTTCAAGAAAGGAAAAGCTGCACTAAACCAATTTTCAAATATTTCGCGCAATTATCCTAAAACTAAATGAGGAAAGTATGTCGAAGGACTGCTGTTCCTACTCAAATATTTTTCTTTCTAAAATTCTTTAGAAATATATTTTTTTAACAAAATGATGGTAAATGAGTTGCTTAAAATTAATCGTAATCAAGTTTTCATAAATTTGAAAACCCAATCAATGACTTAGCTTATTTAAAAATTTTATAGAATGAGTCATTGATTAAAGGGAGAATTTCAAATTTATATCATCTATCGGGCTTATCTAATTATCCTATGCTTAACGAAAAAGATTTTTGCCTATCAAAGGACTAGGAATCTAGGATATGATTATTAGGATTATGATTAAAGTTGATAAACACATTATTCCCATGCCTTTATATGATCCTATTGATTTGTTGAATTGACTTTTATTAGTCATTTGTCGTGGGTGTTGTTTACCACCATATATCTGCTTTGTGTTGACTAACGTATACAGATAAGATGGTTTATAATAATGTTCCTGATCTGGATCCCACAATAGAAGATGATTGGATGCCGAAAGGAAAGGGCAACCATTTATTGGGTCGCATAAAAAGAAGAAACGGAACTTAATTGGACCTCTATGTAGAGTTGGCATGATAAATGCAACGCCGAGGTCTCAAAGGCATCGCATCGTTTTCTTCAAGCTCCATGCGTATTGACCAGAACCAAATAACTACCTAAGGCATCTTTGTGCAGGACAAGTAGTGGATGATACCATTTTTAAAAATTTTGAAAACATTGCTTTGAAAATGGAAAAATATTCTTTTGAAAATAAATTGGACTCAAATTTTGGAAATCAACCAGACTTCATTTTAAACATAAGTCACTCAATCAACGACTATGGCCATCGATTGAGGGGGAGAGTGATTTCAAGTTAAATATTTTCAAACAATATATCATCAAACGAATCAGAGTCCAATTGTACAAAATAAAGTGGTGATTTAAAGATTTAATGTTATGTCATGGTATGATTTTTCATTTGATTCAAGATCTTTCAAAACGAAATTTTTTCTGTTCTTGTTTGATTGTGAAATTGTTTTATTTTATTTAAAGATCTCTTAAAACTATCATACCTGACACTAACAATCTTTAATGTCTTAAATTGGTCCATATCAATCATTTTTCAAAATTAAATCAAGCCACGTCTTTCCCCAAAAAATTTTAAATGATTTAAATCTGTTGGGATCACAAATCTCAACTGGTTTGAAATTTTTGATCGGGGGAGAGATCGTGAATTAAATCTCAAATCTGTTTTAAAAGGTGATTGTTTCAAAAGCACTCTTTCCTTCATGTACCAAACGATTTCAAATACATGATGCACATGATTGAGGAGGAGACAAAAAACAAGAGTATTTAAACACATTTTCTCCCATGTTTTCTAAACCTTATTAAATCACTTGGGATTGATGAGTGTCTAAATACTCATCATTTTTGTACCAATTAAACTGCAAAAACATTCCAAAACACTAAAATGCATCAAAATGATCAAAATATCACAAATTAGTGTTTTATGTGTTTTAAATGCAAAAATATCAAAATCGTGAAAAACGATCAAGTTTGCATAATTGGCAGTTTTAGTCCCCCAAGTTTCAAAAGTTGTCAAAACAGTCCCTGGTAAATCAAAATAAAGAAAAATATCATTTCAAGTCCCTAGGGATTCATGAGTTGTCAAAATTGGTCCTTGAGATTTAAAATTGCAAAATTACAAGTTAGGTCCCTAAACTTTCAAAAATGACAAGTTTGGTCCTTGGAATATTGGAGATTGTCAAGTTTGGCCCTTGGATTATAATTTCAAAATGTACATTATTGGTCCCTGGAAAATTATAAATGGCAGCTTTGGTCCTCCATCTTTCAGAAATTGCAAAAGTGGTCCTTGTATTACTAAACCAATCCTTTGACCCCTGCCATTATCCTTTGACCCCTGCCATACCTTTTTGACCCCTCCTTAATATTATTAAACCCCCTGGTCAATCCCCACCAAACCCAATCCTTCTCCCGCCCACCTTATCTCTTTCCCACCACTTGCCTCAAATCTTCCCCTACTCCATCATCATCACACCTCCCCTTATCACTTCCCCATCACCACCACTAGTTCACATACACCCCTTCCCTGTCCAAGTTATCGACCCCCACTGACAAAAGTAATTTTACCAAAATCATCAATGGCCAAAATGACCCAATGATCCAATGGTCAGGATAAAAGGGATTTGCTCGTGAAATCAAGGATGCCTTTGCTATAGAAGGAGAAAGGAAGAGATGGATGAGTAAACTTAGTTTTAATTTTCACATATATGTCGTTTTAATATTAATGTTTAATTTAAGTTTAAAAGTCGTAATCTTCTGTTCTTATGTACTCAAATTAAGTTGTTTTATCATTATAATCCAATTTCAAGTATCAATTCAAGGATATAACAACACTTCATGTTTTCATGTTAACTGTTAAAAAATTCTCAAACTTACATTCAAGCTCCAAGTAGCTTTATTTTAATTCAAATAAGCTTATTTAAGCTTCATATAGCTTTTAGTAAGCTTATAAAATAGATTCAAGCAATTTCTCAATTTGGTCAACGAAAGTCAACTGTGGAGCTTGAAATAAAGTATGTAATTTAGCGATGGGTTGGTTCATTTTATGGAAATAAGCTTGTTTGAATAAGCTTAATGAATTGAATGGAACTATGGGTGCCTAGTTAGTTTTTGCTTGAGCATTTGGACTATTGTAAGTTCCAAGTTGAATTTCAAGTTTTAGCCTGTTATGTAGATCTTATGCAAGAGCATTGTTCAAATTGAGCTCAATCTAGTTTAACTGTGCTTTAGTTTGCTTGTATGATTAGTTATTAATTTGTTGTAGTCAAATATACCTTGCTTGCTCTAATTTTTGGTCTTGTCTGCATAAGTAGGTGGTATGTTTGTTGCTTGATCATGTTGTCATTTCTTTATCTAGTCATATATGATATTTAGAATCGCTTTAGAGATAGTTATGGTTAGAATTGAGATTTGATTGGTAAAAGTTCAAATCGTCTTAAAGAAGTGTTTGGATTCACTGCATTATCTGAAAGAGGATTTGTTTGAGGTTAAATTCTACTGCAGTCATTTCTAATAGGTATATTAGAGTCATCTAGCTCCTTTATTTGCACCTTAGCACTCTAAAAGTCAAAATCAACTTAAATCTGTCCTAGTCTCTTAACTGTTAGAATTTTAAAAAATCAAAAGCTTGTTTTGTGTTTAGATAACAGTGGAGTAGCTCAATATAGCTTTTACTTTTAGCTTAATACATCATAATAAGTTCATGAATTAAGATCAAATCTCAATTTAGTCAAACTTTGCAAAACTGTTATAAAGTCAAAATTTGAAAATCTCAGTTTTCACCCAACTTGGGTGATTTTTCTTAGCTTCATTATTGGTTCTATTCCAGTGAAACTTTTGGTTTAAAACTTCAATGGTCTAGTTTACAAAAATTATTTTTGTTGAATTTAATTTGTACAAGCTCCAAATGGTCAATTTGTCAAAATGCCCCGTGGACAGGCATAAATCACCAAGACAATTTTCACTTAGCAGAGCTTGGCACAAGCTCATAAGAGCTTGGCACAAGCTCATAAGAGCTTGTCCAGGGCTCACATTTGGTTTTTAAGTAGCTAGCCAGGTCAACTTTAGGTCCCAACATTCTGTTCTCGGTTTCAGTACTAGTTGAAGTGCTTATTTTCTAGCCAAAGTAGCACCACAAAACCGCTTTTTGGCACTTAAGTTTAATTCATCAAATCATAACAGTTAGCACTTAAGAGGTTTAGGCTAGTTGATATTAGTTTCTTTTGAGAAGTTTTAGCTTATTATAGCTTCTCTTCATTGGTGCTCGGGCTTGGTCCTTTAATCAAGTGCTTATTTATAAGCACTGACTGTACCCATATTCTCACACATAAGCTACTGTTTTTATATTCCTAGAATTAGATATTATTTAGAGTTTTCTGAATTTTCATATTTTTCTAGCACTGTTTGATAATTTTCCTCATTTAAAACAGTTTTTAGACTTTTAATTAGCTTTTATTGCAATTAAATCAGAAAAACTTCAAAAAAATAAATTTTCATTTTTCCTAGGTTAAGATAAATATAAAAAGTCAAAATTAGTTTAAAATAGTTTTTTATTCAAAATTAGTTTAAAATAAATTTTCATTTTCATTGTTCCAGATTTTTCATAGTTTAATTTGTAATTTTTAGCAATTTAAGTAGTTTTAAATAGTTTTTATTCAATGAAAATAGAAAAATAATCAGAAAAATACAAAATTAGTTTTGAAAATTCTCTTTAGTTATTTTAGATTTTTCCAAGTCATAATTTCATTTTTCTAGCTTTATTTTATATTTTCTTATATTTTAGGGTATAATTAAATAAGTAAAAATAGTTTTTAATTAATAATAATTAAATAAATAGTAATAAAAATAATTTTCTTTTTCTAAAAATTTTCTCTTATCATTAGGTTTGTAAAAATATCATTTTTATACTTTTAGGATTAATACTGATTCAGTTTCACATTTTCTTTAGTAAGTTACGTAGTTTTTTATTTAATTTTATAAAAGAAAAATCAAAAACATCAGATTTTAAAAATAATGATAGCGTTTATTTAATATAATTCATCTTCTTAATTTTCTTTAATTTGCATTTAAGCCCCTGTAGTTTATATACTTTTTCTTTAGGTATAATTGTTCATAATCAATCATATCTCTTTCCCGTTCAAATCCTCTCGATCACTATTCGCTTGATTATTTCGCACGTACCGCTGGGACATAACGACCGGGAAACACTATACTTCCCTGGACTTCATTGCATTTGGTTCCTGAATGTTTGGTTGTTACGGTTGACCATTCACAAGTGGTCACTTGGTGACAAAACTTGACCGTCTGGGAGCGAATCAAATTTTGGCGCCATGGGAGCTGTGCATTATCCTACGCTTAGCAGATTAGTGATTTGAATATTCACTCCTTGTTCATACCATTTATCTATATCTATATATATTTTTCTTATAAAAATCCAAAACCCAAAAACATCCAAAACGATAAAACACAAAAATATTTTTCTTTTGTTTCTAGATATATATATATCAAAGATAAAAATACAAAAGATTTGTCGCTTTTGTTTAATAATAACAAACATAAAAGATTACCACCGCAAACCAAGGCAGTGTACTACCTAACCGGGGTAGACCATATAAGTTCCCGAACCAAAGATTAAAACTTGCCTTTGTGTCCTTGTGAGTGGTGTACCTTTTCAAAGAAGCCATTCATCTTGTGATTATTGGTTTAAGTTCACTGTTGTTTTGCCTCGATATTGTTTTAATTGGATTTGTTGTTATATCTACTTTTCAAAACCATAAAACTCAAAAAGATTCTTCTTACCCCATTTTCATAAATTCCTGTCATAATTCCCTTCCTAACTCAGATCTCTTGGAGTTAACTTAGTATGCGACTCGCTCTTCTAGATCTGTAAGCCCATTTCGTGAGCTTATCAAGATTCCAAGAAGGCGGTTCCAGACTTTCTGCCCCATCAGCGGATTCGAGATCCGACGCCACACTACTTCCGCATCATGCGATGAAGAACGCCCTATGTGTGAGCTTCTCCGGCACCCATCGGGGTATGGAGATGCTATTGTTATCCCAGCCATTGGGCTGAAAATTTTGAGCTCAAAACCGGTTATGAATCTTGTAACCTCAAGTCAATTCTATGGTTTTGAGCAGGATGATCCTCATGCTCATATTCGATGGTTTAACAAGATTGCATCTACCATCACAAGAATAACAGATGCTGTCAAGCTTCTTCTCGTTCCATTTTTCCTTGAGGGCAAGCCCGATTTGGCTTGAAAACAACCCCCAAATCAATCGAACATGGGAAGACCTGAAGAAATTTGTGAACGAATTTTATCCACCTTCCAAAACCACGAGTCTTAAAAATGAAATCATCAAGTTCACACAAAAGTTTGATGAACCCTTCAGTGAATCATGGGATCGTTTTAAGGAGTTGCTTCGCAAATGTCCTCACCATGGTTTCTCCGAGTTGATGCAACTCGATACTTTCTATAATGGAGTGAGTCAATCTGATCAAGATTCTCTCAATTCCTCCGCCGAGGAAATTTAGCAAAACTGAAAAGAAGCTTTAACGATAATTGAAAACAAGTCTAAAGTCCAACTCACGAAGCAAACCGTTGTTTCCCAAGTCAGTGTTGGTCCTTCTAATTCATCGCCCGTGAGTCAATCTAGCACCGATGCTAAGATTGACAAACTCACGGAAGCAATTCAAGCTTTGGTTCTCTCCAACCAAAAGAAAGTTTTTTTTCCACAAACTTCACCTCCCTGCAAGTTAAGAAAGTGGAAGTTCTGTGTTACTTGCGGTGGCCCCATGCCTATTACGACTGATGGCCACCGATGGTAACCCTTGAAGCAAACGCCTGGGCGGGATTTCCAATCAAGGAGGCAACCAATATCGTGCTCCTATGGACCCAAACCACCGCCCAACACCACTACCCTGGACCACCCGGTTTCAACAAAACCAAACCGTAATCAAAATCAATAGACAAAAACTCAAAACCAAGGTAATTTTAATCAAAATAACAGTTTTCAAAATCAAAGTCAAAACTTCCAACACCAAGGAAATTTAATAGAAACCGTCAGGAAATTTCAACCTGGGTACTTTCATGGCTATAATCAAGGAAATTTTCAAAATCAAGGTCCTAATCCAAACAATAGAGGCCAGAATTTTCCCTGCAAAATCAAGCCATTGTTCCAACCGGACCATCATCTGATGAGTTGTTGAAGCAATTCATGAAATCCCAAGAGGAAATGAATATGTTGGTTAGCCGATTTCGACATTAAGAAGTCTTTAAATGATCGACCTCTGCTCGTGTACTTTACCTAGCAACACGATCGCTAATCCGAAAGGGGCGCAAAGGCGATCACAACCGTAAGTGGTGCTTCATATGATGGACCCGCTATTCCTACTAACTCTTCTTCTTCTCTCCCGAAGGTAGTGGAAAGTGAACCTGAGGCGACAAAGGACAAGGAACTTCCTACTAATAACGGAGGTACCAAAAATGTCCATCCTCAAGTTGTCCCAAAACCAAAGACCAAACCTGGAGTTGTTTTTGAACCTCCAGTTGACAACCCCAAATCCAAAACTTCTATTCCTTACCCATCACGTTTAAATGAGCAAAAGCTCCGCGAAAAAGCCAGTCATCAAATGGAAAATTCTTTTCAAATTTTCCAAGAACTACATTTTGACATAAGCTTTATGGATGCTATCATGCTGATGCCCAAGTTTGCATCAACTCTCAAACACATGTTAAGCAACAAGGAAAAACTGTTTGAAATGGCTAAGACCTTGAACGAGAACCTCAGCAGCCATAAAGAAGCTTCCCGAGAAGCTTGGAGATCCGGAAATTTCTTCTTCCTTGTGTTTTTCCGTGAATGATTGAATGCTTTGCCCTTCGATCTTGGTGCAAGCATCAATCGATGCCTTATTCAAGATGGAAGAAACTTTCTTCCGAACTTGTTCCTACCTGCATGACTCTTGAGCTTGCAGATCGTTCTATATCGCGTCCTCTTGGCATCGCCGAGGATGTATTCGTGAAAGTAGGAAAGTTCCATTTTCCACCTGACTTTGTGGTTGTTGATTTCGATGCCATCCTCTTCCCTCATTGTTGGACGAGGATTCCTGAGAACGGGCCGTGCTCTCTTTGATGTATTTGAGCAAGAAATCACGTTACGTGTGGGTAATGAAGCTGTCACCTTTAACCTTGATCAAACTTCGAGGTACCTCAAATTATGATGTGAATCGGTTAATCGAATCGATTTAATTGATATTGCTTCAGGAGTACTCTCAAGAGTTTCTTATCTATTCTGTGAGTGGGATTCCACCACATCTTCAACCAATCATTGCCGACTCTTCCCCTCTCTCTCACTCCGTTGAGGGAGGTGACTTCTTTCTGGAAGAGATCGATGATTTCTTGTTAATGATGAATCAATTCCGCCGGGAATTGATGGTGTTTATGATTCGGAAGGAGATATCCTTTATCTTGAGCAATTGTTAAATGAAGATCCATTACCTTCACTCCTTCCGAAAGAGATCACAATTGAGGAAATCAATCAAGACAAACATCTAACAAGAATTTCCGAGGTTGAACTTAAAGACCTACCTCCTCATCTCGAGTATGCATTCTTGGAGGGTGATGATAAATTACCCGTCATAATTGCTAAAGACTTAATGAGGAGGAGAAAAACTGCTCTCAAAAAGGTCTTGAAGTCACACAAGCAAGCAATTGCTTGGAAACTCTCCGACATTAAGGGTATCAACCCCGAGTTTTGTACTCACAAAATCTTAATGGAGGATGACTTCAAACCAGCAGTCCAATATTAGAGAAGGGTGAATCCTAAGATTCATGAGGTTATCAAACAAGAGGTTCTCAAACTTCTTGATGCCGGTTTAATTTACCCGATCTCTGATAGTCCTTGGGTTAGCCCAATTCAATGTGTTCCTAAAAAGGGTGGCATAACTGTTGTCACAAATGAAGAAAACGAGTTAATCCTAACTCGATTGGTTACGGATGGCGGTGTGTATTGACTATCGCAGTTAAACGAAGCCACCCGAAGACCATTTCTACCCTTCATGGATCAGATGCTTGAGAGATTAGCAGGAACTAATACTATTGTTTCCTAGATGGTTTCTCGTGATATTTTCAGATCCCCATTGATCCGATGGATCAAGAAAAGACCACATTCACCTGCCCATACGGAACTTTTGCCTACGGACGTATGCCTTTTGGCCTATGTAACGCTCCTGGCACGCTCCAACGATGTATGATGGCAATTTTCCACGACATGATCGGGGAAACAATGGAGGTGTTTATGGATGACTTCTGGTCATTGGGGACTCATTTCACATGTTCTCCCATTTAGAAACAAATGCTAAAACGGTGTGAAGACACCAATCTTTGTCTAAATTGGGAGAAGAGCCACTTTATGGTCAAAGAAGGCATAGTCCTTGGCCCGGGATTGAGGTTGATAGAGCAAAAGTTGATGTTATTGCTAAATTGCCTCATCCTACTACCGCCAAAGGTATTAGGAGTTTTCTAGGTCATGCCGGTTTTTATCGTAGATTCATACAAGATTTTTCTAAAATCGCCCGGCCTATGACCCATCTTCTTGAAAAGATGCTCCTTTTATCTTCTCGAAAGTGCATCGGCTTTTGAAACATTAAAGAAAAAGCTTACGGAAGCACCCATTCTAGTTGCCCCCGACCGGGATTTACCCTTTGAGCTCATGTGCGATGCAAGTGATTTTGCTATCGGTGCGCCTTGGGGCAACGAAAAACCAAGCATTTTCACCTATCCACTACGCGAGTAAGACTATGATCAAGCTCAAACCCATTACACCACTACGAAAAAGAATTATTAGCTGTGGTATGCGTTGAAAATTTTCGGCCATACCTTATCTTGACCAAATGCGTGGTGTATACGGATCACTGCTTCAAATATCTCTTTGTAAAACAAGATGCAAAGCCGAGATTGCTCCGTTGGGTTCTCCTCCTGCAAGAATTTGATATCATTATACGTGATAAAAAGGAGCCGAGAACCTCGTCACGCATCATTCCGCCTAGAAAACCCTCACCAAAATGTGTTCGAGAAAAAGGAAATAAATGAAACATTTCCTCTCGAAACACTCAATGTGGTTTCTTTTCGTGGAGACTTTTCTACCCCATGGTTTGTTGACTTTGCAAATTACCATGCAGGTAACTTTGTGGTGAAAGGGATGTCGTCCCAACAGAAAAACAAATTCTTTAAAGATGTAAAACATTAATTCTGGGACGACCCCTACTTATTCAAAATTTGCGCGGATCAAGTCATCAGGCGCGTGTATGGTCGTGAAGCCAATGACATTTTCAAGGCTTGCCATTCTGGACCTACTGGGGGACATCATAGCCCCAACTACACCGCCAAGAAGGTGTTTGATTCCGGATTCTATTGGCCCACGATTTACAAGGATGCCCACGAATTTGTCAAAACCTGCGACGCTTGTCAACGCCACAATATCTCAAAAGAAATGAAATGCCGCAAAACGCCATTCAAGTGTGTGAGATTTTTGACATCCGGGGCATTGACTTTATGGGGCCATTTCCTTCATCTCGCGGTAATAAATACATACTCGTGGCCGTTGACTATTTGTCAAAATGGGTTGAAGCGAAAGCTTTGCCTACCAACGATGCCCGAGTTGTTGTGAAATTCTTAAAATCTCTTTTGCTAGGTTTGGAACCCGAGCTATAATCGTGATCGTGGTACGCATTTTCGCAATGACCAGTTTGATAGAGTCATGCAAAAGTATGGTGTAACTCACCGCCTCTCTACTGCGTACCACCCCCAAACAAGTGGGCAAGTGGAAGTTTCCAACCGAGGGATTAAAAGAATTTGGAGAGGACAGAGGCTTAAACCGTGCTTTGGTCGGATAAGCTAGATGACGCACTCGGCCTTCCGCATACTTTTATAAACACCCATCGGTGTACTCCATACAAGCTTGTATACGGAAGGCATGTCATCTCCGGGTTGAGCTTGAGCACAAGGCATACGGGCCTTGAAACATAACTTCTTGATATTCAGACAAATTGGTGATCACCGGAAAATTCAAATGAATGAATTAAATGAACTCCGTGATCAAGCATACGAGAACTCTTTGATCTACAAAGAAAAGACAAAGAAGATTCATGACTCCAAAATCAAAAACCGCGTTTTCAACGCTGGTGATCGAGTCCTTCTTTTCAATTCAAGATTGAAGATTTTCTCGGGAAAACTAAAATCCCGCCGGTCTGGACCATTCACCATCACTAAAGTATTTCCTTATGGAACCATTGAGTTATCTCAACCCGATGGTCCAAACTTTAAAGTGAATGGTCATCGATTGAAGCACTATTTTGGAGAGGACATTCCTAATATGGTTATCCCGGATCTACAAACTTTCCCCATGAACCAATGAATGCGGGGATCGAGTCAAGCTAGCGACTGGGAATCAAAAACATGTATTTTCACCATATTTCGACTTCTTTCTACTTTCTACCACCCTAGTGTGTGGGGAGGTTCCCGCTATTGTATATAAAGTTTGCAAAAAAAAAAAAATCTTCTGCTAAATAATGGCGTAGTACTTTTACGTTCTATGTTTCGGCATAACCGCGGTACTTTGAATATTGAGGGCAATATTCATTTCTAGTGTGGGGGGAATTCTCACAATTTTATCATGTAATTATACCCTTACCCCCATTTTGGCCAAATTTTTTGAGTAAGTGTTTTTCACTTACTCGATATGGTTATCAGTCCGCCATGTCTAATAGACAAAAGGATTGGCTAATCCAGAGCAAACGGCTCTTGGTAAAGATATCTCAAACCGCTGGACGGCTTGCAATTTGCCCAAAATTATGGTGTTCAATCACCATATCTTTAATTTAGTGAAGAGTTGGCTAGCCCGCAAGTTTATGGCTTGTGGTAAAGGCAGTGGAAAACCATAATTGGTAATCAGCTCACCAAAGATAGTATATATTATCTAAGAGTTGGCTAGTCCAGAAGCAAACGGCTTCTGGTAAAGACAAATCAAACCGTTGGAAGCTGGTGGTTTGCTCAAAATCATTTGGTTATCATTGTACCAAGGTTCTTACTTGAACTGAAACAATTGGCTACTCCGAAGTAATGGCTTTTAAAGAGATTGAAATCCATTAATTTTTTTCAAAACATTGCTAGGGACTAGCAATATCTTAGTGTGGGGATTGATGAGTGTCTAAATACTCATCATTTTTGTACCAATTAAATCAAGAAAAATATCCTAAAACACTCATAAATGAATCAAAATGATAAAAATATCACAAATAAGTGTTTTATGTGTTTTAAATGCAAAAATATCAAAATCTGTGAAAAACGTATCAAGTTTGCATAATTGGCAGTTTTAGTCCCCCAAGTTTCAAAAGTTGTCAAAAAAAAGTCCCCGTAAATCAAAATAAAGAAAAATATCATTTCAAGTCCCTAAGAATTCATGAGTTGTCAAAATTGGTCCTTGAGATTTAAAATTGCAAAATTACAACTTAGGTCCCAAACTTTCAAAATGCACAAGTTTGGTCCTTGGAATATTGGAGATTGTCAAGTTTGGCCCTTTGATTATAATTTTAATGTACATGATTGGTCCCTGGAAAATCGAAATGGCGCTTTGTCCTCCTCTTTCGAAATTGCAAAAGTGGTCCTTGTATTACTAAAATCAACTTTGACCTGCCATTATCCTTTGACCCCCATACCTTTTAGACCCTCCCATATTAAAACCCCCTGGTCAACTCCCCTCCAAACCCAATCCTTCTCCCGCCCACTTTATCTCTTCCCACCACCTGCCAAGTAACTCTTCCCCTACTCCATCATCATCAACTCCCCTTATCACTCTCCCACTACCACTACATACACCTCCCCTTTCCCTGTCCAAGTTATCGACCCCACGACAGTAATTTCGCCAAAATCATCAATGGCCAAAAATGACCCAACTGATCCAATGGCTGTGATAACAAGTGGGATTTGCTCAGAAATCAAGTGGGATGCCTTTGCTATAAGTTAGAAGAAGGGAAGAGAGAGTGGATGAGTAGTACTTAGTTTTAATTTCCATATATGTCGTTTTTAATATTAATGTTTTAATTTAAGTTTAAAGCTGTAATCTTCTGTTCTTATGTACTCAAATTAAGTTGTTTTATCATTATAATCCAATTTCAAGTATCAATTCAAGGATATAACAACACTTCATGTTTTCATGTTAATCTGTAAAAATTCAGTTTCAAACTCTTACATTCAAGCTCCAAGTAGCTTATTTTTAATTCAAATAAGCTTATTTAAGCTTCATATAGCTTTTAGTAAGCTTATAAATAGATTCAAGCAATTCTCAATTTGGTCAACGAAAGTCAACTGTGGAGCTTGTAGTGTTATGGAGTAATTTAGCGATGGGTTGGTTCATTTGGGAAATAAGCTTGTTTTCAATAAGCTTAATGAATTGAATGGAACTGTGGGTGCCTAGTTAGTTTTTGCTTGAGCATTTGGACTATTGTAAGTTCTAAAGTTGAATTTCAAGTTTTAGCCTGTTAATGTAGATCTTATGCAAGAGCATTGTTCAAATTGAGCTCAATCTAGTTTAACCTGCTTTAGTTTGCTTGTATGATTAGTTATTAATTTGTTGTAGTTGTATACCTTGCTTGCTCTAATTTCTTTTTGGTCTCCTGCATAAGTAGGTGGTATTTAAGCTTGATATCGTTGTCATTTCTTTATCTAGGTCATATATGATATTTAGAACTGCTTTAGAGATAGTTATGGTTCAATTGAGATTTGATTAAAAGTTCAAATCAGGTCTTAAAGAAGTGTTTGGATCTCATGCATTATCTGGTTAGAGGATTTGTTTAAGGTTAAATTTCATGTTTCATTAGGTATATTAGAGTCATCTATTCTTTTATTTGCACCTTAGCACTCTAAAAGTCAAAATCAACTTAAATCTGTCCTAGTTCTAGAATGTTAGAATTTTTAAAAATCAAAAGCTTGTTTTGTGTTTTAACAAGGAGTAGATCAATATAGCTTTATTTTAGCTTAATATCATAATAAGTTCATAAATTAAGATCAAATCTCAATTTAGTCAAACTTTGCAAAACTGTTATAAAGTCAAAATTTGAAAACTTCACCAAATTGGGTGATTTTTCTTAGGTTCATTATTGGTTCTATTCCAGTGAAACTTTTGGTTTAAAAACTTCAACTGGTCTAGTTTACAAAAATTATTTTTGTTGAATTTTAGTAATTTTGTACAAGCTCCAAATGAGCTTGTCAAGTCAAAATGCCCTGTGACAGGGCATAAATCACCAAGACAATTTTCTGCCAGTGCAGCTTGGCACAAGTCATAGAGCTTGGCACAAGCTCATAAGAGCTTGTCCAGGGCTCACATTTGGTTTTGGCTAGCCAGGTCAACTTTAGGTCCCAACACTGTTTTGAGTTTCAAATTTAGTTGAAGTGCTTATTTTCTAGCCACAAAGTAGACCCCAAATCATTTTGCACTTAAGTTTAATTCATCAAATCATAACAGTTAGCACTTAAGAGGTTTAGGCTAGTTGATATTAGTTTCTTTTGAGAAGTTTTAGCTTATTATAGCTTTCCTTCATTTGTGCTTTCGTTGGTCCATTTGCTTAATTCAAGTGCTTATTTATAAGCACTCTTGACTGCAGTTCCATATTCTCACACATAAGCTACTGTTTTATAATTTTCCTAAATTTAAATATTATTTTAGAGTTTTTTCCTGAATTTTTCATATTTTTTAGCACTGTTTGATAATTTTCCTCATTTAAAACAGTTTTTAGGACTTTTTAATTAGCTTTTATTGCAATTAAATCAGAAAAACTTCAAAAAAATAAATTTTCATTTTTCCTAGGTTAAGATAAATATAAAAAGTCAAAAAAATATTTTTCCAGATCTTTCATAGTTTAATTTGTAATTTTTAGCAATTTAAGTAGTTTTAAATAGTTTTTTATTCATAGAAAATAGAAAATAATTAGAAAATACAAAAATTAGTTTTGAAAATTCTCTTTAGTTATTTTAGATTTTTCCAAGTCATAATTTCATTTTTCTAGCTTTATTTTTTATTTTTTATATTTTAGGGTATTATTTAATAAGTAAAAATAGTTTTTAATTAATAATAATTAAATAAATAGTAATAAAAATAATTTTATTTTTCTAAAAATTTTCTATTATCATTAGGTTTGTAAAAATGTCATTTTTATATTTTTAGGATTAATATTGATTCGTTCACATTTTCTTAGTAAGTTACGTAGTTTTTATTTAATTTTATAAAAGAAAAATCAAAAACATCAGATTTTAAAATAGTGATAGCGTTTATTTAATATAATTCATCTTTTTAATTTTCTTTAATTTGTATTTAAGCCCCTGTAGTTTATATACTTTTTCTTTAGGTATAATTGTTCATAATCAATCATATCTCTTTTCTGTTCAAATCCTCTCGATCACTATTCGTTTGATTATTCTCGCGATGCTCGTTGGGACATAACGCACTGGGAAACACTATACTCGACTTCATTGCATTTTGTTCCAGACTGTTTGAAGTTTGTTACGGTTGACCATTCACAAGTGGTCAGCTTGTGTGACAAAACTTGACCGTCTGGGAGCGAATCAGGGATCCAAAATCTCAAAGGGTTTGATATTTTTGATCGGGGGAGAATTTGTGATTTAATATGAAATCTGATAAATGATGATCGATTTGGTTCAAAAGTGTAGGCGCTCTCCCATATGTGCTAAACACTTTTGAATCTCGAAGCACATATTGAGGGGGAGCATTTCAAAAGAAAACAAACTTTCAAGGTACAAAGATTTCTATGTTTCAACATAAGTACCTTGATTGACTTTCTAATGGTTTCTATTGGCAATCGTGGAAGTACTTCAAAAACCTCATTCCTCTATGTGTTAAATGATTTCACAACCAACGCACATTTTGAGGGGGAGAGTTTACCAAGAAAATCAAATGGCTTTTTCCACGGAAATTGTGCTCAAGAATATATTTCAAAGACCTCTTGCCTCCATGTGCTAAACAATTTCAAAATCATATGCATATGTTGAGGGGGAGAATTTCTAAATGATCAAAAACAATTAAGGTACAAAATGTTTTGATATTATATCACAAGTACCTTGATTGATTTTCCAAATGATTTTTCTGTTGGTTTCGAGAAGGAATGAACTGTACCAAAAGACCGACCATTTTACTTTATTCATGGTGTTATAAGGATGGTAAGGTTAGGTATTAGTTCCCACGATCCCGCCAGAGCCGGATGGATCTACCCAGGGACAATCCACTAGATAGTGTAGAAGTCCTTAGGTATGATGAAAAAAAGGAGAAAAGTGAGAAACGGGAAGAGTACGGACTGAGACAGAGCTAGTACTGGAATAAACCCAACAAGGTTCTAGTTATGAAGTCTCGGTAAGCACTGAAGGGGTTGAAGAATGAAAAAGAATTGAATGTGAAAAGGGTGAAAAGAAATAGCCCTTCAATAATTCAACCTTAGGGCAGAAATCGGGTTCAATACATATGCTACTGGTGTCTACTAAGGTAACAATGGTATTGAAGACAAGACGTCATGGACCCAGTGACGCACTGCACCTAACTTCCCAAGCTACTCAAGTTCCTTTTAAAAGGACTTGTTTCATTCTCACGGGGAACCTACATAATCTATCGACTTTATCTTAGAGACTGTCGATATTGAAGAAGGAGACCCTCTCCCTAGTCTCCGACATAGGAAACCAAATGTGCACTATTGAGTCTAGAGCCAAGAGATCATCCACAAAATCTCATTAGGACACAAAATTAATTAAGACTTTTTGTTTCACACAATATGGAAAGTAAGAATATATTAAGAGTCCTACGCATTATCCTTGTGATATTTTCTCGAACATCCGAGTGATATGTAAAGTATTCACAATGAAGATGGAAATCCTTTTAGAGCCAACATCAAACAAGCTCTTGGTGGGTGACATGTGAGATCTTTTATAAAAGATCAAACTTGTGACAACTGGATTGAACGATGTGGGGCGATATCTACTCCGTGAATCAACCTTGGTCCAGAAATGAATTGACGAATACTTTTGGAAAAACCGTTAGATGTGCAAATCTTCTTTTCTCTAGCACATCCAATGTTTATTCATGTTTTCAAACACAAAAAGTATCTCTGATTGAAAAAATACTTTTGGAAAAACCGTTCGATGTGCAAATCTCTTATTTTCTCTAGCACATCGAATGTGTATTCTTTTTCAAATACAAAAAGTATTTCTGATTGAAAATTGATCTTTCTCATAAACCCTTCGTCGTATTGCAAAACTCTTTCTTCTAAGCAGTACGCGATTGTTTTTAAATCAACTTTTCATAAATCAGTGAATCTCAATTCGCTGGTTCACTCACTCCGTGTTTTCTACTTTGGGACGCTCCGGTTTGAGAATGGCTAGATCAAGCTGCGAAACCCTGTCAAGGAGATTCTTCGGAATTATACCTGATCACATGCAGTATTTATACTAATCAACGGGGAACCATGGTTCTAGCAACTATATTCATCGAAAATGAACAAAGACACTTTCGTGTGTTTTATTGCTAACTGTTGCTTGCAGGAACTGTTGACGGTTGCAGCTGATCAGAGTTGAGAAGTCAATTCACAACCGCATGCTCATAGCATTCACACTTAATTGAAGAAAATCATGACAACCAAAGATATACAAAGATGGTTCCGCTACTCTGATGAAAAGATGTCATGATCTAGAAAGTGTGAGCAAGTCAGTCCAAATGTCACAACATCACATGAAGGCAACACTACAAAGGGTGATCCAGAGATTTACTGTGGCTGATGATCTAAAATAAAGCTCGAAGATCATCAAGATGTAGATCAGTTCAAAGACCTCCACTGAAAGTACAAAACTATGCGGACTTTGAATAATCGCTACTAAAGCACAAAGATTGCGAAACTTGAAGAATTGAAGTCTACGAGCTCAGAACTAAAGACAAAGATAGAATGCTATGATGCAAAATGTATTTCATGGGGTGACCTCCCTTAGGGGGAGATTGTTAGGAATTGGAAATTCCATGAGGAAGTGTCGGTCACCCCAAGTATAGTCTAGCACATGTTAGCTCGTAGACATATCGTTATTTACTTGTTTATTAGTTAGTTATTAGCATAGTTTAGTTTAGAGAAACACCGTGGAGGAAGGACGGGTCTTTACCCACTGTATACCTGATCCACATCCCGTCAGGAGGGCGTATTGTCTGTAACTATAAATACCCCTTCCATCCTTGGAAGGGGTGGTGCTTCTTTCAATCTAACATTTTCTTTTTTGTTTATCTCTCTCTCTAGAATCACCCTCTCTACTCTCTTCATCTCTCTAACATGGCATACTTGTATAATCATCTCCCTAGACCACCTAAATCATCTAACAACATAAAAAGTGTGATCCTAACAAAGTCCATAACCCATACCCATGGAGCATGATCCATAACCCATGACCCATTGCATGACATCATGCACGAAGTCATGTTGGGTATTATCCATGATCCATGACCCATAGTCCATGACCCATGACCCAAGATCCATAACCCAATAACTAGGTACATTGCATCTTGTTGGGTATCCATAATCCATTACCCATAAACCATGGTCCATAACCTATAACCCGGTTTGCAACCCGAAATCTGGACTAAACTGACCCAGTAGCCGGATCCCAGGTTTTGCACTAGCCGGATCCCTCTAGGAGGGATCCATGGGAACCGTGGGACAGTAGACATCTTTTGTCTATAAATAGTGAGCCATTTCTCTCTTGCTCACTACCAATCTTAGATATACTTTCTCTCACTATTCTAACCTCACTAACCACAGATACAAAGGATCGTTCTATATAGTTTTATGTTTGTGTGATTCTCTAGGTTTCTCTTAAAGGCAAGATCACCACCTCTTGAAGATATGCAAGCTCAAGTCATGAGTTGCTAAGATGCATCATCATCAAGACCACTGAAGTGCATCTTGTTGATAGTTCTTTCCTCCCTCTATAGAAGTGTTGTGTTGAAGGAATTAGTGAAAGGTGCCGAAGGGTCGTGTTGAAGGTATTAGTGAAAGGTGCCAAAGGTGTACATTCGATATGGAGCATCGATATACAAGTTATATTTTTTGGGTTAGAGGTTGTTGATATCCTCTCTAGTGTTATAACAAGGAGTGTGTCTCCTTTGGGTAGTTGTGTAGTGGTGTAGTGTTGGGTAGTAGTTCCTCCTTTATAATGGAACTCGGTATCTAGCCTTGTACCAAATAAAGTGTAGGCGACGTTGTGATAGCTTTGGTTCTACCTTGTAGAAGAACTCGGTGTGTAGCCTTGTAGGAGATAAAGAGTAGGCGACGTTGTGAAGGCTTCTCTGCCACATTAAGGAGCTTGTGCTGTGTAGTGCTTACAAACTCTCGAGTGGGGTACTCGGGGAGTGGAGTAAGGCAAAGAAGGTGTCCTTGTAGCCGAACCACTATAAATACTTGTGTCATGGTTTTGTGTTCCTTACTCTTTATCTTTTCCATTACTTACTTATATGCTTATCTATCAATATCCAATACACAAACTACATAGATTGACATAAGTCGATCTAAATATTTTAAAACGAAAGTTTTCCACAATATGGTTTTAGGCTTTTATCAATAATCGCGTGATTTAGGAAAACTTCAAATTAGACGTAAGATTATGAACACTAAATTTAGGGTTTTACAACTCTTCCCCTATAAAAGAAAATTCCGTTTGCGAAATTGAAATGAAAAGATTAAACGAAAATGTACCAGATGAAGATAGTTTTAACGAAAGGAAAGGTTTGTTTCTCATGACTCGATCCTGATGGTCCAAAATAGTCTCAGGCTCCTCAATGAATGACTGATCATCACGAATCTGACCCAACAAATACGAAACAACATGGGGCGGATGATAATTACACAAAACATAATCACGAATATGAAACAAATTAGAAGGTAAAGCTAATCAATAGGAAACTTCACAATTCTATGAACATACCAAAGAAACGTACTAACGGTCAAAAGAGCACATATCCAAAAAAAATCAAGATGATCAAAAGGCATAATGAGATGGGTAAGGCATAACCTAATAGTGTAGAAGGGACCTTAATATGTCTAGCGAAAGCAAAAGAGACCACAGATTGTCAAACACATCATGATCATATCTATACGAATCCTCTGTACCGACGAAGAGGCATATAATGATTAACAAACGAATCAATAAGACATTACCTGAACTCAAAACTTAAAATGAAACAACTATATAGTGAAGGCATTACCACAAAACTTTTGAGGCATCCTAATTTATTTGATCACTATGCTACCAATACGCAACTCTGATAAATTTTATAAAACTCCTGAAGGAATGATCTTATAAGGGTTCAACTAAAGCAAGAACATGAATCAAAATGATGCGAAGGAAAGATACCTAAAAGAATTTCTTATCACATTGTCTACCCAATCCTAACTGTCATATCTCAAGTTTCACAGGCGAAACCTAAAGCAATTTCTCAAAGGTCAATTTAATGCTCCTATAGTGCAAACCTAAGGGCCACATCTTTACAAGTCATCACTTAAGGTACTACAGGTCGAAACCTAAAGCTCTGATACCATAATTGTAACACCCCAACCCGACAAGGGACAAAATGTCACATCATGGTGTCAATCAGAACATAATAAACGCAAGCAAAAGTCTTAAATAAATGAAGTATCAGTTATGAAACCATTAACTTCTAGGGAGGTACAAAACTACTCCAATTCTTAAACGAAAAGAAAATAAACAAAACATAAATCTCAATCTATTTCTAGATGATAAGGAAAAACTAAGGTTGGATCGGTCCACTAAAAGCTCCTACTCTCATCACTCCATCCCAGCATCCCGCTTAATACCTACCGCAGAGAAAAGAAAATGCAGCAGAGCTAACGCTCACTGAACAAATATAAATAATGAAAAGCAATAAGTCAAAAATGAATAAGCGAAACGAATCCAACAAAAACCTCCTGAACAAATATGTTACATAAGATAAGGACTAAATATGGAAAAGGAATAATCAAAGGGTTATGAAGAAATAATAACAAATCTGTTAAGGAATTTGCCCGAGTGCCTAAACATAATACATGAATAGACCAAAACAATCAAAGCAAATATTTCACATCATAACATATCACCTCATAGTAAACATAGCAAATGGAGTGATCAACTCCCAAACGTGTATGGCACACACATATATCTGAAATGAGTACATAGGATGCATCCATACGCCCCCTGTCAAAAATAAAACATCATATACCTAATACATCTGCTTTCGAAAAATATATAGGCGCATGGAATTAGTCATACAATAATCATAATCAAATGCATGCACAAAATGGAACATTGTAGACAAAAGCACACCTCTACAGATAGTGTCATGCCATTGGTGCCTCAATGAAATGGCCATGGTACCTCCATGGCCAGTTAGTACCTTGGGCAACAGATTAGGTCAAACAATACAATTAAACATAGGGTAATGATCAAGGGTCGTTTATCAGAGATAATGAATAAATGGAATGAAACGAATAAGCATCAAATAGCATAACCAACGAATATCTAAACAAACGAAACAAAACCAAAGATCAAGAGTTATGAGAAACCCTTACTGATAAAGGCCAGAATATTTGTACCTTAGGAAATGAAATCAAATGGAAAATAACGAAAGGGAAATAAGGATCACTCCTTCTTCACGGAATCAACACACATTTATAATCATATATCACTTATACGTTCATTTAATGTCGTAACTGAATCAAAATAATTATTAGCTCATTTATTAAGTTCATTACAGATTTTAATGTTTCATGTTATTCAAATTAATATATTTAGGGTTAAATGTACCAAATTAGAAAGTTTAGGGTTCAAAGTGACCAATAGATAAATTCAAGGTTTAATATTATCAATATTATAGTTTAGGGCGTAATATGCCAATTTATAAAAGTATAGGGTTTGCATGTGATAATGACCAAAGCTTAAGGTTTAAAATGTAACTAAACTAAATATTCAATGAAATCTCATTATAGTATATATGCATAATTTTAGAGATACAATATACCTTTTCCATGTTTATTGTACGATACATATTCATACTTGTCCACGGCTCATAATACTAACATCTACGACTTAGGAATCATGCCTTATGACTAACCCCCGACTCACCTCCCTAGACACACCTTCAAAACACTAAATGACCCATACATTCATCCCGCGATCACCCTTAAACTTACCCCCACATAACATATCATACATGCACATATACATCCACAAGGCTAGAACGAATCACAAATACCAATTCTTTTAAAACCAGATTTACATGAAAGAAAATATAACATGTTACTACATATTTTGACCCATAATTCACTTATATCTAACATATCGTATAGGTTAAGCTTAGTGCATGTTTTATCCAAGTTTCAGATGTACTTTAACGCAATTATAGATTGACATCACAAAGAGACATGATCGATCACCATGCATACACAAACCCTCACACGCATAATCACACATCAACATTTAACGAGACGTAACCGATATGAATCAAAGTGCTCACATGCGAGACCAACAATGTGTAACGAATCTAGATCAATCCTAAGACATTTTTAAAATAGAAATATGTGCCCACATCCAATGCCAAGTACACAAAACAAGAATTTATTTCCATGCATTCACAACTCCATACGTACAGTCACAAACATACACACAAACAAGACACAACCTCACTCCCAAACCATGCATACGAGACACAACATTAAACCACAACCTGACTAATTTGCAAGCATGATTATGTATATGTTTAGACATTTTTTGACACCAAACAGACATATGAAATCATAACCAAACTTAACGAGACAACAAGCAGCAAATACACACATAAAATCATAGATTCCAACAGACCTCGGTATTGTTATTTACAGCGAGGCCGAACAAGTGAGACAACACTAGATTTAGCGAGACAATATCATCACATAGCGAGACAAAAATCACACCATTCGAGTCTTTATCCTATGTTAACTGATTCACAGGTTTTCCAGGTTATACAAGGTTCATCAAATGGGCAATAAAGGGCCACTTTAGGGTTTGCATAATAGATTACTATTGCATACATACAGGTCGATCAAAACATAAACCATGGGTTGATTAGCACCATTTTTAGTCAATTTATTAACGTGCTTTCATGAGGTAATTATACACGATGCCTATATTAACGAATAGAGCAGGAAACCAATACGATAAAAAAACATGATACTAAATAGGTTTTGATGTCATTTACTTCAGATTAGTATGAGTCGAATGAAAGGAAAAACATAAAGTGAATGGTGGTACCTCTATGCCTAAAGAGACCAAGATTAGAGGACAAGCAAACAATTACTACCTTGGGACTTCAATACTCAGATCAGGACACAAACCCTTCAAACACTTGATAGCAGGAGCCCTCGTGTGATTTATTTTGGTTGTCGAATGGAACTAGGGTTCTGGTAGAGGCGTACCTTATAGGAGAGGAGGAGGAGAAGCGTAAACTTTATAGGAGGGCATACGCGTGGAAACATGGCAAGTCTTAAAAGCGTATATTGTGTTTTGAATATATAATGTGTGAATGAAGTAGAGAATTAACAATAAAATCTTTTAAAAATAATGTACACAATTTTTAAATTTATCTTAAGTATTTTTCAAAAACAAAAATATAAACGTGATATGGAGGGGAAGGGCCGGATTTTGGACAAAACATAGGAGGGTAAGGGTACAAATTTTATTTATTAAGTTATCTAAGGTTTAATCTAATAAAATGTGTTTAGTTGTGTATCATTTGATGTGCCGGAGCCCAAAAGAAAACGTGTTGCGAATCGTAGGGGATTAGGAGCGCAAAAAATTATTTTAGTTAATTTACTTAGGTCTACTTCATATCGTATCGTATATCATATGGTTTTAGGATTTTATTAATAATCGCGTGATTTAGGAAAAATTCAAATTAGACGTAAGATTATGAACTCTAAATTTAGGGTTTTACATATGTTGATCCCAGTTGAGCAATTGATCAAATTGATTGAGCTAGACAAATCTAACAAAAACAAAGTATAGCAAGCTGTCTTGTAATAAAGCTTAAACAATATGCGGAATCTAATGTTTAATGACAAAGAGAATACTAAACAAAGTTTGTTACTCACAAAACACTTCAATATATTTATACGAATATTCAAAAGTATTAGGGTTACAGAACCTTGAAGTGATCGACTCTTAGAATAACTGATAACATTAAATAGTCCTGAATATTAAGTATCAATTTCCCCCGATAATGCTTGTAATTTATATCATTTATATGGATTTATGCTTGTTTTCTATTGTTTTCCACTTTCAGGTAAATTACGAGCATTGGAGCTAAAGAGACGCAGAAGTGGAGAAATATCTAAAGATTTATCACAGTATGCTACTTTGAAGAAGTTACGACGTAACTCATCTCTCACATTACGCCGTAACTATTGCGTGACTCAGAAAACCAACTTATCAGAAGGTTACAACGTAACTCTTCCCAAAGGCTACGACGTAACTATATTATGTCAAATGAGGTTCTACGCCGCTTATACTTACGCCGTAACTATTACATCCACTACGGTGTAACCAAGTTTATTGAATACTTCGGCATAACCACTTATTAGGTTACGCCGTAACTCGCAGATCTAGTGCAAAATACGGTGAAATAGAAGGTTACGGCGTAACTCTTATATTAGTTATGCCGTAACCCAGATCTGGCCTATAAATACCCCACGAATTCCAGCATTTCTAATCATCCCATTCCACACACAACAACCAGAGAATGTGGGAAAAAGCTCAAGGAAAGTCTAGAGGAGCATACAGAGCGGTCTCCAAGGGAGAAATCACTCCCCTACGACAAGCATTAGCATTTTATATTTTCTATTCTTTCAATTTATGTATTTCGTACCTTTGAATATTGAGTTGGTTTGTATGATTAATATGAGCGATTAAGCACCTCTTGGTGCTGGCCTAGTTATGATTCCTTAATTGTTTTGTTTGCATTTACTTTACTTCTGTATAATTATTTCTAAGTGTATGCATGCATAGTTTATTGGTTGCCACCCTTGGATCGGTAGTTTTGAATGGCGGTAGAGGCCAATTTCCTAGGAGATATGACCAACTGACCCTAGGTGAGCGGACTGAGATGGGGAGGGTAAGATATGACCAACTGACGACCCTTTCAACTTGTACGATTTGACCAACTGATCACCTATCATTTGGATTAACTTAAGAATTAGGGGGTGAGTGTCTAAGTTCCTAACGGCCGGGCACTCACTATTATAAGTCTAGTATGTAGCGGTACTTAATGACTTGGCTTAGGGGACCAGGAACAACAGGACTTATGAAGGGACACCTGACTTCTCCTGTAGTGGCATCTTTGCTGATAGGTTAGGGCGAATTGACCAAATGCTGTCCTCTCGACTTTGACCCCACCTGAATTAATTGGAAGTAAGTAGACGTAGACATAACTAGCTAGGATGATTAACTAGGTTAGCACCACTCTCCTCTATTGATTTTCCCTTTACCATTTATCTGCTTTTATTTTATTAATCTTTAGTAGTTTAATTATTAATTCCTTATTAAAACCATTATTAAATCTATGACACTTAGACTTAGTAATAATCCAACACACATAGCTCTTGTGACGACCTCGGCTTTACCGATTACTACACTACACACGACCGGGTACACTACCCGTTAGTGTACTAGGGTAGACCATATGTATTACGAGACTTTATAAATATTAAAACCTGGTCAGTAAAACCTGCATCAAGTTTTGCCGCGGAGCTATTTTAGGATTTCATATTAAGTCTGTTTTTAATTTTCTTTCTTAAATGTCAGGATACAAGACTCGCAGCTCGAGGCCTTTTCTGGCCGTCCCATTCGACGATCTGGAGAAGCAATTTCGGACAACGAAAGTTTAATCTCCGGTTCCTATTCACAACATCTTCTAATTTTATGAATCAGACCAGTCTGATGCAGAACCGGAGGTCATCAATGAAAATAATATCGATGACCTAACTATGGAGCAGTATTTAGAGCGACCAAATGAGAACTGCCAATGAAGCTTCACTCAGGATTCTCATACTGAAAAATACTCTATTCCAGATCATATTATTCGAGATTTACACGAACTTAAGTTTTCTGGAGATGAAGATGAGGACGTTCAGGATCACGTTGAAGAAGTTCTCCACTTATCATCTCCTTTCAACGTCAGAGGTACTTCGAGCTATTCGGTCACCGAAAGGATTTTTCCTATGACTCTTACTGGGACATCAAAAACATGGTATAACAAACTCCCTAATGATTGTAAAAGAGCATGGGATAAACTAAGAAAACAGTTAGTCCAGCAATTTTGCCCTCCTTAAAAAATGACCAAGCTTCTTGGGAAAATCTACCAATTCGTTCAGGTTGGAGAAGAAATGCTTTACCAAGCATGGGAAAGATTTAATGAGCTACTCTATCGATGCCCCACCCATGATTTAAGCAAACATTAGATCGTCTACGTCTTCGATCGTGGGATTAATGTGCTAACACGAGAACTTCTCGATTCCCCAAGACCTATTCCTAGCATGACTCCTGACCAAGCCCTGGAATGTATTCAACGGATTTCGGAACATTGCTACAAGTGACATATGGATACAAGGTACGGACCGAGAGACAATTTCGATCATAAGGTAATGAAGACGATAACAAAACAAGAATACAATTACGGGGATATTTTTGAAAAACGAAGGTTAGAAAGAGAAGCTGAAGCATGCAGAGTTGAAAGGGTTAAGAGTGTTTTTGGGACCAAAACCGGGAGCGATCTTGTGAAAAAGATTCTTGACCACATCAAGGAATCAAGAGAACGAGATGATAGGATTGAAAAATTGATGAAAACATTCATGGATAATACTATCTCTTCTCTCAATATTCATGATGATAGGATCAAGAGATTGGAGAAGAGTATTAGCTCGTGTTCAGAAGCCATCTCTGATTACCTAGTAGCTCGAGAGGAGGAAGTTGTCCACACTGTAGAAACTATCCTTGAAGAACCCATGACCTTTTCGGAAAAAGTTAAGAGACAAATCCGCATGGAAAGACAGTCACTTTTGGACCAAGCTTTACCGGTAAACTTCCCTATCGATAATTCTATTAAAACTAATCATGATGATATTTCGCAGGAATTAAGCAATGATGAGACAATTCGCCTCAACGAACGATGTTTAGCAGTTTTGAGAAACGAGCTACCACAAAAGGAAAAAGATCCGGGGTGCTTCACTCTCCCTTCCTTGATCGGGAGTCTAAACATGTGTAATGCTCTAGCTGATCTTGGAGCTAGTATTAGTATAATGCCTCATTTGATGTTCTTTCGTATGGAGATTGGTGACCTAAAGCCGGCCAAGATGAAAATTGAAATGGCAGATCGATCTATGCAATCGCCGTTGGGCATCGTTGAAAATGTGTTGGTGAAGATTAAGAAATTCCTTTTCCCAGTAGATTTTGTGATTCTTGACATTCTGGAAGACAACATATTACCTGTCATTTTAGGTAGGCCTATGCTTGCCACTGCCCATACTAAGGTGGACGTCTTTGCTGGAAAGTTAACTGTTAATACAAATAAGCCATAAAAACGTTTATTTATATTTTATGATCTTCTAATGTTTTGTCGATAACAAACGTAAAATCATTTTAACGAAATAAATAAAATACATAAATAGTTTGATTCAATAGTTTTCTAACACACTATCGTTTTCACATAAAACACTAAAACAAGTATAAGCGATTTTATGATTTAGATACATATGTACAACAACTAGTGTTTACATATTGGGCTAACATATACTTAACTAAGTATATACTAAAATGGGTAAAAACAAGTTTATACTAAAATGGGTAAAAACAAGTATATACTAAATGGGTAAAAACTAGCAAATGGTATTGATCCATAACCCATGGTTTTATATAAACCACTTAACCAAGTTCATTGTATCCTTGAGATACATTGTATCTAGAAAGAAACCCATGGATCAACCCATAACCCATGACCCATGACCCATAACAAAAATACCCATGGGCAAAGAGGAGCGTCCCAAAGATCCCTAGCTTTGTGCTAGACGGATCCTTTGTGAGAGGGATCCGCGAGATCCGGGGAGCAGTAGAATTTCACCTCTATAAATAGTGAGCCATTTCTTCCTTTTTGCTCACCACTTTCATACATACTCTCTCCAAGGATTATATCTCTCTAACCTCAGATCCAAGAGATCTATGTAGTTTTTCTTTTGTTTTTGTGTGATTCTCTAGGTTCCTCTTAAAGGCGAGATCACCACTTCTTGAAGTCGAGCAAGCTCAAGTCCATGAGTTGCCATACTTCGTCATCATCAAGACAACTAAGGTTCTCTTGTTGATAGTTCTTTCTTCCTCCGTAGATGTTGTGTTGAAGGCATTAGTGAAGGATGCCGAAAGTGTCAAGACGAAAGCATTAGTGAAAGGTGCTTATCGTCCGTGTCAAAAGCATTAGTGAAGAATGCTAAAGGTGTCAAGACGAAGGCATTAGTGAATGGTGCCGAGCGTTGTGTCAAAGGCATTAGTGAAGGATGCCTTAGAATCAAATCAAGTGGCATTAGGGAAGAATACCTAGGTCGTATAATCGATGAGGTGCATCGTTATACATATAAGTATTTTCTTATTTCCAAGGATTGTGATATCCTTGATGGTGTTGTAACACGGAGTGGATCTCCTTAAGATTTGGTGTTGTGTTGTGATGGGTAGTAGTTCTTCCATAGTAATGGAACTAGGTGCTTAGCCTAGTACCTAATAAAGGGTAGGCGACGTTGTGATAGGATTAGTTCTCCTTGGTGTGAAAGAACTCGTTGGTTAGCCTAGCACCGTATAAAGGGTGGGTGACGTTGTGTTAGGTGTGGTTCACCTTGGTGTGAGAGAACTCGGTATTTAGCTTTGTACCGGAAAAAGGTGTAAGCGACGTTGTGAAGGCTTCTCCGCCCTAAGGAGATTGGTGTAGTGTTTACGAACTCTCGAGTAGGTGACTCGGGGAGTGGAGTAGGGCAAGGAAGGTGTCCTTGTAGCCGAACCACTATAAATACTTGTGTCGTGGGGATGCGCTTCTTACTCTTTATCCTTCATTACACGTTTATATATTTATCTATCAACGTCCAACATAAACAATCAAATATATTGACATAAGTCGATCAAAATATTTAAAAGGAAGTTTTAAATTGGTAAAACTATTCAACCCCCCCCCCCTTCTAGTTTTGCACATTAACTCTTGAAGCTAATGGAGAAATTGCAACGTTCAGACCTAATGAACACTTGTCTACCCCGGAAAAGGTATGTGCTATTGACCCAGTAGGCAATTTTGGTGACGCTTTAGAAGAATTTCTTAGCGATCCCTCGGATCCTGGCGAGGTTAATTCTGGGAGAGATTTTGATGTTTTCGTCAACTTTGAGGAAGATGATAATTTAGGAATCAGTGTTGAGGACCTGTCAAGTGATGTCGAGATGGCCCATTGGCAAGATAACTCTGTTAAGGATTTTTTGCAAACCATTCAACCTAGATTTCATAAGGTAGGAACCCGCATACATCATAGAAACCCCTATTATCTCAAAATCTCATGCAAAATCAGGTTCATCGACTTCCACCCATTTATTGACACTACTTCCCCAGTCAACATCATGTCAAAAGAATGCTACAACCGAGTTATGAAGAAAGAATTAGAATATAAGGGGAATAACTTTCTTGGGTTTGGAACTAACATCCATGTCTTCGTTGGAACTCATTCATTTTTGGTGGACTTTATGGTTTTAGATGACGTAAGTGAATTTGTGGAAGATGGACTTACGGGAGTAATTTTAGGAAAGCCTTTTCAGGAAATGTCGGGGTTAGATAAAAATGAAAAAGAAGGGTTAGTATGGTTGAAGATTAACGATGATAAGACTATTTTCAAAATGCCAAGAACGATCAAGAACTTTAAAAATTGGACCAAGAGGCAGTTGAGCCAAGCCCAACCACTTCTCGATATCAGTGAGGAAGACAAAGAAAAAGGTATTGAACACCCTTACCAGAAAATCAAGAGTTTCTACTTGGGCTGTTTAGAATTGGGGGACGACTACAAACGGGATGAGAATTTGGTAAGTTGAATCCAACGTGGAGATTGCCATATCCATGAAATGACCAACAAGCACTGGTAGCCCTGCGGCTCTGAGTCTAACTTAAAGACTCGTAAATAAAGAAAAGTGCTCTTCAGAGACGCCCAATTATCCTTTTCTTTTGTTTTATTTCCATTTCTGTAGGGTTTTGTGTTTTCTAACCATTTTTGCAGGAAACGAGGAAGTAATTGCTGCTGCAGTTTGCTGATCTGTTCTGACCTTAGTTACGGCGTAACTCATCTATGTGATTACGCCGTAACCAACCTTTCAGCAGCAGAATTCTTGACGTATTAATCATTACGGCGTAATACCATCTATGTGGTTACGCCGTAACCACTCGCTTTGCAGCTTATGTCAGGTTTTGCCAGTTACGTCGTAACTCCCTCAAAAGAGTTACGACGTAACCTTCCTCTAATTTAATTCTTTCATTTTAAAACACAATAACCTTGTATTAGTATTTTAAATGAACTTTGTAGGTATGTTCCCTGTAAACCCTCACGAGACTTCACTCGTCCACTTAGGACACCAAGTGGTTTAAAAGGCTTGTTGCATATGCTAAATGCAACCGTGATTCTTACGAAAGTAAGTTAGGTTTGTTTTTCATTTTTCATTTTGTATTTTTAGAATTATGCTTGTCGGTATTATGATTTCAGGGATTGAAGTTTGCTCATGATGCTTATACGAAGGCACGTCTCTTTTTCGTAGGCCTTCTTTCTTTTTGGAGCAAATTTCAGGGAAGTTCTCGCTCTAATTCTACTTTTCTCTTCACCTTTTTTTAATGCTTAGTACAAAAGGGACTTTGTACACTTCAAGTAGGGGGACGGGAGTAGAATTATCTTTTGAACATTATTTTGCCCTCATTTTTCTAGTTTATTTTGAAAAATTATGCCATTTTTAAAATTTTGACATGTTTTTCGTAACCTAACTAGAGTAGACCTTAGCCGAGCACAAACAGCCCTTGATATTATATGGTGAGATTAGCCTTATTGGTTTCCAATATTTTACCCCAAATCCACCAAATTATGAGTGTGCCGGTAGCTTGTAAACTTTAGAACTTGGCCTTTGCATAATTTCGAGACCATAGACGAGGTATGTTCAGTTAGCTTAATGTATTTGGACTTTTCAGTTTTAGAAGGCAATATTATAGGTTTATCACCCAAACAGCCTACCATTGTGTGTCTATCAATTAGTCACCTCGACTTATCGACCCCCATGTGAAACCCTTTTGTTGCACTCACCTTTACTGCAAGATACCCCTAGATACACCCCTATGAGCCATTCCTTTCATCTTGTCAACCCAATATTTTGTTTCGTTACACCTATACACCTTAGCCTACCCTGTAGTCTTTATTTGTGATTGGGAAGTTATCATTTGCCTAAGTTCAAGGTTCGAGTGGAAAGGTTCGGAAATCACGCTTTCATCGACAACATTCTTGAAGATCATTGAAGACCCCCTGAATTCCCATTATTCATCTCAAGTGGGGGGATATTATGTTTAGTTATTATTGTTATGTTGAAAAAAAAAAGAAAAAAAAAAGTGATTCAAAAAAAAAAAAAAAAGAAGTTGTTATGATTTAGTTATTGTAAAGTGCAATGTTATAAGCACTATGTTATGAGCTTTATAGATTTAGTATCGAGGAGGCCACCTCGGTCACATTTGAAGATTGGAGTTGGTAGTTATGCCAACAGTTGGAGAAAAGGTAGTGTGCCCATCGCGACGTCCTCTAATGACACATCTACCTTATATTTCTTGATCCGGTTTCTTGACTTCAAAGCTTGAACTTTGGGCGGACGGTAAGTGGTGATGACTTGGTTATAGATTTAGACTACATGCTTGTTTTTTATTTTACACCATTTATATATCCCATGTCTTAAACTACCCTTTAGTCATGAAGCGTGTCTAGGTGATGCAGCAAGCAATCTTTGGTGTCTTGGCCATGGATTTGGTCATGTATCATTGATTTTGTCCACTTCGCCATGACATGTTAGTAATGACGAGTCACCCCTTAATCTTTGTCGTGTCTTCCCATATTGCCTTCGAGAATTGTTTAGCCCTTAACTCTAGTGGTGGAGATTTGTGTAACCGCCAAGCTTATGATAGAATACATGCTATGACTGTGCGATTGAGTGATCACCCCGAAATTGACACTTAGAATAGTTGAGAGATTTGAGTGTTTTGTTCCCCTTTCGTGAGGTGTTCGGCTTTGTTTTATTCTAGCATAAGGGATTTGTAAACTTATATTTTCCAGGTTATGGGAGATATCTTTTTAGAAATCTTTCCAATAAGGTCTACCTGAGGGCAAGTAGAGTTCAAGTGGGGGGATATTCGATAACCTCAAATAGTCCTGAATATTAAGTGTCAATTTCCCCCGATAATGCTTGTAATTTATATAATTTATATGGATTTACGCTTGTTTTCCATTGTTTTCCAGTTTCAGGTAAATTACGAGCATTGGAGCTAAAGAGACACGGAACTAGAGAAATATCTAAAGATTTATCACAGTATGCTCCTTTGAAGAAGTTACGGCGTAACTCATCTCTCACATTATGCAGTAACTATTGCGTGACTCAGAAAACCAACTTATCAGAAGGTTACGACGTAACTCTTCCCAAAGGCTATGACGTAACTATATTAGGTCAAATGAGGTTCCACGCCGCTGATACTTACGCCGTAACTATTACATCCACTACGGCGTAACTAAGTTTATTGAAGACTACGGCGTAACCACTTATTAGGTTACGCCGTAACTAGCAGATCTAGCGCAAAATACGGTGAAATAGAAGGTTACGGTGTAACTCTTATATTAGTTACGCCGTAACCCAGATCTGGCCTATAATTACCCCACGAATTCCAGCATTTCTAATCATCCCATTCCACACAAAACAACTAGAGAACGTGGGAAAAACTCAAGGCAAGTCTAGAGGAGCATACCGAGCGGTCTCCAAGGGAGAAATCACTCCCCTACGACAAGCATTAGCATTTTATATTTTCTATTCTTTCAATTCATGTATTTCGTACCTTTGAATATTGAGTTGGTTTGTATGATTAATATGAGAGACTAAGCACCTCTTGGTGCTGGCCTAGTTATGATTCCTTAATTGTTTTGTTTGCATTTACTTTACTTCCGTACAATTATTTCTAAGTGTATGCATGCATAGTTTATTGGTAGCCACCCTTGGTTCGGTAGTTTTCAATGGCGGTAGAGGCCAATTGCCTAGGAGATACGACCAACTGACCCTAGGTGAGCGGACTGAGACGGGAAGGGTAAGATATGACCAACTAACGACCCATTCTACTTGTGCGATTTGACCAACTGATCAACTATCGTTTGGATGAACTTAAGAATTAGGGGGTGAGTGTCTAAGTTCCTAACGGTCGGGCACTCACTATTATAAGTCTAGCATGTAGCGGTACATAATGACTTGGCTTAGGGAACCAAGAACAACATGACTTATGAAGGGACACCTGACTTTTCCTCTGGTGGCATCTTTGCTGACAGGTTAGGGCGAATTGACCAAATACTGTCCTCTCGACTTTGACCCCACCTGAAGTAATTGGAAGTAAGTAGACGTAGACATAACTAGCTAGGAGGATTAACTAGGTTAGCACCACTCTCCTCTATTGATTTTCCCTTTACCATTTATCTGCTTTTATTTTATTCTACTTTAGTAGTTTAATTATTAATTCCTTATCAAAACCATTATTAAATCTGTGACACTTAGACTTAGTAATAATCCAACACACATAGCTCTTGGGAAGACCTCGGATTTACCGATTACTACACTACACACGACCGAGTACACTGCCCGTTAGTGCACTAGGGTAGACCATAGGTATTACGAGACTTTATAAATATTAAAAACTGGTCAGTAAAACCTGCATCAATAACTCGTACTCTAAATCTAACCTTGGACCTGCTTTTATAAACTAAGGAGTCCTATTAGGTTTACAATAACTTTCTACACAAGATACATCTTATAGAATGTTTTATATAATTATCTAACTGACTATACAAAATCTAATAAGTAGTACTAACTATTTGTACTGGCAGTTTGTATTGCTAGTATAATCTTCTCGCAGTCCACAGTTAAGGCTAACAGTACTAACACTTAACCTTGGCAGTACAAACGGTCTTTGCTATATTCCCAACAATCATCCCCTAAACTTGTGATTTCATTTGCAAACACCTACTTGTTTGGTTTACTTGGTCTTTGAGCTTGAATGAAGATCTTGTTTACTAATTTTCTTGCCATTTCATTATCTTCTTCAGTCTTCAATCTTGAAGATAACATTGCAATCATTGTCTTCAATCCAAGCGGATATTCTTTCTCCACCATCATAAACCAATCATGGATACTTGTGTAGACATAATGTACACCAGATGACCCATAAAAATCCAAGGTGTTTCTGGAACTACAGAATCTTGTCCCCAAAGTCTGTCAAAAGGATCAGGCTCAAACAATCTTTCCAACTCTACCCAAAGCTCATGCTCCTTTTCATCGGTATCTTCTTTATGATTAAGCTTATGTTGTACTAGTTCCCATAGTCTCACCAGATCATCTCTATCAAACGATTTGCACATATCTGCAAATGTCTTGTACATCTCCACTATGTCACCAACTCTAATAATTCTCCAAGCTTTTCCAAATTTATCACTATAGATCTCCCAGTCAATTATTGGATGCTTGGTATGTAAAGCTTCTACATGTATTCCCTCATCAGGTTGTATGATCATTAAATCTTTCAGTGCTTCATCCTCCAAATCTATCTCTGCTGCAGATAAACTTCCTTCTATCTTCGACTTTTTAGATATTTCAGATTCCAATATCAGACCTGCTCTCTTTGTTCTAACAGTTGGTTCTTCTGTTCCTACTAGTCTGAAATCTTGAATCCTTTTATAACCTCTGACATACATCTCTTGTATTTCATCAAAAGTCTTCCCCTTCAGTTGAAAATCATTCTTGTAATCTTTATGATTCAGATATATCTTCATGTTCCTCATCAATTGTCCTTTTGTTGGGGGTTTGACTATTTTCTTTGTCCTCAGCTTTTCTCTCATCTTATTGAGTAAGTCTTGGATAGCATCTTCCTTTTCTTCCTCAGGAACTGCTGCAGCTTCTTTTTCTTGCAACATTTGAGCAAGCAGTCTATCTGACTCGTCAACAGATAGTTCAGCAGTCTTCTTCAACTTTTGATCTTCCAAAAATCTTACCACCTCCTGTTCTTGCACCTCTTTTTCTTTTTCTTCATCAAAAACCATATGTGCAGTAATCTTTTTGTTCTTTTGAACAAGTTCATCTTCATATAGAATGACCTTGCCTTTATCAACCCTAGCAGTACCTTTTCCTGAACTAGCAGTTTCTACTGCTTTCTTTGCACTGGTAGCAGTATCAATGACATCCTCCTATTCTTCAATAACCTATATTGGAGCTTCAAGATCAACTTCTTCAGTTTCCACTGGTTCTGTTTCTTGCACATAATCTCCCATATCTTGATCTTGATCCCCACTTTCAAAACTTAAAGTCCTCCCCTGAGTTTCTGCATATGTTTTCCTCTCATGTTTGTAAAATTCCCCAATATCTGCTGGATCACTTGAGCTGGTAGAATCCACAATGTTAGCCTTTCTGGTAGCTTGCAGAGTGTTAACCTTCAGCTTCAACCTTTTCAACTTCTTGACCAGGGTAGAGTAGATTGTGGAATATAATTTCTTTGTTTCTTTCAAATATTTCTCCAAAACCTCTACCTTGGCTGTCAACTTGGTACATAATGCCGTCAATTCTTTAAGTGATTGGCTGCCCTCAGCACTTCCAGATGTGTTACCTTCTCGGAGAGGTGCATCATGAGGTAAAGACGTAGTTTTCTCCCTAGTTGTACTAGGAGGATCACTGCAGCCACCCATAGTATCCAGTTGGCTTGGGATTCCAACAGTTGTATCCAATATGTTATTTTATTCTTTGTTATTTGTCCTTTTATGGATGTTCTGGAAGTATGTTGTTGTCTGCCATTTGTTAGCTTCGTCATTCAGGTGTCTCCACGTCTTTCTCCACCATGCTCACACGTCTTTTGACTTTGGATTTCAGATGTGATGTAGTTCTCGAGTCTTTAAACTTTCTAGATTCTTTGGCTTTGATGAAGAATCATTTTGACTTTTGAGTTGCCTTTTGAGAGAACTTCATATGTATTGTTGTTGGTATGTGCATGTGGAGAATCAGCATGATTTTTTCTCCCAGGAACTTTGAATCTTCAATCGTACACGTAGACAGTTAGCAATAAAGTTCCCGACATAAGAGTTCGGATATTTTGTACATGCATATCCCAATTCGCTGGCGCAGTTTTAGACGAATCTTAAACCGGATGGTCATTGACATGTCCCCATACTCAATATAGTTACTCTGTCGTTGTGAGTCGCTGGAGTATACCGAAGTATCACTCCACGACTGTAGACCATTTGAGACCACCGCTAACACTAAGCATAACCCACAAGGAGTTACCGAAGTGACCTGCTGTCAGGGCTGTTTGATGTTGACCCTGGCAGGAGTTTCAATTTAATCACTGAGGATCACAATTATGAATCCCCTTATAAATGTTCTCGGTAGATTGCTAGGATCTGTGAAGGACTCTAGAATGTTTCACTTGCGTTCTTATTGTTGAACGACAAGTGATGAAAATTCAAGTGTTCCTAAGAGATCTTTTGATGAATCTCGTGGCTCTAGACTCAATAGTGCGCTTTGGTTTTCCTAAGCGGAGACTAGGGAGAGGGTCTCCTTCTTCAATACCAACAATCTCTAAGAGAAAGTCGATAGATTACGTAGGGTTCCTAGTGAGAATGAAACAAGCTCTTTTGAGAGAACTTGAGTGGTTAAGAAGGTTTGGTGCATTGCGTCACTGGGTCCATGACGACTTTGTCTTCAATACCGGTGTCATCTTATGACATCCAGTAGCATATGAATTGAACCCGGTGTCTGCCCTAAGTTGAATAATTTGGAGGGCTATTTCTTTTCACCCTTTTCTTTAACTTTTCTTTTTAATTCTTTAAGTCCTTCTTTCTCCAATTCTCATATCTCCTTTTTCAATCATACCTAAGGGCTTCTAAATACTAGCTATTGGTGATGTCCTTGGGTAGATCCCTCTGGCTCTGGCGGATCATAGGACGTTTATTCCTAAACTTAGTCACCTTATACCTCTATGACTATCCTATGTTACCTTAAAACCATTTTCTTGAAAATCTCTCAAAGTGTTTATGAATGAAAAAACATTTTTGTAACACTTCGAGAGTTTTGAATTTTCATAAATACCCCCCCTCCACATGTGCTTATGAGTTTTGACTAAAATCTGCACAGTGAGGGTAGAGCGCGCACTTTTGAATTGATCGACTCAAGATAGACCATTCCTCGCGAGACACGGTTACATCACTGACTAGGTCAGCTTGAAGTTGTCAAGGTTTATGTCTACCAAGAGTTTCTCGGATGGTACATTCTACTAAGACTAGTCCTTTGCGAGACACGTTTACATCACTAGCGAGCTAGATTGAAATTATTACCTATCCTAGACAAGTCTTTTCGACTTATGACATTTTAGAACTCGTCAATTCAAGAGTTTAAGTCTTAGCATACTGAGATTCAATCACAATCCAACATATTTATATCACACAATTTTTCTCCCCCTCAAAAATGGCATATTAATGTTATTTTTGATGAAATTTTGATATCGAATATGACCATTTCGAGTTTTGCGGGAAGATTTCCACAAAGAACTTTGATAATGTTAGGAATTGGAAATTCCATGTGAAGTGTCGGTCAACCCAACTATTATCTAGCATAAGTTAGCTCATAGACATATCGTTATTTACTGTTTTAGTTAGTTAGTTATTAGCATAGATTAGCTTAGTGTATCACCGTGGAGGAAGGACGGGTCTTTACCCACCGTATGCCTGATCCATAGCCCGACAGGAGGGCATTTAGTTTGTAACTATAAATACCTTTCCCACTAAGGGAATGGTGGTGCTTCTCATTAATCTAACCTTGCATTTGTTTTGTTTATCTCTCTAGAATCACCCTCTCCTCTCTTCATCTCTCTAAACATGGCTCTCTTGTTTAATCATAATCCTAGACCACCCGAATCATCTAAACAACATAAAATATACGATCCTACAAATGGTACCAGAGCCAACGTTGTGTTGTTTTTGATGATTCATACGGTTTTTGAATGAGTTCTTAGATGCGGTTTGTGTAGTTGTATTTGGATGCGGTTTGTTATTTCATTGATTTTGTGTGGTTCGTGTTTCAATTTCTATGCTGTTTTTACCATTATTTTTGCATTCGTAAATTTTTTTCCTACAATTATGGTAAACAGTTTTCTTACTGATTTTGGTATCTAATGTATGGTCAAAAGTCATGAACTTTATTTCTTGTCTACAAGATAAACTGATTTGTATCCTTATGTTCCTATGTCCAAGATAAACAGTTTTAAATCATATTCTTGACTTTTGCACCATATTCATTATAAGTGGTCTGATAATTACATGGTCAATCTATGTAGTCAAAACATGTCAAAAGGAAGCAGTCTTTATGCAGTTTAAGGGTCAAAATGGTTAGCAGATTTTCTGGGTTTATAAGTAGATCTTCCTGACTGCGTTTTGAGTGTCTAATTTCTTGGATGCGACTTGGCGCATTTTTGAATGCGAGTTGTCAAAACGTCCAGATTCTATGTACCTTATGCGAGTTGTAGCATGCTCTTGGATGTGGTTTGACTGGTAATGTGACCACTATGCGACTTGTCTTGACAAGTTGTATCTGGTTACTTGATAAAAAGATGCGAGTTGTTGATAAAATGAAGAAGCGACTTGTCAAACTAATGATGCGACTTGTATTTTGTTATTGATAATAAGATGCGATTTGTTGATAAAAAGATGAAGCGACTTGTCAAACTAATGATGCGAGTTGATGATAATGGATGCGAGTTGTGTATGTTAATCAAGATGCGTTTTGTATATGCAAAAAGATGATGCGACTTGTTGACTTTAAAAAAGACCAAATATACCAAATTCAAGGTTCCACTAACGACCTCAGTTAGCATCTAAGATCATTGGTCCATGGTTTTTTTTTCATGATAACGAAGTGAATCAATGTTGTCTCAACAGATCCGAAACAAAAATCAATCCAATATCAAATCCAAACCTATTCTATAACCCATCACAATATCAAACCAAATTCAAGGAATAATAACAATTGAATCTCAGATTTGCTTCGTGATTATTCAAAGACAAATCAGACCCTTAAGGTCCTTATCACGAAACGTTCATCACCGATTCATATCTGAAGTTTTTACTTCAATTAATATCCGAATCATGAAGATAAGGTTTATAACAACTATGTTATACCCTTTTTCTTTAGCTCGTTCAAAGAACTCATATCAACAAGAACAAAACCAAATACAAAGCAACCTACCTTGAACCTTGGTGTGTTATCTCGTTGTCCATCTCAAAACATTCAGCCATCCCTGTGGCAAGGTCCATTCGAATCAAAGTGTGCGTCTTGATGAGCATAAGGGAGACGTACAAGGGTTGATGTTGATCCGCGTTTAGTTTTTAAGAGTTATATGTCTGCTTTGGATGAAAGGAGAGAGGCGGATTATTGAGAGAGTTTTTAGGGTTTGTAATAAGGGGATTAGGGTATATGTGTGCTAAGAGGTGTTATATACCCGTGATCTTAGGGCAACACGTTTTGACCAGTCATGTGATATTCATGTATTGGATAGCTCATTGTTTTAGCCTTTGGGTTGGACTGATAATGGGCCTCATTTATCTATTATCCCTTCTTTTAAGCCATGTTATCTATTGGACCTGGTAAACGTGATAATTAACTTGTAAGTGATAATTTTATCGTCATGTTGGACCAGGTAAGTGGACATTAAGTGGGCTGGGCTTTAATGAGATGTGGATCAAACTTGAGTATTGGGTTGTCGTTTAGCCTTAAGTGATATCACGTCTTAGGTAAGGACTAGGAGGATGGTATTAAAGTGTCGGTGCAAACGGTTTTAATTGGACTTGGGGTCGGGTCAAATTCTTTGCGAATTGTTAGATGTCAAAGATATAGAAATGTATGAGATGATCATTGCAAGAATTTACATTGACCGGATCTGGTTGAATAGATATTTGGACCGGGCTTTAAATTATATGTGATGATATTGAATGAAGGACTGACGGGCTTTTCTTAATTGGATCGTAGACGATGAGTTTTGATGACAAGATTTGTGAAAATGAGTTTTGATGATAAAACTTAATGGATCTTGATACGTGATCATGAGCTTTCATGATAAGATCTGCGATTTATGAGGTTTGATACTTTGGGTTATACATTTTCATGGAAGTTATTATGTCACGGCTTGAATTGATGGTTGAACAAAGTTGGCTACGGGGTTGTTTGTATTTGGTATTTCTTATTTGGATTTGAAGTGAGGTTTTCCGGGCGCGTTTACTTATTTCGTCTTCTTTCTTTCTACCCTTCCGCGAAGATGACTTGTTTGGGCATTTATAGAGTGTGACAAAGACTTGGCTAGTTAGTTATTGTTGTGATTCCTTCTCGCTTAATCCACAACGTAACTATTATTAGCCCGGTCCTCTTATTATGGGCTTCAGCCCATTCTATGGAATATGAATCAATCATGTAATCTGTATATATGTATCTCTTGTATTTGAGAAGTTCAAGCAATCAAACAATAAAAATTCCATTCAATAATGTATCCCTTAATATTCAGTGTTTGTTAATATTCAACATGGTATCATAGTCACCTGTAAAACGATCCACCAAAACTCAGTGTTTGTTAATTTACTGGTGTTTGTGCAAGGTTACAAGCAGTTAATCGTGTGTTTCTTTTTCGTTTCATGATCTCTAGCATCCATGAGAGGCAACACCAATCCCCCCACACCTCTCTCAGAAAAACTCTCCCTAGTCATGCATCATCATCTCCTTACACGAGTACCAGTTAGACTTGACCTTGAAAACTGGAATTATGCATCATGGGTTTATTTTTTTGAACAACTATGTCATGGATATGAAGTCACAAAATATATCCATGGTACTCCTGAAGATAACTCCTCTTCTGAAACAGCCCTCTCCCCGGAAGAGAAAAAGGTCAATGCTATTATTTTTTCATGGATCTTTACCACTCTTTCCGATGACCTTCAAGAACGGTTGGTTGTTCAACGACCAAGCTCCGCCAAAGAAGCGTGGACACTCCTCACTGATTTGGTTAAAGACAACAAAAGATCCCGTACAATTACGTTAAAATCAGAATTAAGGTCTCTTAAACTTGGAGACCAAAGTATCGATGCATACTTTAGAAAGCTGGAGTCCATTGCCACGGTCCTTACAAGACTTGGCTCTCTAATTAGTAGCGAGGATATTGTCACCTTTGCCCTTGAAGGTTTGCCGGAAAAGTATGATCATGTGTGTGGCATCATACACCATCGGAAAACTTTTCCTAATCTCAAGATAGCACGCTCAATGCTCAGAACGGAGGAAATGAGATTAAAGTCCAGCTCTCAATCCTTACCCGTAGACTCTTCATCTTCGTCCCCATTGGTCCTCATGACGGACAAAGGTATCTCCCGTAATCCCTCTAACCCACAAGCTAAGTCCTGGAAACCATGTATTCATTTTGCTAAGGGTGCATGCCGGTTTGGGATGGGGTGCAAATTTGTACATGATTCTAATACCAAGCCACGAATGGGTCATACAAGTGGGGATAACAATACTGAGTAAATTATCCTCAAACTTTTAAGCAAATTAGGTTTTCCTGGCAACCAATCATCACGTCCTATGGCTACTAGAAATGGACCAGGTCCTTCGGCTTATTTCACTCAGGCCCAACACTACACTCAAAGCCCATCTCACTACACCCAACAAACAAACCCAATCCACCACCTTATACCTCCACCGGGCTTCATTAGCCCATCCGCGGCCCACACCAATTTTACTCCTCAAATGGTCCAGCCCAATCCCAATAACCAGGCCCACACCGTACCTGGTACTGTTCATCAGACAAATCCGTTTGCTACAGCCTCCGTTCATCAGTCTCATGCTGCTCCCGTGGGTCCCACATCTCAACCTTTAGGGCAATCTAACATGCCGGGGCAAGAAACACTTTTACCTCATGTCTTTGCCGTTGGGACTCTTCATGATCCAACAACAGATGCCTGGAACATGGATACAGGTGCGAGCTTACATCTCAATGCATCTGTTAATAGTCTTAATAATGTTTTTAATAAGTGTATATATCCGTCTGTCTCAGTTGGTGATGGATTTTCTATTCCTGTCATCAATACGGGTCATAGCATTTTGCCAACTCCATCTCGTCCTCTTCACCTAAATAATGTGCTTATTACCCCCCATATAGTCAAAAACTTAATATCTGTTCGCCAATTTGTTCGTGATAATAAATGTACAGTTGAGTTTGATCCTTTTGGTTTTTCTGTTAAGGATTTCATGACGCGTCGGGTTCTTCTCCGATGTGATAGCTCGGGTGACCTTTACCCCTGCCAGCTCCATCTCCCATTCCTCAAGCTCTTCTTGTCACCAAGACACGTGGCATCAAGTGCCTTGGGCATCTACGAAGCGAAGTGCTACGCCGTCTTGTTTCCAACAATTTCATTTCGTGTAATAAAGAGAAGCCTCATGTGCTTTGTCATGCTTTCTAACTTGGCAAACACGTCAGACTTCCATTCTCTAGTTCTAATACTGTCATTAATGCATGTTTTGATATTATTCATTCTGATGTTTGGACTTCACCTATTCCCAGCCTTTCAGGTTTTAAGTATTATGTATTGTTCTTGGACCATTATTCACATTTTGTATGGGTTTATCCTTTGATTAACAAATCTGATGTGTTGTCTAAATTCTCATTGTTTCGTAACTATGTTCACACTCAATTTAAGTGTGAAATTCGGTCGTTTCAGTGTGATCATGGAGGAGAGTTTGACAACCGAACCTTACACAAACTTTTTGCCGATAATGGCATACAGTTTCGTTTTTCCTGCCCCAAAACATCTCAACAGAACGGCAAGTCCGAACGAATGCTTCGCACCATCAATAATCTCATCCGAACCTTGCTTTTTCAAGCTTACCTCCCACCAATATTTTGGGTTGAAGCGCTTAATATGGCTGTCCAGTTACTCAATCCCTTACCATCCACCTCAATCAACAACGACATCCCGTATACTCGTTTGTTTGGCCAAAACCCAGATTATAGCCTGTTACGCACTTTTGGCTGCTTATGTTACCTACACCTATACCCAAATCACAAACTTGAACCCTGTGCTACACCTTCCATTTACTTGGGCCAAGCATCAAACCACCGCGGATATCGCTACCTTGACATATAGACCAACAAAATCATAATCTCTCACCACGTAACTTTTGATGAGACGGTCTTCCCATATGTTACCCCTACATCCTCATCAGCACCTACATACACTTTCCTTGATGACTCACCTGACATAAACCCTCCTCTTCAACCCGCTGTAACTCCACCCACTATCGATCCCGTTATACCTACACCTACCAATACTCTACAACCTGAACCAGTCAACAATACACCTCCCTCACCAACCACTCCTCAAAACACAACTAATCCAACACCTAACCAACACCCTCTTATTATTCAGGAACCACCTCACAACCCAAACCCTGTCTCAACTCATCCCATGGTCACACGATATCGTGTCGGGACTAATCGCCCCCTTGAATGACTCAACTTGCATGTCTCCTCGGTGTCTCCGTTACCCAAATTATACCGTGATGCGTCCAGTGATCCAAATTGGCAAAATGCTATGATTGATGAATATTCTGCACTTATTAAGAACAAAACTTGGACTCTTATTCCACGACCCGAGAGCAGTAACATTATTCGTTGCATGTGGCTTTTTCGCCATAAGATTTTAGCTGATGGCACTCTTAGTCGCTACAAGGCCCGTCTTGTGGCGAATGGCAGCAATCAAGTAGAGGGGATTGATGTTGATGAGACTTTTAGTCCGGTTGTAAAACCAGGCACCATCCAGACCGTCTTGAGTTTAGATGCTTCTAGACATTGGCCGATTCATCAGCTAGATGTCAAGAATGCTTTTTTACACGGGGATTTATCTGAGACTATTTATATGCATCAGCCTCCGAGGTTTCGGGATCCTGAGCATCCTGACTATGTTTGTTTACTACAACGGTCTCTCTATGGGCTTAAGCAGGCACCTAGAGCATGGTTTCAGCGTTTTGCCTCTTATATGACTCGGGTTGGATTTGGTCATAGTCGTTGTGATTCATCGCCTTTTATATACAGACAAGGGACAGACACTGCGTATCTGTTACTATATGTTGATGATATCATTCTCACTGCTTCTTCAGAGACTCTATTACAGCGGATTATTCATTCACTTCATCAGGAGTTTTCCATGACAGACCTAGGGCCTTTTAATTACTTTTTGGGCATTTCAGTTACACGGGACTCTAGTGGGTTGTTTTTATCACAAAAGAAATATGCTACTGAAGTTTTGCAGAGAGCTCATATGCTTGCTTGTAACCCCTGTCGGACTCCTGTTGATACTGACTCTAAACTGGGGACTGAGGGAGATCCGGTTTCTGATCTAACTTTATACAGGAGCCTTGCTGGCTCATTATAGTATCTCACCTTCACCAGACCGGATATATCGTATGCTGTTCAGTAGGTTTGTCTCTTCATGCATGATCCTAGGGAACCACATTTTTCTGCTATTAAGAGGATTTGAGATATGTTTAGGGTACGCTTGATTATGGGCTTCAGTTGTACTCTTCATCTCCTACTGAGTTACTTGCCTATTCTGATGTTGATTGGGCTGGTTGCCCCACTACCCGTCGGTCAACTTCCGGCTACTGTGTATTTCTTGGTAATAACCTCATCTCCTGGTCTGCTAAGCGTCAACCAACGCTTTCTCATTCTAGTGCAGAAGCTGAGTACCGTGGCATGGCAAATGCCGTTGCTGAGACATGTTGGCTGCGGAATTTACTTCGAGAGCTTCATACTCCCTTGTCTTCTGCTACACTTGTCTACTGTGATAATATTAGTGATGTATACTTATCTTGTAATCCGGTTCAGCATCAGCGCACCAAACACATTGAGATAGACATTCATTTTGTCAGAGACTTGGTTGCTACCGGTCAAGTTCTGGTTCTTCATGTTCCGTCTCGCTATCAATATGAAGATATCTTCACGAATGGTTTACCATCGGCTCTGTTTGAGGAATTTCGTTCCAGTCTTAGTATCCGGTGTCCTCCCGCTAAGACTGCGAGGGAGTATTAGCCCGGTCCTCTTGTTATGGGCTTCAGCCCATTCTAGGGAATATGAATCAATCATGTAATATGTATATATGTATCTTTTGTATTTGAGAATTTCAAGCAATCAAACAATAAACATTCCATTCAATAATGTATCCCTTAATATTCAGTGTTGGTTAATATTCAACAACTATCACTTCGGTGTCTCATGCAGTTGAGGATACGTCAAGAGGTTTTGTACATTGGGTACACCGTTTCATTTTCACAAGGATTAGTACAAGCTTAAGTAGCAAATCTGGGGATTTCTATTTCATGTTCAAGTTTGGTATATCGGATATACTTCATCAAATGGTCACAGCAATTTCCGAAAGAACTCGTGAATGATGTGTTTACCAAAGGGTTTGTTGGATGAGATGTGATCAGCAATTCTCATGGAATATTCTTCGCTACAAAATGTCAATGATACTTCACAGTCTAAGCAAAATCTTTCAAGAATCTTCAGACTTTTCAAGATGTTTGCTTATGACAAGAACTTCTCGTGCTAATGGTCGTACACGTTATGATGCTTCCGAAAGTTCGAAACCACCACGGGGGAAAACGTGTACTTTGATGTTTTACGGTCAACCTCAGGGGAAAGTAGTGTATACTACTCGACTTAGTATGGTTTGTGAAGTTGTCTACATATGGGTAAAGAATTGTTGATGATGTTGTTGATGTTGGATAATGAACCGCTAATGAACCGCTGCGTGTTCCCCTAAAACATATATTCACCGAAACCAAAGTTGTCATAACACATTCAAGCTAACATTGTTCATGATTTTGTCTTGATTTTGTAAAATCCCGTGAAAGAATCTATTTCTCGGTTTAAATCATAGACTTGTAAAATCCCGTGACAATGGAAACATCATGGTAATTGAAAGTGCATTTCCGGATCTATCTTACGGTTTATTCTTGGTTTTGTAAAATCCCACGAAAGAAACTATTTCTCGGTTTAAACCGTAGAGTTGTAAAATCCCGTAATGATGGAACCATCCTGGAGAAAGGAAAGTGTATTTCAAGATCTTATCAGATGCTAGTGCTACAGTTTCTACTTCGAAGAAGGGATAAAAGGGTGTACTTCATGAATTGGATGTGTGTTTGGATATTCGTCATGGCAGTTTGGTTATTACATGGTTTTACGAGGTTATGTGCTTTTAACCATGGTCGGGATGAAAACCATTATCATAGTTCACTTAAAACGTCAAAGGAGGCTAGATTTGAGCCTTTAACCGTAAGATGTGACAACGGTGTTAATTCACTATTATTTATTTTAGGTTGAAGTGAAATATCACGGGCGAGTGTACTTAGTATCTGAAGGTATCGGGGATGGTTGGATGAAGATTCTTCAAGATCCTTGTTCGAGCTTATTATCAAAAACGAAGACTTGGAAATCTAGTTATTGTTGGGTGACTTTTTCCTTTTCTTTTACCACTTGGGGGAATTGGGCTCTTACCACCACAAAATAACTATCACTTTAAGGAGTTACGTTGTAGTGCTCAGTGTCACATTGAATTATGGATTTTCAAGAGGTGATGTATGTCTAATACTTTATGGTTGGTTGGTTGAAGAGTATAGAGTACTTAGAGATTCAAATGGGCATGAATTCTCGGCACCGCTCTTTGTTACATGTGTGCAAGTTTAAGTCACGAGTTCGGGTTATTCTACTTCAGTGTCAAATTCATCATATTGGGTTTTCTTCATCAGCTGTCACGACAAAGAGCCTACTGAATGATAATGGGATTGATTACAAGTTTTGCCAAGAGAGGATGAAAAGAGAGAGATAATGAAGTTTGAACACAACAGTTCAAGCCTCGTACGCTAAAAGAAAAGAAAAGTGTATGCTTCAGTGCGCATTATCTTTAGAAGAAGAGAAATCTTCTCATTAATGACCATTCTCATCAACATGCTTCATACTTTTTTCATGTGCTTTCAGTTATCAAGTGAACCAGACTATCATTACTAGTTCTCTTATTCCACTTGCTCAATTAAAATGGCGATGGCGACATCATTTGCAACCTTTGAGGGGGAGAAGTGTGAAGAGACTTCATTTTGAAGATATTCACGTGTTTAATCAAGAATGGCATCTCCGTATACAATTCTCGAGGGGGAGAAGAAGTATGATAACTTCTGCATGTTCAGTTACATATGAGAATATATGGTCATACGGCTCCAAACTCATGTAAGAACCTAGCTTTTTCTTATCGGGTCATCTTCACATGGAGTTTCTTCTAAGAGCCGATGGTTGACATCTTCACACGGGCTAATTTAATTAATGACAAAGTGCTTCTAGTGGCTAGGTTGATTTCTTTGATAAATATCTTTCTGTTCTTGTTTGATTGGGAGGGATCTTAATTAAGGAGATTTGCTATTTGAAAGTTAACGGGAATGCATTTGGTGAGTTGAAGATGTTGACTTTTTATTCCCCAATTGGACAATCTTGAAGAAGGTCGAGTCTACATTCGGTTCTACATTTTCTGCGGCATGTTAGAAGACTAAAGACAAATTGCATTTGACTATCCAAAGACTTCTTCTTATTCAAGGCATTTATCTAAAAGATTGTCGGTTTAGGGGAGAGCACTAATTGGGGGAGAGTGAAATCAGATTCAATCCCAATTAGACTTGCTCATATTCTTTAGCAAGTTGATTCTCACAAGAGTTCAAGTATTCTTCTCAACAGATTTCTAGTATACGGGCCTATTACGTGTTGCTGATTCTGAAGCATCAAAACCAGCAAGGGGGAAGGAGACACGCATCTAAATGCGAGTAAACATTGATGAACTTAATACTTCTAAGTGATTGAAGATATCCCGGGAAGACTAATGTTATTACCGCAGAGAAACTCAAGATTTGACTCATGGCGTTTAGTGTTCTTATTCCAACTATGTGGGGGAAGAGATGGAAGAGTTAGTTTTTGGTGATAAAAGAGGCACACAAGTATGACATATTCAGGAGAGATAAATGTGTAACATGAGGGAGGTGTTATCAGTTATTCTCTCTTTGGGAATGTGTGTACTTCGGGTTCTTGAGCTTCATACACGATCATCGGGGAAGAAAAATGTGAACATTGGGGAGGTGTTTTCATTCCACTCATGATGTGTATTCGGGAGAGCTCTTAGGTATTGGTGTACTTCGGATTCTTGAGCTTCATACACGATCATCAGGGAAGGAAATTATGAACATTAGGGAGGTGTTTTCATTCCCCTCATGATGTGTATTTGGGAGAGTTCTTGAGCATTATACAAAGAGACTGACTGCATCAATTCAACTACTTGGGGGAATTGTTCTCTTGACACCTTTTGGAATGGATCGCTTCTGACGTCAGTAGAAAAGAAATATGAGAAGATTCATTTATGTGTGGGATGATACGTTGCTATTCTATTGGATGATATAACCTCAAACGAAGAATCACAAAGATCATTCTTAAAAGGAGCAGCAAGATCGATGATAATGGTGTGCTTCTTTGTGCACCTGGTTAAGGCAAGCTTGAAATAAAGCTTTGAATCTGCTACTAAAGGATTTTCGGTTTAGGGGAAGCCGCCAAAGTCTCGCATTCTTTAAGGCTCAATTCCTTCTTTTCAAGAGCCTCGGAAGCTTTGGTGGTGGATGTTTAAGAGATGACGATTTCTATCTTCTACAACGGGCATTCGATATCCTTATCTCGGTACTCGTATCATCATGTTCTTAAACTATATCATCTACTCTATCTGTAAATAATTACCAAAAACAAAATACAAAAATATAAAACCAACAAAAAGAAAATAGAAAAATATAAAACCAACTAAAACCCATAAAAATCAGAAAATTTGAAAAATACCAAAAATATGTTTTCTCAAGACATGTCTTCTAGTATCGTTAACATCTACGGTCTTAGAAATTTCATTCAATAATGGCACGGGACCATAGATGAAGTTCGAGCAGGAGGTGTAAATATTCTTTTTCAACACATGTCTAAAAACTATCGCTTGCAGTTACTTTAGACTGCAACCCGTGCTTAAACCATGGTTTGCTATTATTTCAGATAGCAACCCACTCTTCAAGAAAGGAAAGTGTTGCGCTGAAACAATTTTGATAAATTTGTGCACTTATCCTAAAACAAAACAAGGAAAGCATGTCGTCAAAAAGACTGTTGTTCCTACACAAATGTTTTTCCGTCTAAGATTCTTCAGAAAAATATTTGTTGTTTCAAAATGGTGGAAAACGAGTTGCTTGAAAATCAATCAGAATAAGAATTTTCATAAATTTGCAAAATCCAATCAATGACTTCAGCATAGTTAAAACTTTTCATAAAATGAGTCATTGATTGAGGGGGAGAATGTTTTTCAAATTTACATCATCTAACGGGATTTTTTAATCATCCTATGTGCTTAACTGAAAAAGATACTTACCTATGTTGAAGGACTAGGGATCTAGGATGTGAGTATTATGATTAGATGATTAGAGTTTGATGAACACATTATTCCCATGCCTTTGTATGATCTGATTGATATGTTGTGTTGACTTTTATTAGTCGATTGTTGTTTGGGTGATGTCGACCACCATATATCTGTATGTATGTTTACTAACGTATACATATATCATGGTATAAGAGAATGTTCCCTATCCGGATCCCACAAATTATGATGATTGGATGCCGAAAAGAAAGGGCAACTATTTCTTGGGTCGACAAATAAAGAAACGGGGCTTAATTAGATCTCTATGGAGATTTGGCATAATTGATGCAACGTCAGAGGTCTCACTGCATCAGCATATGGTTTTCTTTCATCCTCTCAAAGAACAAAAGCAACTCAACCACCTAACGATCTTGTGCGAGGAAAAGTGGTGGATGATACCATTTTTCCTAAAACAATTTTGAAAATATTGTTTTTGAAAATGGAAAAATATTTGTTTGAAAATAAATTGGACTTAAATTTTAGAAATCAACCGGACTTCAATTTAATTTAAAGTCACTCAATCAAAGACTACTGTCATGATTTGAGGGGGAGAGTGATTTCAAATAAAATATTTTCAAACGATATTTCATCAAAGAGTCCGTTTGTACAAAATAAGTGGTAATCTAAAGATTTAATGTTATGTCATGGTATGATTGTCTTTAAAACTCAAAGATCTTTCAAAATAAAATTTTTTCTGTTCTTGTTTGATTGTGAAATTGTTTTATTTTACTTAAAGATCTCTTAAAAAAAAATAACTATCATACCTGACACTAACAATCTTTAATGTCTATAATTGGTCCTCATCAGTCAATTTCAAAAAAATTAAATCAAGCCACGTCTTTTCCCAAAATTTTCCAAATGATTTAAATCATTCGGGATCCAAAATCTCAATCGGTTTGAAATTTTTGATCGGGGGAGAGATCATGATTTAAATCTCAAATCGGTTTTAAAGGGTGATTATTTCTAAAGCACTCCTTCCTTCATGTGCTAAAAGATTTTGAAATACATAATGCACATGATTGTGGAGGAGCATTTAACCATAAACCAGAAGAGCTTTTAAATCAGGCACATTCTCTCCCATGTTTTCTAAACCTTATTAAATCACTTGGGATCCAAAATCTCAAAGGGTTTGATATTTTTGATTGGGGGAGAATTTGTGATTTAATAATAAAATTTGATAAAAGGTGATCATTTTGATTCAAATGTGCTTACTGCTCTCCCATATGTGCTAAACGCTTTCGAATCTCGAAGCACATATTTAGGGGGAGCATTTCAAAAAGAAAATAAAGTTTAAAGGTACAAAGATTTCTATGTTTTAACATAAAGTAACTTGATTGATTTTCTAATGGTTTCTTAATGGCTTTTGTGATCGTGGATGTACTTCAAAAAGAACTCTTTCCTTTATGTGATAAAATGATTTCAAATATCCTACGCACATATTGAGGGGGGAAATTTACCAAAGAAATTCAAATGGCTTTTTCTAAGGAAATTGTGATCAAGAAATCATTTCAATGAACTCTTGCCTCAATGTGCCAAACAATTTCAAAATCATATGCACATGTTGAGGGGGAGCATTTCTAAATGATCAAAACAATTAAGGTACAAAATGCTTTGATTTTATATCACAAGTACCTTGATTGATTTTCCAAATGATTTTTCAATTGGTTTCAAAAAGGAAAGAACAATACCAAAAGACCGACCAATTTACTTTATGCATGGTGTTATAAGGATGGTTAGGTTAGGTATTCGTTCCCACGATCCCGCCAGAGCCGGAGGGATCTACCCAGGGACAATCCACTAGATAGTGTAGAGTCCTTAGTTATGATGAAAAAAGGAGAAAAATAAGAAACGGGAAGAGTGCCGAATGAGATAGAGCTAGAACTGGAATAAACCCAACAAGGTTCTAGTTATTAAGTCTTGGTAAGCACTGAAGGGGTTGAAGAATGAAAAAGAATTGAATGTGAAAAGGGTGAAAAGAAATAGCCCTCCATTAATTCAACCTTAGGGCAGAAACCGGGTTCAATACATATGCTACTAGTGTCTAGTAAGGTAACACTGGTATTGAAGACAAGACGTCATGGACCCAGTGACGCCTTTGCACCTAACTTCCCAAACTACTCAAGTTCCTCTTAAAAGGACTTGTTTCATTCTCACGAGGAACCTACATAATCTATCGACTTTCTCTTAGAGATTGTTGATATTGAAGAAGTAGACCCTTTCCCTAGTCTCAGGCATAGGAAACCAAAATGCACAATTAAGTCTAGAGCCAAGAGATCATTCACAATATCTCATTAGGACACAAAATTAATGAAAACTTGTTGTTTCACACAATGTGGAAAGTAAGTATTTATTAAGAGTCCTACGCATTATCCTAGTGGTATTGCCAGAACATCCGAGTGATATGTTAAATATTCACGATGAAGTTGGAAATCCTTCTAGATCCAACATCAAACAAGCTCTTGGTGGGTGACATGTGAGATCTTTCCAAAAGATCAAGCTTGTGACAACTGGATAGAAACGATGGGGCGATTCATTCTTGAATCAACCTTGGTCTAGGAAATGAATTGATGAATACTTTTGGAAAAACAGTTCGATGTGCAAATCATCTTTTCTCTAGCACATCGAATGTGTATTCATGTTTTCAAACACAAAAGTATCTCTGATTGAAAAAATACTTTTGGAAAAACCGTTCGATGTGCGAATCTCTTCTTTTCTCTAGCACATCGAATGTGTATTCTTTATCAAATACATAAAGTATTTTTGATTGAAAATTGATCTTTCTCATAAAACCTTCGTCGTATTGCAAAACTCTTTCTTCAAGCAATACGCGATTGTTTTTCAAATCAATTTTTCATCAATCAGTGAATCTCAATTCGCTGGTTCACTCACTCCGTGTTGTCTTCTTTGAGACGTTTCGGTTTGAGAACAGCTAAAACAGCTGTGAAACCTTGTCAAGGAGATTATTCGAAATTATACCTGATCACAGGCAGTACTTGTACTGATCAACGGGTAACCGTGGGCCGTGTACCTCAATTCAACGAAAGTGGTCAAAGATACTTTCGTGTATTTTATTGCTAACTGTTGTTTGCAGGTACATTTAGACGGTTGCAGCTGATCGATATTGAGAAGTCAATCCAAAGCCGCATGCTCACAGCATCCACACATAATTAAAGAAATCGTGACTAGTGCATATCTACATAACCTGGCTCTGATATTTTTATACTATGCTTCTGCTGCTACTGCTGCAAATATCATGAACCAGGAAAGCTTCCGCTACTCTGATGGAAAGATGTCATGATCCTGAAAGTGTGAGCATGTCGGTCCAAAAGTCACAATATCACATGATGGCAACATAACAAAGGGTGATCCAGAGATTTACTGTGGCTGATGATCTCAAAGAAAGCTCGAAGATCATCAAAGATGTGGATCAGTTGAAGGCCTCCACTAAAAGTACAGAACTATGCGGACTTTGAAGAATCGCTACTAAAGCACAAAGATTGAAGAACTTGAAGAATTGAAGTCTACGAGCTCAGAACTAAAGAAAAAGATAGAATGCTAGGAAGCAAAATGTATTTCATGGGGTGACCTCCCTTAGGGGGAGATTGTTAGGAATTGGAAATTCCATGTGAAGTGTCGGTTACCCCAACTATTATCTAGCATAAGTTAGCTCGTAGACATATCGTTATTTACTATTTTAGTTAGTTAGTTATTAGCATAGATTAGCTTAGTGTATCACCGTGGAGGAAGGACGGGTCTTTACCCACCGTATGCCTGATCCACAGCCCGACAGGAGGGCGTTTAGTTTGTAACTATAAATACCCTTCCCACTAAGGGAAGGGTGGTGCTTCTCATTAATCTAACCTTGCATTTGTTTTGTTTATCTCTCTAGAATCACCCTCTCCTCTCTTCATCTCTCTAAACATGGCTCTCTTTTTTAATCATAATCCTAGACCACCCGAATCATCTAAACAACATAAAATATACGATCCTACATATAAGAACAAATTGTTTGCAAATACTCCCCCTCAACAAGTGATGTTAACTTTTGAGGTTTTTAGAAAACATGAGAGAGAGTACTTGTTCTTTTGAGCAACATTTTGAAAATAATGAAAGATTTGATAAATTTTACTCAAAAGTAAGAAGCTTCTGCTCCTTTTATAAGGATTGTGGCACTGAAACATACCACAGGGTCCTTTCATTACAAAAACGGGTTGTACACTGCTATTTAAGTACAAGCCATAATGAATAAATAAATCAAACATCAAAAATACAATCAAGAGTGTTTTAAAGAATACCCAACGATTACACAGGACCTGAAACTTTCTCTTCACGTTGGAATGTCAAGATAGAGAAACTTTGTCGTCCGCCCACATAGCTCTCCAAACGTCTCATCTGATCCCGGTGGAACAACCTTTCATCCAGCCTCTTGATGAACCAGTGAACTTCCTTGCGATCTTCTGAATTCCATCTCTTCTTCGGACCAATACTAGCTTCAATATCCTTTAACCGATAAGCTAACCCATCACAAACTGTTGGGATATAAAAGACAAAGTACTGAAGAAAGTCAAAGTCTTTGTGAAGAAAGTCAAAGTACTGCTAATGAAGAAGTCAAAGTACTGCTCACATCAAAGTACTGCAAAGCTAAAGAACTGCTATATCGTTTATGGAAAGTTATGTTTATCTAGATTATTCTTAGAATTAGTATTACTTGTCGTACAAGAATTTTAATTGTAAACCGACTAGGGTACTCCTTATGCCTATAAAAGGACCCCTAGATTGGCATTAGAGATACGTGATTTAGAATTTACAAATTCGATATTAGAGTTATTAAGGTTATTAGTGAATCTGTGTATCAAGCAGGTTCAAAATATTAATAAAATCGTTGGAGTTTAAGTTATTCTTCTTAGATTTATTGAAGTAGTTTCTGCATACTTAATAGAGTAATATCAGTGTTTCATTGTTAGTAACTTAGGATTTATCCGAGGTTGCTAAGCCCTTACAAGCTACATAGTTAGTTTGGTCATAGTATATCGATCCAACAAGTGGTATTAGACCTTGTGTGGAAACTCTGATTAAGAAGAAACCCTTAAAACCTACTTAACTACAAACCCTAAAGATGTCGATGAAGGTGCACCACCCCATCCATCACCTCACCGAATTCCTATCATCAAGAAGGGAGAATATGATATCCGGAGCATGAAGATGAGGCAAAACATTGCTATTACAGCACCATGCACCGTAGAATGTAATTGTCAATGGTAATGAAGTTCTTGAAGACCCAGAAGTTCTGGACAACCTAAACCAACTAAGCCTATCTTGCCGCCAGCCTATAATAAGAAATAATGAGAAGGCTCTCAACATACTCATGCTGCTATTCCGATGGACACCGCTAAAGTTTCATGATGCCAAGGATGCAAAACAACTATGGGCTGCTATCAAGACAAGATTTGGAGGTAATGAGGCTTCCAAGAAGATGCATAGAAATCTGTTGAAGCAACAGTTTGAAACATTCACTGTTGGTGAAAGAGAAAGTCTTGATGCTGCATATGACAGATTCCAAAATCTCCTTAGTATGCTAGAGTTATACAAAGCGGAAGTATCTGTTGAAGATGCAAACCTGAAGTTCTTAAGAAGTCTGCCATCCGTATGGCATGTGATTGCTACTATGATCAGAGGACAACCTGGTTTGGACACTATGGACTTTTTTGATCTTTACAACCAATTAAAGGTGTATGAGCATGTCACACCCTCAAATTACCTGTTTTTGCAGCGGAATGGAATTCCTGTGAGTTGACTGTCATAGCATCACAATCACAGTTATATTGAACGACCTAAAGTGTCGTTTGGAAAACACATCGTTTGATTTAATAAAACAATCAGAGTTTACAAAGTATAGGTCCCAAATGAAAATCAACTTGTGCGGAAATAAGTTTGTTACAATTCAAACGATGTTTTAAAGTGCATAAAATCCCTGTTAGGCAGCGTCGTCACCGCGACTCTATGATATGTCCACATGCATGCCATGAAGTGAATGCCTTAAATACCTGAGATAAAACATGCTAAAAAGTGTCAACACAAAGGTTGAGTGAGTTCATAGAGTTTGAGTTGAAATGTAAAGCCTTTCAAAATCGTTTATGCAGCAAAGGCATTGTAAATCCACTCAGTTCCAAGTTCCGCCCATACAAAACTTGCAACCTGTGTGTTCACAACCCACTGCCAAAATGTGTATAGTTTATGTTCAAACACACATTGTCAAATGAATTCACATAATAGCATATTACTTACTCTATCAATATTCAATTGATATAACACATATGAGTGTTGTTTCAAATAGTTCCATGACCATTAGTTCATGATTGTACCAAGACCATCAGCTCAATGAATATACCAAGACCATCAGCTCAATGAATATACCAAGACCATCAGCTCAATGAATATACCAAGGCCATCAGCTCAATGAATATACAAGACCATCAGCTCAATGAATATACCAAGACCATTAGTTCAATGATTATAATATAGAAATTCTAAGTATGGCAATCTTGTTATATGACTAAACATTCAGTTCAGATAAACACATGGTTTGCAAATAATCATGATTGTCAAAAAAAATAGTTGAGCATGTATCTCCCCCAAAGAGTTTAAATAAACAATTAAAAGAGTAGGGGCTATGACTCACCTGGTGCAATGTTAATGATGACAAAAGTGAGTACACCGATATGAGGCGCAACCTCTAACCGCGACCTATTATGAATGATATGTTCTATGATAAGTTATGATGTAACGTTATGCATGCAATTCGTATGATATCTATACCACTTGTACATTTGAAAATAATGTTTATCGTCGAAATATATGTTTATGACATCTCGTCATATTATAAAATACTTTACAAGTATATACGTTGAATTAACACCCTACGATAGTCGTTTAGTGATTTATCGAGAATCATAGTTTTCGTCAGTAAAACAATATAATTTGACAAGTCATGAGAGTGACTAAATGGCCTTGAAAAGCTAGTCGTAAAATGGTGCACATCGAGTGTTAGGAAACAAACTCAACGGTTTTGGGAAGCTTGTATCATTATCTCAAAGTTTTAGCATTTAAGTTTTTGTCCTAGAGGTCTCGATCATGGTGAAAAATATAGGTTAAGTATGGTACTTTTGTGCAAAATATTGTTTAAGGGTGGTTTTCGGCAAAGTTTAAGTGACCGTATTTTATTTGTTACAACTCCGCTTGACAAACGGTCAGACATTTTGGAAAATATGCTTGGCGAACTTACTTTTACTAGAAGACATCACGTTATAAAAAGTACTACATCAATGTTAAAAACGACCCTCAACATGGTCACTTGTTGCCGTAAGGTTTGTCTAATAGAAATATATTAGTTTAGCTTATTTAATATAGTTACGGCAACTTTATGTAAACGCGTGTAATTTAATCGTTACAAATCCGTTTTCTACGTTTTATATGTCCTTAGCTTCGTATCAAAGTACACTAATATATTTTTGATAAGTCGACACATTTCATAACGCCTAAGCCTCATTTTTGACTCGTACAAAGTAGACGTAACATGCTGAATTTTCTGGTTTTTATAGTTTTCGTCGTCAAACTTGAAAAATTCATATCTTCTTCGTTATAGCTCCGTTTTAACCCGTTCAAGCGGCCACGTTTTCGTTTTAAAGTATATTTTCTAAATATCTAGGCCAAAAATATTTATCTACTGTCGAGAATTCCAGATTTCAAAAATATGGACAGACCCTTAAGTAAACTTGTCGAAATGAGTTTTTCACACGCCAAACCTATTCCAACCAATTCAAAACAACTCCGAAGCTATTCTAATCCTACCATACACCTTCTTAGGGTGTCATGGGTTCCTAGACATCACCAAAAGTGATATGTTTTAAGGAGTAATTATAAGATGATAAATATATATATAACACTTAAAAAAAACATTAAAAAGTGGTATAGCTATCCATATGACTTGCATATTTTCTCAAGCATGATGAAATGAACATAATATGAATATGAAAGCTGAATAAGAACATGAAATGCTTACTAGTAACTTGATAAGGTGAAGTGAACAAAGGTTAATCATAACACCCTAGGTTTTTATTTCAAAACCTTACTTAGAAGTGTGTCTAGATTGTGATGAACTTGACTTGAAATTTTTTTATGGTTTCCTTCTTGATTTTCAATATGGCCGGTTCTTGATGAAGGAGAGGAAGAGAGGATAGAGCTTTTACACTTTGTGATATTTTAGTTGTATGTGTTGATATGAGATATAATACAATATAAGGTGAAGATATTTTGTGAAACAAAATGTGTGAGTCATATATGGTGGTCGACATTCTCAAGAAAAAGAAAGACCATATGTGTTTTGATTTAGTTAAGTAATTGTGTGTATAAGTAGAATGTAATTTGTTAAGAAATATTAGTAACTTGTGTATTTATTTGAGCTTTTAGGGTAGCGTTGGCTAAAAATAAATTTTAACGAGTCAAAATAAAATATATTGATGTCATAAAAATTATAAAAATACATTCCTTACAAAATTTGAGTGAAATAATAATTATTGTGTTGAATTTACGAAAACCGTCGTAATTATATAAATATTACAGTTTATATTCAAAATAAATTTAAAACACTTGGTAAACTCATAATATTATTTTTATAATCTTAATATGAATATAAAAATATATCGGAATAATTTTTGGAAGTATCGGATCAATTGTTCAAAATAATTAATTACGCGATAGCGTTTATTTAATAAAAATTATACGTTTAATGACAAATGCAAAACCTAGGAATGAACTAATATGATGATAATGATATGTAGACTAAACCTAGTCTATATGAAATGTCTTTGATGATTGTTCATGAATTCGCAGCTAAACCATTAAGGTTACGCGAATTTGATACTCGTAAACCTAGTTTACGATAAACGATGAAATAGTGAAGCATGAATAGTGATTTTCTCCGGATATGAATAGTGTTTCGTGAATAGTAAATTTTGAAATACGGTCTCAGAATATTACTTCGACTCCGAAAATGATGAATAGTAAATTTTGAATAGTAACCGGTGAATAGTAAATTCCCGAGATGAATAGTGAAATTTTCAAAGTTTGTAAATTGACCTGAAATTACGATTTGTCACATTCGCCCACCCAATAAGGAATTCAGTCCCTGAATTCAGTTCATGTTGGTCTCTCCGGTTTAGGGTTTGATGTGGCAAACTTTCACATTCTCGAGCAAAACCCTCAAAAGACTTTTAGGTAACCAATTTTTAATTAATCTCACAACTTATCAAACGAGAACTGTCGTGAGATTAGGCTAAATTGGTTTGAAGGAGGTCTTTTGAAAATTTGGCTAGATTACGGAATTGCTTACACATATGAGACCACTACTCCCTTCATTGCATGATTCTTCCTGAATTAGACATAGGTGATAAGGCAATGTATAATTTAGGAGTAACAATGCAATGCTTGGACTAATCGACTCATATGATGTTTGGTGTTGAGTCAACTGATGTTAAAATTGTTATAGGGAATGACAGGGCATTCTCCACATTGGAGTCTAAAGGAAGGATAATGGAATGGGTATCTGAGGGCATCTATGTGACAATCGATTTGAAATGAAAGTAAACAACTCGAAAAATGTACGTATAAACCGCATGTAAAGTGAATATGCACTTATGATGAAATGATGAGATGCTATGATGATGTAGTTATAGTCTAGGGTCAATGATGCAACCTAGTTCTCTATAACTGAAGCTCTGATGCCAATCTGTCACACCCCAAATTACTGTTTTTGCGTGAATGGAATTCACGGGAGTTGACTGTCATAGCATCACAATCACAGTTATATTGAACGACCTAAAGTGTCGTTTGGAAAACACATCGTTTGATTTAATAAAACAATCAGAGTTTACAAAGTATAGGTCCCAAATGAAAATCAACTTGTGCGGAAATAAGTTTGTTACAATTCAAACGATGTTTTAAAGTGCATAAAATCCCTGTTAGACGCGTCGTCACCGCGACTCTATGATATGTCCACATGCATGCCATGAAGTGAATGCCTTAAATACCTGAGATAAAACATGCTAAAAAGTGTCAACACAAAGGTTGAGTGAGTTCATAGAGTTTGAGTTGAAATGTAAAGCCTTTCAAAATCGTTTATGCAGCAAAGGCATTGTAAATCCACTCAGTTCCAAGTTCCGCCCATACAAAACTTGCAACCTGTGTGTTCACAACCCACTGCCAAAATGTGTATAGTTTATGTTCAAACACACATTGTCAAATGAATTCACATAATAGCATATTACTTACTCTATCAATATTCAATTGATATAACACATATGAGTGTTGTTTCAAATAGTTCCACGACCATTAGTTCATGATTGTACCAAGACCATCAGGTCAATGAATATACCAAGACCATCAGCTCAATGAATATACCAAGACCATCAGCTCAATGAATATACCAAGGCCATCAGCTCAATGAATATACCAAGACCATCAGCTCAATGAATATACCAAGACCATTAGTTCAATGATTATAATATAGAAATTCTAAGTATGGCAATACTGTTACTTCGTATGACTAAACATTCAGTTCAGATAAACACATGGTTTGCAAATAATCATGATTGTCAAAAAAAATAGTTGAGCATGTATCTCCCCCAAAGAGTTTAAATAAACAATTAAAAGAGTAGGGACTATGACTCACCTGGTGCAATGTTAATGATGACAAAAGTGAGTACACCGAAATGAGGCGCAACCTCTAACCGCGACCTATTATGAATGATATGTTCTATGATAAGTTATGATGTAACGTTATGCATGCAATTCGTATGATATCTATACCACTTGTACATTTGAAAATAATGTTTATCGTCGAAATATATGTTTATGACATCTCGTCATATTATAAAATACTTTACAAGTATATACGTTGAATTAACACCCTACGATAGTCGTTTAGTGATTTATCGAGAAATCATAGTTTTTCGTCGTAAAACAATATAATTTGACAAGTCATGAGAGTGACTAAATGGCCTTGAAAAGCTAGTCGTAAAATGGTGCACATCGAGTGTTAGGAAACAAACTCAACGGTTTTGGGAAGCTTGTATCATTATCTCAAAGTTTTAGCATTTAAGTTTTTGTCCTAGAGGTCTCGATCATGGTGAAAAATATAGGTTAAGTATGGTACTTTTGTGCAAAATATTGTTTAAGGGTGGTTTTCGGCAAAGTTTAAGTGACCGTATTTTATTTGTTACAACTCCGCTTGACAAACGGTCAGACATTTTTGGAAAATATGCTTGGCGAACTTACTTTTACTAGAAGACATCACGTTATAAAAAGTACTACATCAATGTTAAAAACGACCCTCAACATGGTCACTTGTTGCCTTAAGGTTTGTCTAATAGAAATATATTAGTTTAGCTTATTTAATATAGTTACGGCAACTTTATGTAAACGCGTGTAATTTAATCGTTACAAATCCGTTTTCTACGTTTTATATGTCCTTAGCTTCGTATCAAAGTAGACTAATATATTTTTGATAAGTTGACATATTTCATAACGCCTAAGCCTCATTTTTGACTCGTACAAAGTAGACGTAACATGCTGAATTTTCTGGTTTTTATAGTTTTCGTCATCAAACTTGAAAAATTCATATCTTCTTCGTTATAGCTCCGTTTTAACCCGTTCAAGCGGCCACGTTTTCGTTTTAAAGTATATTTTCTAAATATATAGTCCAAAAATATTTATCTACTGTCGAGAATTCCAGATTTCAAAAATATGGACAGACCCTTAAGTAAACTTGTCGAAATGAGTTTTTCACGCGCCAAACCTATTCCAACCAATTCAAAACAACTCCGAAGCTATTCTAATCCTACCATACACCTTCTTAGGGTGTAATGGGTTCCTAGACATCACCAAAAGTGATATGTTTCAAGGAGTAATTATAAGATGATAAATATATATATAACACTTAAAAAAAACATTAAAAAGTGGTATAGCTATCCATATGACTTGCATATTTTCTCAAGCATGATGAAATGAACATAATATGAATATGAAAGATGAATAAGAACATGAAATGCTTACTAGTAACTTGATGAGGTGAAGTGAACAAAGGTTAATCATAACACCCTAGGTTTTTATTTCAAAACCTTACTTAGAAGTGTGTCTAGATTGTGATGTACTTGACTTGAAAATTTTTTATGGTTTCCTTCTTGATTTTCAATATGGCCGGTTCTTGATGAAGGAGAGGAAGAGAGGATAGAGCTTTTACACTTTGTGATATTTTAGTTGTATGTGTTGATATGAGATATAATATAATATAAGGTGAAGATATTTTGTGAAAAAAAATGTGTGAGTCATATATGGTGGTCGACATTCTCAAGAAAAAGAAAGACCATATGTGTTTTGATTTAGTTAAGTAATTGTGTGTATAAGTAGAATGTAATTTGTTAAGAAATATTAGTAACTTGTGTATTTATTTGAGCTTTTAGGGTAGCGTTGGCTAAAAATAAATTTTAACGAGTCAAAATAAAATATATTGATGTCATAAAAATTATAAAAATACATTCCTTACAAAATTTGAGTGAAATAATAATTATCGTGTTGAATTTACGAAAACCGTCGTAATTATATAAATATTACAGTTTATATTCAAAATAAATTTAAAACACTGGGTAAACTCATAATATTATTTTTATAATCTTAATATGAATATAAAAATATATCGGAATAATTTTTGGAAGTATCGGATCAATTGTTCAAAATAATTAATTACGCGATAGCGTTTATTTAATAAAAATTATACGTTTAATTAGGGGTGGAAACGGCTCGTTTATATATATAAAGCTCGAGCTCAGGCTCGAGCCTTATACTTTGAGCTCGAGCTCGGCTCGTGAAAATTTTCACAAGCTCGAGCTCGGCTCGGGCTCGACTAATTTTATGATGTTTTGAGCTCGGCTCGTTAATTACATAAAGCTCGAGCTCGTTTACTACTTTTAAGCTTGTTTATACGTATAGACGATATGTACACGCATATAATTCTAGGCTCGTTTAGGCTCGCGAGCCTACTCGAGCTTTTTGTACAGAGCTCGGGCTCGAGCTCGATTATTAAATGAGCCCAAAATTAGGCTCGAGCTCGGGCTCGAGCTCGAGCTCGTTTAAGCTCGGCTCGTTCGAGCTTTTTACTGATCCGATCCCGAGCTTTTCGCGAGCGGCTCGGCTCGTTTACACCCCTACGTTTAATGACAAATGCAAAACCTAGGCATGAACTAATATGACGATAATGATGATAATGATATGTAGACTAAACCTAGTCTATATGAAATGTCTTTGATGATTGTTCATGAATTCGCAGTTAAACCATTAATGTTACGCGAATTTGATACTCGTAAACCTAGTTTATTATAAACGATGAAATTGTGAAGCATGAATAGTGATTTTCTCTGGATATGAATAGTGTTTCGTGAATAGTAAATTTTGAAATACGGTCTCAGAATATTACTTCGACTCCGAAAATGATGAATAGTAAATTTTGAATAGTAACAGGTGAATAGTAAATTCCCAAGATGAATAGTGAAATTTTTAAAGTTTGTAAAATGACCTGAAATTACGAGTTGTCACAGAGCATGAGATGAATGGCCAAACAAGTTCAAAATCTCACAACATTGCTTTTGTGTCTTTTGAAAATCGAAGCAGTACTTCCACTAAAAGTACTGCTTAACCTGCTCAAAGTACTGTTGGTGATAAACAACATGTTTACACAACCATGACTATCCCCACCTCATCACCAACAAACAACATCAACTCTGATGAAGTTGTATGTTCCTTCTTCGCTCACCAAGCCACTTTACCTGTTACTTATGAAGAAGATTTGTCACAAATTGAAGAGGATGCTCTAGAAGAAATTGATATAAGATGGCAAGTCGCCATGATCACTGCAAGGATCAAGAAGTTCATGAAGAAAACTGGAAGAGGCATTGACTTCAAACCCAAACAGGGTATCACTTTTGACAAGTCCAAGATTGAATGCTTTAATTGTCAAAGAACTGGACACTTTGCAAGAGAATGCAAGTTTGCTAAATATCAGGCAAACAGAATGATTGAGAAACCCAAGCTTGAAATAAAGGAAATTCCTATTACTGAACCAAAACCAAAAGCTTTGGTTGCTCAAGAAAATCTATCAGAGGTTGACTGGAGTGCTGAATTTGATGATGAACCAGTAACCTACTCTATGGTCGCAGTGGAAGAGTTTGATTGGAGCACAGCTTTTGATGAGGAACCAGGATTTGCTGCTTTGGGATCAAGAGATGGTCTTGGAAGCTTTGACTGGAGCATGGAAAGTGAAGAAGAACCTGTTCTACTTGCCATGGTAGCTACTTCACCAAGTTCATCCACTATCTCTGAGGTATGTTCCAAATGCAACAACTTTTATCAAAAAGTGCTTAATGATTATGTAACTGAAAGAGATAATTGTAGAAGGGCTAGGTCGAGGTAGTGGTTATCAAATAACCTTGGAGTCAATGGAAGCCAAAATAATAACTCATGAAAATAATGAAATGGCTTGGGCAGAAAAATATGAGCAACAAGATTATCAATTAAAATTGAGTGAATGGAAGTTAGGATGTAAGATTTCTGAAATTGATAAGCTGACTAAAGAAAGGGATGAGTTGTTAGAGAAGTTTTCTAGTTGGAATGAATCTGGTCTTTCACATGTTAGTTTTGTTGAAAAACAGAAAAGAGCACACATTAAAACTGGTCTAGGATTTGGTATGGATTTTAGCAATACAGAAGAAAACTCACCTAGTGATAAGGAACAAATTGATTTAGAGGAGATAACCACTAGTGATGATGAACTCATTAGCTCAGAAGAAAACACATCTAGTAATGAGGAATCAATTAGTCAAACACCTCCTGAATTTAAGAAAGACAAGGGTTATCATGCAGTTCCTCCACCCACTGGTAGTTTTCACCCACTTAGGACAGATGTTTCTTGTTTTGGAGTAGACAGTTTAGAGTTTAGGAAAAAGCTTACTAGTCAATCTAATACAGGTCCATCTAATTCTGAATCCCAAAAAGAAACAGTAGAGAAACCTAAGGATGTTAATGTTAAGAGTTCAGCAGTACCTTTAGCTCAACGTACTGCTAGACATTCAGCAGTACCTTCAAGAAAAACTTTTCAAATACTGCTAACTCATTTTGGGATAGTTTTGGTCATTCACCAAAAAGACAGGATAGGTTTGGTCACAGAACTAAAGGAAGCAATTTTGGGATTATGGGTCAAAAATTATGTTTTGTTTGTTATAGTCCCGATCATTTGATTAAGGACTATGACTTTCATTCAGATTACTTAAGAAAATTCCCAAAGACCACATCTACCAACCACAAGCTAAGGGAGACTAAACCAGTTTGGAATCATTCACATAGGGTTAACCATAGTAATTTCTCAAAAGACTATAGGTACCCTCACCAGAAAAGACCTTTTTCAAAACCACCAGTACTCTCAAGCAACACTTTTCAAGGTACTGGTAAGACAAAGTTTTCTCAAGCAGTACCTTCTCAAAGTACTGCTAGATCCTCACCCAATCAAGGTACTGCTAGCACTTTTTGGAATGGAAGCCCTAGGAGATCCAATTACTATCAATCTAAAAGGCGTTACACCTCAAAAAGAGTATCTGGATCAAAGAAATCTAAACAAAAAGTTAAAACCAACTGGGTTAAGAAAGAAAGTACTGATGGGGAACAAATAGTACTTTCAGCAAGTAACGGTGAAAAAGGGAATTTTGGTGAAAAAGAAAAAGAGAATTTTGATGAAAAAGAGATTTTTGTTGAAAAACCAACACATGTTTTGAAACAAACGAAAATAATTGATCATGTGCTTAAAGTCAGTAATGTCTTGGGTTCCTAAAAATAACTAACTCTTTCATCTCTGTGCGGGCAACCCAGAAGAGAAGCTTAAAGATCATTTAATTGTTGATAGTGGTTGCTCTAGAAGCATGACAGGAGACAAAGAGATTCTGTCAGATTTTAGATCTTATTTTGGAGGAAGAGTTGCATTTGGGAATGATCCTAGTGCAGGTAGAATTACTAGAAAAGGAACCATCATGGCAGGAAGCATAGACTTTGAGAATGTTCGTTATGTGAAGGAGCTCAAGTTCAACCTTTTGTCAGGCTCTCAGATCTGTGATAAAAAGCACCCTGTGTTATTCACTGACACAAAATGTCTTATTCTTTCACCTGAGTTCAAGCTTGTTGATGATAACTTGGTAATTCTGAGAGTACCAAGAACCAATGATGTGTATAGTCTGGATATGAAGAGTCTTAACTCTTCTGAAAGAGCAACATGTTTAGTATCAAAGGCAACACTTGAAGAAGCACATCAATGGCATAGAAGATTAGGACATGTGAATTTCAAGAATATCAACAAGTTGGTTAAAGGCAATTTAGTTAGAGGTTTACCTTTCAAAACATACAAGAATGATCACTCATGTTTGGCGTGCAAGAAGGATAAACAACACAAAGCTTCATGCAAAAAGATTGAGGAAAGAATTATTAGAGATCCTTTAGAGTTGTTGCACATGGATCTATTTGGTCCTATTTCTGTTGCAATTTAAACAAGAAGAAGTACTGCTAAGTTGTAACAAATGATTGTAGTAGATTTAGTTGGGTCTTTTTCTTGGGATTTAAAGATGAAACCTTTGATGCTATTCATGATCTTATAATAGCCTTTGAAAACCAATTGAGACTCAAAGTAAGAGGTATTAGATGTGATAATGGGACTGAATTAAAAAACAAGATTATAGATGAATTTTGTGCTAAGAAAGGGATTAAGAGGGAGTTTAGCATTGCTAGAATTCCACAGCAGAATGGTGCTGCAGAAAGAAAGAACAGAACCTTGATAAAAGTAGCTAGAACAATGCTTGCAGATTCACAATTACCTATTCAATTTTGGGCTGAAGCTGTAAGTACTGCTTGCTATGTATTGAATAGAGTATCAATCACTAAACCTCAGATGAAGACACCTTATGAGTTGCTTAGGGGAAACAAACCTAACATACGTTTTATGAAGCCTTTTGGATGTCCTCTGACTATTCTCAATACTATTGATTCTTTGGGCAAATTTGATGGAAAGTCAGATGAAGGATATTTATTGGGATACTGTACAAATAAGAAAGGATTTAGAGTGTACAACAAGGTTACCAAAAAGGTTCAAGATTGTCTTCATGTTAAATTTTTAGAAGATCAAGAAAATCAAAAGGGTAAAGGTCCAGATTGGATGTTTGATCTTGATGTTTTGACTCCTTCTATGAACTATGTTCCTCTTAGAGAAGAAAATTAAATTGTTCACAAAGAAGAAGATTTTCAGTACATTGTTCATGAAGTCAATATTAGACCTGATGATGTTCCTGATGAAGAACCCATAATTATTGAGAAGGAGAAAAGTACTGATGAACCAAAATCCCCTTTGTCTGCCGAAGATCAAGCTATTCAAGATGAACTTAATAGGATGCTTTTTCAAGAAACAATAGAACAATCTTATGATGATGATCAAAGAAGAGCTTATGAAGCTGCAAAGAAAAAGGTAAGTCTACAGATTACTCTCAAAGTACTTTTGATCACAGTACTTTGGATCAAAGTACTGCTGCACCAATTGACAGTACTTCAGATGATTTGAATGATCCTAACATGCCTGGGTTAGAAGACACTGATGATGAATTAGATGATGAAGGTATTTTCTCAAATTCCAATGCAGAAGCTGATTTCACAAATTTGGGTGATGATCTTGAAGTTCCACAGACTCCTACTGTGACAATCCGTACTTTCAGGTCATTTCTCGACACCGTTCATGTTTCATTATTTCAACATTTTAGTAAACTTGGTTTACTTGTTTCAAATTCGCGTAACCTTGGAGGTTTAGCGGCGAATTCATGTTCATGACATCATGTACATTTCATATGGACTATGATTAGTCTACATTTCATTGACATCATGTGCATTTCATTAGTACATTCACGACATTTCATTTCACCCTTCAACGCGTAATTTTTACTTAATAATTTTTATCGCGTGAGTTTTATTTTGATATTTAACCCGTTACTTTCAAAAATGATCCCGAGGTATTTTTAAACTTACATTTAGTTTATAAAAACTATATTTTTAGTTTTCCTAGTGTTTCACATTCATTTGGTATTTTTATCGTAAAAGTTTAATTATTACGTCGTTTTCTTAAAAAAAAAATTTGACGATAATTATATTATCACCCGATTTTCACAAGGAAAGTATTTTTACAATTTTTATCACCTCATTACAATCTATTTTGAGCTATTAAAAACCTACTTGCACCAAAATTTTACCATTTACCTTACAAGAGTTATTTACTTACACATTTATACAAAAATCTTACAAATTATACTACAAGTAACAACATTTTAAAAAAAAAAAAATATATAAAGGGGAGACAACCCTCCCCCAAAACCGGCCAAGGGGGAGGGAGTCTCATAAATATGGTATGGTTCATGTTTTGGCAATAATTCACAATACATCAAAAGTCTTACTTAACTTTATCAATTCATTCATTCTACACATACTCAAAGTGTGAAAAACAAATAAACTCTCCTCTCTTTTGCTCTCAAGAAACCGGCCACATAGAGACACCAAAGGGATCAAGAAAATTTTGCAACTTCAAGTGTTTAAACAACCTAGATCATATCCTTTTTCATGGTTTTGAAATAAAAACCAAGGATATTTAAGTAAACCTTTGTTACCTACACCTCTTCATATCACTAGTAAGCATGTTTTTATCATCCTTATGTTTCCTTATCATTTTTATATGTTCCTTATCATTTTTGAAGCTCATATGCATGTATTGTGGTTTATACCATTTATTTCTTGATTTTAAGGTTTTATATACATATTAGTCATCCTATAATTATTCCCAAGTTAATCTTTGGTCTTGATGGTGATTAGGAACCCATGACACCCTAAGAAGGTGTATGGTAGGATTAGATTAGCTTCGGAGTTGATTTGAAGGGATTAGAATAGGTTTTGTCCGAGAAAAACTATTTTCGTAAACTCTATTTTAGGGTCTGTCCTTAAAACGTATTTCTGGAAAAACCCACTGATGGTACGACCTTTTGGCCTTGATAATTAGAAAATATACTTTAAAACGAATCCGTGGCCGCTTGAACGGATAAAAACGGAGTTATAACGAAGCCGTGGTGAATTTTTAAAGTTTGACGTCGAAACGTATATTTTTTCTGAAAATCAGCTTGCTGTTTCTGTACATTTCGGGTCAAAAACGAGCCTTAAGCTTCACAAATTATTTCGACTAGTCAAAAATATATTAGTTTACTTCGATACGAAGCTAAGGACATATTTTACGTAGAAAACGGATTTAAAACGACAAATATATGGCCGTTTTCATAAAGTTGCCGTAAATATTATTTCCTGAAAATTATATTATTTTTGACGTAACAAGTATTTCATTAGCTATATCGTCCATGTTTGCGGCAATTTTTTTAACTATGATGCAAAACTTTTTATAACAAAGAGTCTTCTAGTAAAATCAAGTTCATCGGCCATATTTTTCAAAACAAAAAGCCGTTTGTCAAGCGGAGTTATGGTTATTTATTTACGGATGTTCAAAGATTGGCCGAAACTCATTTTCTGCACAACATTAGCCAAAACCACCAACTTGAGCCTTGGATATCTTTATGATCGAGACCTTTTGGACGAAAACTCCTGAACTGAAACTTTTAGATATCGATACAAACTTTCCAAAACAGTCGAGTTCGTTCTCTAACGATCGACGTACACTATTTTACGACTAGTTTTCCAAAGCCATTTTTGGTAATTTCATGATTTTTCCGACGACATTGTTTTGCGTCGAAAAGTGGTAATTTCACCAAAAATCATTATAAAACCATTGTAGGATGACATTTTGACGTATAAACATGTAAAGTGATTTTTGAAGGGTCAAGACGTCAAAAGAGTATTTTTCGACGACGAATAATATTTTCAAAAACCCGTAAATGGTATAAATAACATACGAAGTGCATGCATAGCATTACATTGCAACTCATGACATATCATATCATTGATAATAGGTCCCGGTTGACGCTTTACATTATAAACCTCAGTGTACTCACTATTGCCGTTATTTCCAGTTTATCCAAGTGAGTTTCCATAGCCCCTACTTTTACTTGTTTTCATAACCGTTTTGGGGGAGATACATGCTCAATGATTTTTATTACATTCATGATTATTTGCAAACTACATGTTTATCTAAACTGAATGCTAGTCATACGAAGTAACATTATTGCCATACTTAGAATTTCTATGGTATATTCATTGAGCTAACGGTCTTGGTATATTCATTGGTCTAACGGTCTTGGTATATTCATTGGTCTAACGGTCTTGGTATATTCATTGGTCTAACGGTCTTGGTATATTCATTGGTCTAACGGTCTTGGTATACGATTATGGACTAACGGTCTTGGAACGATTTGAACATAAACTATATACATTCCGGCAGTGGGTTGTGAACACACAGGTTGCAAGTTTTGTATGGGCGGGACTTGGAACTGAGTGGATTCACAATGCCTTTGCTGCATAGACGATTTCGATACATTGAGTCATGCACTATTTTTGGTGAATTCATTTGACATCATATGTTTGGAACATAAACTACACACATTCTGGCAGTGGGTTGTGAACACACAGGTTGCAAGTTTTGTATGGGCGGGACTTGGAACTGAGTGGATTTACAATGCCTTTGCTACATAAACGATTTTGAAAGGCTTTACATTTCAAAACAAACTCTATGAACTCACTCAACCTTTGTGTTGACACTTTTAGCATGTTTTATCTCAGGTATCTAAGGCATTCACTTCATGGCATGCATTTGGACACCTCATGGAGTCGTGGTGACGACGCGTCTCACTTGGGTTTTACATACTTTAAAACATCGTTTGAATTGTAACAACTTATTTCCGCACAAGTTGATTTTCATTTGGGACCTACTTTGTAAACTCTGATTGTTTTATTAAATCAAACGATGTATTTTCCAAACGACACTTTAGGTCGTTCAATATAACTGTGATTGTGATGCTATGACAGTCAATCCCCAGGAATTCCATTCCGCTGCAAAACAGGTAATTTGGGGGTGTGACAGATTGGTATCAGAGCCAGGTTATAGAGAACTAGGTTGCATCATAGACCCTAGACTATAACTACGTTATCATAGCATCTCATCATTTCATCACAAGTACATGTTCACTTCACATGCGGTCATTATGTACATTTTTCGAGTTATTCACTTTCATTTCATAACGATTGTCACATGGATGCCCTTAAATACCCATCCCATTATTTTTCCCCATACTCTAACGTGGAGAATTCCTTGTCATTCCCTATCACAATTTTTATGTCAGCCGATTCATCATCGATAACGACGAATGCCGAGATAAAACTTTAAATAGGGCGAAGTCACTCTCACTCCTTTGTTCATCACTAACATGTCGAGTTACACGTTACTAACACATTAAGTCACTAAACCATCATACCTTGAAGCACTTACAACACCTCCTAACCCATCTTTTCGGAACCCGTCGATCATTTTTGAAACATAATCTCAAACTTATCATCACTTATCACATTTCTTTGGAGAGTTTATTATTAACATCGGATTTTGCTACGTCTCACATTTTCTCATGTTTTGAAGAAGATATGGCACCGAAGAAAGCTACAGTTGAAATGACCCAAGCGGCTATTCAGAAGTTAGTGAATGATAGCATTGCTAATGCTCTAAGAGTTGAAAGGGAAACGGTGGCTGCTGCTGTTGCTGAGGCCACGGCTGCTGCTGAAGCCGCTAGACTAGTCAGCTGCTCGTAATGCAGGAGGATCTGGGGTTAAGAAATGTTCGTACAAAGATTTCAAAAGTGGCGAACCCACCAAGTTTAGAGGGACGGAAGGAGCTACAGCAATGGTACGATGGTTTGAAAAATTGGAGTCGGTATTTTTGCTTAGTAACTGTCCGGATGACAGTAAGGTTATGTATGCTACAAGTACTTTGCTCGATGGAGCGTTGTCATGGTGGAATTCATACGCTCAACCGATTGGTATGGAGAATGCTTTTAAGCTTTCGTGGGAGGAATTCAAGAGCTTGGTGACTAAGAAGTTTTGTCCTCGAACAGAAATTAAAAAGTTGGAGACGGAGTTCTATGAACTAAAAACAATTGGGTATGATATCGACACTTACATTCGGAGATTCCAAGAATTGGCCGTGTTATGTCCATCTATGGTTTCGGATAATGAGAAGCTACTGGAGGCTTTCATTGATGGACTTCCTGAAATTATTCAAGGTGACGTGACTTCTTCTGACCCGCAAACGATTGAGGAAGCTATTCGATTGACTCAAAAGCTCATGGCCCAGGTAGTGAAGAGAGGCAAGTACACAAACACCAACCAAAACAACAACAACAACGGCGATAACCAACTCAACAACAACAAAAGGAAATGGGAAGACGACCAAGGAGATTATAACAACCACAACCACAACACTAACCATCATCAACAGCAGAAAAGAGGGCAAGAAACTGCGATGGTATATGTTGCTGCACCAATAGAAGGCAGAGGTTATGCTGGAACCTACCCACTATGTAATCGATGTAAGTATCATCACACGGGACTTTGTCCTGTTAAGTGCTACAAGTGTCAAAAACTAGGACACAATGCCAGGAATTGTAGAGGCAAGACCATAGTTACGTGCTTCGGATGTGGGGAGCAAGGACACTATCGAAGTCAATGTCCTCAAAACCAAGGTCAACAAGTCGAAGGTGCTCATGGGAATGTATATATGTTAGAAGGAGCTCGTCAAGGTATCAACGACGCGGAAGACTGAAGAAGTTCGGAAACTAACAGTCTTATTTCTCCTTATGTACTATGTCGTACCAAGTTTATGTCTAATCATCGTATCCGAAACTTTATAACTTAAAGATGTACTACTTTTGCTAAACCACTCGTTGTAACATATTCTCATCTATCGTACTTTATTTTCTTTCCGATTTGTTATCATTTACGAGGATTTTAATTCTTTTTACTTTAACTATCATTTTAGCGACACTTCTCCACGTCTTCTCTCCTCGATGTCATCACAACTTTAACCTCAGTTGACTCAACACCAATCAACATATGAGCCGATTAGTCCAAGTATTGCATAGTTACTCCTAAATTATACATAGCCTGATCACCTATGTCTAATTCAGGAAGAATCATGCAATGAAGGGAGTAGTAGTCTTATATGAGTAAGCAATCCCGTAATCGAGCCAAATTTTTCAAAAGATTTTCTTCAAACCACTTGTTTCCAGTTTGATCCGCGTGACAGTTCTTGTTTGATGAGTTGCAAAGATCGAGCTAGAAACAAGTTGTTACCTAAACCGATTTAGCCTAATCTCATGACAGTTCTTGTTTGATGAGTTGTGAGATTAAGTGAAAATCGGTTACCACAAAGTCTTTTGAGGGTTTTGCTCGGGAATGGGAAAGTTTGCTACCTCAAACCCTAAACCCGTTAGACCTAACAACGATTGAATTCAGGGACTGAATTCCTTTTTGGATGGGCGAATGTGACAATCCGTACTTTCAGGTCATTTCTCGACACCGTTCATGTTTCATTATTTCAACATTTTAGTAAACTTGGTTTACTTGTTTCAAATTCGCGTAACCTTGGAGGTTTAGCGGCGAATTCATGTTCATGACATCATGTACATTTCATATGGACTATGATTAGTCTACATTTCATTGACATCATGTGCATTTCATTAGTACATTCACGACATTTCATTTCACCCTTCAACGCGTAATTTTTACTTAATAATTTTTATCGCGTGAGTTTTATTTTGATATTTAACCCGTTACTTTCAAAAATGATCCCGAGGTATTTTTAAACTTACATTTAGTTTATAAAAACTATATTTTTAGTTTTCCTAGTGTTTCACATTCATTTGGTATTTTTATCGTAAAAGTTTAATTATTACGTCGTTTTCTTAAAAAAAAAAATTTGACGATAATTATATTATCACCCGATTTTCACAAGGAAAGTATTTTTACAATTTTTATCACCTCATTACAATCTATTTTGAGCTATTAAAAACCTACTTGCACCAAGATTTCACCATTTACCTTACAAGAGTATTTACTTACACATTTATACAAAAATCTTACAAATTACACAACAAATATCTACAAGTACATTTAAAAAAAAAAAAAAAAATATAAAGGGAGACAACCCTCCCCCAAAAACCGGCCAAGGGGGAGGGAGTCTCATAAATATGGTATGGTTCATGTTTTGGCAATAATTCACAATACATCAAAAGTCTTACTTAACTTTATCAATTCATTCATTCTACACATACTCAAAGTGTGAAAAACAAATAAACTCTCCTCTCTTTTGCTCTCAAGAAACCGGCCACATAGAGACACCAAAGGGATCAAGAAAATTTTGCAACTTCAAGTGTTTAAACAACCTAGATCATATCCTTTTTCATGGTTTTGAAATAAAAACCAAGGATATTTAAGTAAACCTTTGTTACCTACACCTCTTCATATCACTAGTAAGCATGTTTTTATCATCCTTATGTTTCCTTATCATTTTTATATGTTCCTTATCATTTTTGAAGCTCATATGCATGTATTGTGGTTTATACCATTTATTTCTTGATTTTAAGGTTTTATATACATATTAGTCATCCTATAATTATTCCCAAGTTAATCTTTGGTCTTGATGGTGATTAGGAACCCATGACACCCTAAGAAGGTGTATGGTAGGATTAGATTAGCTTCGGAGTTGATTTGAAGGGATTAGAATAGGTTTTGTCCGAGAAAAACTATTTTCGTAAACTCTATTTTAGGGTCTGTCCTTAAAACGTATTTCTGGAAAAACCCACTGATGGTACGACCTTTTGGCCTTGATAATTAGAAAATATACTTTAAAACGAATCCGTGGCCGCTTGAACGGATAAAAACGGAGTTATAACGAAGCCGTGGTGAATTTTTAAAGTTTGACGTCGAAACGTATATTTTTTCTGAAAATCAGCTTGCTGTTTCTGTACATTTCGGGTCAAAAACGAGCCTTAAGCTTCACAAATTATTTCGACTAGTCAAAAATATATTAGTTTACTTCGATACGAAGCTAAGGACATATTTTACGTAGAAAACGGATTTAAAACGACAAATATATGGCCGTTTTCATAAAGTTGCCGTAAATATTATTTCCTGAAAATTATATTATTTTTGACGTAACAAGTATTTCATTAGCTATATCGTCCATGTTTGCGGCAATTTTTTTAACTATGATGCAAAACTTTTTATAACAAAGAGTCTTCTAGTAAAATCAAGTTCATCGGCCATATTTTTCAAAACAAAAAGCCGTTTGTCAAGCGGAGTTATGGTTATTTATTTACGGATGTTCAAAGATTGGCCGAAACTCATTTTCTGCACAACATTAGCCAAAACCACCAACTTGAGCCTTGGATATCTTTATGATCGAGACCTTTTGAATAAAAACTCCTGAACTAAAATTTTTAGATATCGATACAAACTTTCCAAAACCGTCGAGTTCGTTCTCTAACGATCGACGTACACCGTTTTACGACTACTTTTCCAAAGCCATTTTTGTTAATTTCATGATTTTTCCGACGACATTGTTTTGCGTCGAAAAGTGGTAATTTCACCAAAAATCATTATAAAACCATTGTAGGATGACATTTTGACGTATAAACATGTAAAGTGATTTTTGAAGGGTCAAGACGTCAAAAGAGTATTTTTCGACGACGAGTAATATTTTCAAAAACCCGTAAATGGTATAAATAACATACGAAGTGCATGCATAGCATTACATTGCAACTCATGACATATCATATCATTGATAATAGGTCCCGGTTGACGCTTTACATTATAAACCTCAGTGTACTCACTATTGCCGTTATTTCCAGTTTATCCAAGTGAGTTTCCATAGCCCCTACTTTTACTTGTTTTCATAACCGTTTTGGGGGAGATACATGCTCAATGATTTTTATTACATTCATGATTATTTGCAAACTACATGTTTATCTAAACTGAATGCTAGTCATACGAAGTAACATTATTGCCATACTTAGAATTTCTATATCATATATTCATTGGTCTAACGGTCTTGGTATATTCATTGGTCTAACGGTCTTGGTATATTCATTGGTCTAACGGTCTTGGTATATTCATTGGTCTAACGGTCTTGGTATATTCATTGGTCTAACGGTCTTGGTATACGATTATGGACTAACGGTCTTGGAACGATTTGAACATAAACTATATACATTCCGGCAGTGGGTTGTGAACACACAGGTTGCAAGTTTTGTATGGGCGGGACTTGGAACTGAGTGGATTCACAATGCCTTTCTTTGCATAGACGATTTCGATACATTGAGTCATGCACTATTTTTGGTGAATTCATTTGACATCATATGTTTGGAACATAAACTACACACATTCTGGCAGTGGGTTGTGAACACACAGGTTGCAAGTTTTGTATGGGCGGGACTTGGAACTGAGTGGATTTACAATGCCTTTGCTACATAAACGATTTTGAAAGGCTTTACATTTCAAAACAAACTCTATGAACTCACTCAACCTTTGTGTTGACACTTTTAGCATGTTTTATCTCAGGTATCTAAGGCATTCACTTCATGGCATGCATTTGGACACCTCATGGAGTCGTGGTGACGACGCGTCTCACTTGGGTTTTACATACTTTAAAACATCGTTTGAATTGTAACAACTTATTTCCGCACAAGTTGATTTTCATTTGGGACCTACTTTGTAAACTCTGATTGTTTTATTAAATCAAACGATGTATTTTCCAAACGACACTTTAGGTCGTTCAATATAACTGTGATTGTGATGCTATGACAGTCAATCCCCAGGAATTCCATTCCGCTGCAAAACAGGTAATTTGGGGGTGTGACACCTACATTAAGAGTTCATAAAGATCATCCTACTGGTCAAATCATTAGACCTTCTACATCAGGTGTACTCACAAGAACCAAAGCTAAAGGTTTCTCTAAGCCGTATAATGCTTTACTTAGCTTTGTGTATAAACAAATCAGGATGAATCATAAGGATCAACAAACGTGTTTATTCACTTGTTTTATCTCTCAAGAAGAACCCAAGAATGTAGCTCAAGCATTAACTAAAGAGAGTTGGGTTGAAGCCATGCAGGAATAACTTCTTCAATTCAAACATCAAGAAGTTTGGTTACTATGTGATTTACCAGACGGAAAGAAAGTCATTGGTACAAGATGGGTCTTCAGAGTTAAAAGAGATGAAAGAGGGAATGTCATCAAGAATAAAGCAAGATTAGTTTCACAAGGATATAGACAAGAAGAAGGAGTGGACTATAATGAAGTGTTTGCTCCTGTAGCAAGGATTGAAGCCATTAGATTATTCCTGGCTTTTGCATCTTATATGGGCTTTCGTATTTATCAAATGGATGTCAAGAGTGCCTTTCTTTATGGTAAGATTACAGAGGAGGTTTATGTCAAACAACCTCCTGGTTCTGAGGATCCTGCACATCCAAACAAAGTCTACAAAGTTGTTAAGGCTCTGTATGGTCTTCATCAAGATCCTAGAGCTTGGTATGAAAGAATCTCCACTTTCTTATTGCAATATGGTTACAGGAGATGAGCAATTGATAAGAATTTGTTTATCAAGAGAGGCAAGAAGGATATCATGTTTGTTCAAGTTTATGTAGATGATATTATCTTTGGAGCTACAAAACAGTCTATGGTGAAAGAATTTGAGCGGCTCATGCAACAAGAATTTCAAATGAGTTCCATGGGTGAATTAACTTTATTTTTGGGACTTCAAGTTAAACAATCAAAGGCTGGAATTTTTATTAGTCAAGACAAGTATGTCACTGACATTCTTAAGAAGTTTAACTTTGATGCTATGAGGCCAGTCACCAAACCTATCAAAGCTATCAACTCATTAGGAAAAGATGAATATGGACAACCTGTGGATGTCGAGCTTTACAGATCAATGATTGGTTGTCTTATGTACTTAACTGCATCTAGACCTGATATCATGTTTGCTGTCTGTTTGTGTGCAAGATATCAAGTCTCACCCAAGGTCTCTCATCTGAATGCAGTCAAGAGGATTTTTAGTTATTTGAAACAACAACCTAAGTTAGGGTTGTAGTATCCAAAGGATTCACCTTTTCACTTGGAAGCTTTTTCAGACAGTGATTATGCAGGTGATAATTATGATAGAAGATCAACCACTGGAGGATGCCAGTATCTTGGAAGAAGATTAGTTTCATGGCAATGTCAAAAACAAACCATTGCAACAACATCATCCACTGAAGCAGAATATGTTGCTGCTGCAAGCTGTTGTGGACAAGTATTGTGGATGCAGAATCAACTTTTGGATTATGGATTCAATTTTAAGAATACTCCTATCAACATTGATAATGAGATTACAATTTGCATTGTGAAGAATCTTGTTTACCATTCCAAGACCAAGCACATTCATATTAGGCATCACTTTATTCGAGATTGTTATGAGCATAGGCTCATTAATGTTGTCAAGGTTCACACAGATGATAATGTAGCTGATCTACTCACAAAGGGCTTTGATGTTTCAAGATTCAATCATTTAGTGGTGAGTATTGGTATGATTAACTACTAAGCTACAACTAAGGCGAGGACTTATTAGTTAGTTAGATAGTCCTATGCATTGTTTGAGGGGAGGAAATACAATGCTTTTTGATGTTTTTGCCATTGTGAAGAAAAGGATGGAAAAGTACTACTTATTGTTTATCTAAAAGTACTGCTTATTGTTTATCTGAAAGTACTGCTCTGAAAGTACTGCTTTGGAAATACTGCTTACGTGGAAAGCACTGCAGTCTTGTCAACGTACTGTTCCAACGATCAAAAGATGGGGTAAAATTCAAACAACGGTAACTTTATTAATTGGGTTGTGATTTTTTCAAATCTTACCTATAAATAACTACCCTCCGATTTTCCCTCTCACTTTATACTTATCCATCCATATCTCTCATTAACATTCACTATTCATCGCACCATTTTATCTTATAACAACACTCAATGGCGAATCGTAACACAATTAGTAAGCATAATATAGTGGCTAACTTAGACAAGACACCCTCTAATGTCGCTTTTCATGACATAATTGATTTTCTCACTGGATCATCAATTAATTATGCTCTTTTGGTTGAACATGACATCATTGAGCCCTGGATTCAACAATTTTGGGAAACTACTAGATCTCATATGGAAGATGATGAATCCTACATTCAGGCTAAGGTTGTTGGGAAGATAGTTAGAGTTAGTGAAGCTTCGATTCGGGATGATTTATTGTTTGATGATGCAGAAGGGGGCATTCGTTTTGATAAACAAGTTCTCTGGGATACATTAAGGGATATTGGTTATGAAGGTTCTCTCACTGAAACAACTTTCAAGAAACCCTTATTTAGTCCACAATGGAAGTACCTTGTTCATGTATTGCTGCATTGCTTAAGTCCCAAGAGTACTTCATGGGGACAATTTGGTTCAAATATAGCATCAGCTTTAGTGGGTTTAGCTACCAATCACATATTTAATTTTTCCAGAATGATTTTAGAAGGTATGCTATCTCACATCTCCAATGGTTCACCATTCCTCATGTACCCTCTCTTTGTTCAAACCTTTTTGAACAAACAGCTTAAGGATGCGCCTAAACCCTTTAGCTTGCTACCAGTTGTAGTACTTCCACCTAAGGTTTTCACCTTCATGGCTAGAAAGAGTGGCAAATTCTATAGGAGGGCTACACCTTTAACAGCTCACGTAATGGAGATAGTACAAGCAGTTAGAGATGAAGCTGCTGAAAGTGAAGAGCATGAACCTTCTGTTTCACGAGAAGGTACTGCTTCTCAACGTACTGCTTCACCACAAGGTACTGCATCTCAACAAGATATTTCTCATGAAGATTCAGAACCAGATGTCAACCCACCATCATCTCCTAATGATTATACTTCCACAGATGGGTCACAAACATCTGGAGGAGATAAGGGAGATATGGCTTCTGAGGGTCAGGTTCTGGATAACTATGCTTTGACAAGGGAACTTTTGAGATTAAAGAAAGACTATGAATCTCAAGCTTTACAACTGATGAAGTTGAACAACAAGCTTAGAAGATTGAAGAAATTTGTCTGGCCTTTAGTTCAACATCACAGATTGTGGGCCAAATCTCAGAAGAAGAAAGGAAAGAAGTTTAAGAAGGTTTCCTGGGACAAAAAGGTTCACAAGCAGTCTTCATTCCAATTAGGGAGGAATTTGGAGCAAGAGAATTTGAATGAAGATGTTGAGCCTCATGCAGATTCTGATGCTCAAACTTATGAAGATGCTGACACTTTTGATGATTCACAAAAAGAAGCTAAAGAAACTGAGCAAACTGAGCCTCAAGGTACTGAGCCTCAAGGTACTGGACTTCAAAGTACTGGTGTACAAAGTACTGATGATCAAGGTGCTGGTGATCAAGGTACTGATCTTCAAGGAACTTATAGGCAAGAGCTCATTACACCAAGGATTCTTATTTTTGAAGAAGAAGCTGGTACTTCAATAGTCCTACATGAATGTTAGGAATTAGAAAATTCCATAGTGAAGTATCGGTCACCCCAAATGTAATCTAGCATAAGTTAGCTCGTAGACATTACGTTATTTACCATATTATTTAGTTTGCTTTTTAGTTTAGTTCAACACCGTGGAGGAAGGACAGGTCTTTACCCATTGTATACCTGATCCACAGGCCGTCAGGAGGTCGTTTATTTTGTAACCTATAAATACCCTCTACCTTGCAAGGTAGAGGGTTGGATGTTCATTAGGAATCTAACATTCAACAAGTTTCTCTTTCTAGAATATCCCATTCTCTCTCTCTAAAACATCTAATTCGCCTACTTGTGATTATGGTTTAGTGTGTTTGTGAAATCCAATATGTTACAAATGGTATCAAGAGCCATGGTTTGATCATCTCTTACATATCTTTGGATTTCTAGTGACTTTTAGGTGGTTTTAGAGTTTGAAAAAGTTTAGTGGTTTTTGCATCATTTGGATCATTTCTAGTGTTAAAGTTTGAATCTTGGTTGTAGTTTTGTGTTTAGAATCATTGTATGTGCTTGGGTTTTGATCTAGTAACCTTGAATCATCGTGGTTAGGTTGTTTTTGGATTGAAAAGTGTGTTTATGTGTTTTTTCTAGCTAGCGACTTAAGCCACGGATTGTTTTTCTAACTAGCGACTTGCTTTGTAAGTTGTTAGCGAGTTGTAGTTCTTAGCGAGTTGAGCCTAGCGACTTGTCTATTGAGACAAGCCGACAAACAGTACACTTAGTGGATTCTCCACTATGGGTAGCGACTTGGTGAAAGTTAGCGACTTGTACTTAATGTTGTTAGCAACTTGGTGTTAGCGATTTGGTGCCTAGCGAGTTGCTATTTAGCGACTTGACAACTTAGCAACTTGGGTTTTAGCGACTTACTGTCTTAATTTTGCTAGCGACTTGGATCTTAGCGAGTTGCTATATAGCGACTTGACTGTGTTTTAGCGACTTGGGATTATAGAGACTTGGTACTTAGCGACTTGGTTCAAGGATACTTAGCGACTTGGTTGATTCTTGTCTGTAATACGGTTTTCTCTTGATTTATTAAAATCCCGTGAAAGAATCTATTTCCCGGTTTAATCATAGGACTATAAAATCCCGTTTAATCTGTAAACATGTCTACCAACGTACCTACAATCATCTCCACTGTGGCTGAGGTCGTTCATGCAGAAGATACTCGTCAACCCAGAATGTCTTACATCACTGATCCTTTAATCACCAAAGTACTTGCACTCTATGATACCTCACAGAATAATGAAATAGGCTGCTACCCAGAATGCTCTACTGTGAATGATTCAGCAACTTATAATCAAAACAATTCTAATGAGTCACTCTTGATATTGACAAATGATGTAAGGCAAATGGAATGCAACATTAAGCCCTTTCAACTACTTCATCAGCATCTCAAACTACTCTTATCTACTACTATGGATCGAACAAGCAGTGCTATCCTTCGTCAGGACTTTCCCACTTTGACCAAAACTGTGTTACTCAACTTAGAACAACTGAGGTGTCAAATTACCAATGAACAGTTCTCAACTGATAAATCTAATGCAGCTCTTCAAGTAATCTTCAATCAATTTCAGCCACTTATCCGAGGGGAATATTCCTCAGATTTTGATGATGACATGACTGGAATCTCATTCAAAAAACACACTAGAATGGAAATCCATGAGTTCAGAAACACCTTTATTCAACTTATGGGTAATGTGGAAATTTACATTAAAGAAGCTACTAAAGAGAATGACAAGTTGAATGAAATGAATGGGTGTCAAGTGATGCTATGGGAAGATTGTGACAGGTCATGCAATAGATCAGTTGAACCAATGAATGATACCGAATGCAGAAGTTCAGTTGCAATTAAAGAGGATGAAGACAACTGTACTGATCTCAAAGACTCAGATTCAGAAAAGGTTTCATGTGATGAGGTACACTTAACTGATCAGAGTAATTCATATGTTAATGTACCTGACTCTAACTCTGAACATAATACTATGAAATCGATCTTAGTTGAGCCTGAATCTAAAACTATTAAAGCTAATGACATGATTGAAAAAAGGGTATATGATGAACTTTCAAACAAATACTCAATTCTTGAAAAATATTGTATTTCATTGGAAATTGAAATACAACAAAAAGATGAAAGCTTTTATGCAAAAAAATCTTGCATTAATCAGGAATTTCCAGAATTTCGAGAATTTTTTGAAATTAATCAATTGAAAACCCAGATTCAGGACAAAGATTCAACTATATGCAATCTGAAATTACTACTCTCAGATGTGCAGAAGTATGACTGTCATGAGATGAGTGATACCCTTGAATCTAGAAATGCTGAACTAGCTCTATGTGTGTCCAACTTATTAAGAGAAAATGACTCATTAAGAAAGAACTTAGAGGAGACCAATTCCAAGTTGATCAATCAATCTAACATCTTGTTGAAAGAAATTGATGACCTCAAAGCCGAAATTCAGGATAAGAATTTCAATATTGTTGCCTTAAAAAATGAGCTTAGGAAATCTATTGGAAATAGGGTGAACACTAAGTTTGCAAAACCATCAACTTTGGGAAAATCAACTGTTCAGAACCACTCTATACATAAAGTAGTTAAGCAGCCTAATGCCTTTAGAACTGAAAGAGTTAAACCATCGAAATCTAGGCTGGCCTCCCAAGTTGATGAGAATGTTGTTTTGACAAAACCAGTCACTTCATTGCTTCGTTCCAATGTGATGAATCTCAAACCCCAGGTTAATGTTCAAAGCTCAAAGTTCAGAAATACTAGAAGTATGACTAGTTCTCATAAGAAACATCACTTGGCTGATCAATCCCCTAAGAAACATACTAATCACAAAAGGACTAATAGTTAAAACAAGGAAGTGCACAGATACAAATCTACTAGTAGCTGCTTCAAATGGATTCCCACTGGCAGATTATTTAAGTATACAGAATCCAAACGGACTTACATACCTAGATCTTGCCTTAAGTGGATGCCCACAGGAAAACTCTTCAAGTATATTGAGCCTAAAAGGATATCTAATAATGATACGTCTATGTTAAACTATGATACATCCAATAGTGAGATTATTCATGTCACTAACCCGCCCATTTGCAATTCTACATGTGCTTCTAGTACAATGTGCTCTCAGTCTTTTTCAGGTACAATGCTCAATTCAATCAGGAACTTCATGACTTGGTTTCCATCAGAAATGAATATAGCTCATTCCAGAGCTATAGCATGCCAGAATTGATGTACCTCTTACTTTGACTCCTATTCATCTTGAATCAGGACTCGCTATTTTAAATCTGTGTACAAATCAAGTTTTTTTTAAAAAAAAAAAAGAAAAAAAATTAATTAAAATCTTTTTTTCCAGAAACATTTCATACATTTTATACATTTTGGTTTAATATTTTTTTTAAATATTTCATTCTTTTAAGTTCAATATTTTAGTAGTTTTTCTCAATCTAATAAAATATATATTATTTGTTATCGATAACATCTACGATCCTAGAAATGTCATTCAATAATGATACGGGATCTTAGATGAAGTTCGAACAACTGATATATTCTTATTTTAAATGGGTGGGTTAAAATCAATCAATGTTCTTTGGTGACATTGATTGAGGGGGAGAATTTTTCAAGATATCTTGTTTATATCTGAGCCAGTGTTGGTTATGTTTTGTGCTCAAATGTAGGTTGTTAGTTTGCTTATCCATTATGTCAGTTTGATTATCTTATTATATTATCTCTGTATGCTATCTGTGCTAGCTTGCAATCTGATAAATTCATGAAACTGATGAGTTTGTAATACATAATGTGACAAGATAGCAACTTGGTTTGGTAAATTTGAGGTTAGAGACTTACTTTGTAATGTCTTAGCGACTTATTAAGATTCTAGGATAGCGAGTTGCTAACCTCTCACAAAATACAGGGACTAAATGTGACAACTTGGTATTCTTGCTTAAACCCTTCCCTATACCCTAGCGACTTGCCGTTTATTTTTTCATAGATATTATTTTCTTTTTTTTCTTCTCTCTCTCGCGTACTCTTATCATCCTAGCGACTTGAGTGTGGTAAGGCCATATTGATCTGCTTCTCGTCTTTGAATATGTAGAATGTATGCATTTCCTAACTCTTTTTCCCTTAACAGATTCCACGGATTTTAATTCTCGTCTCTTGATTCCCTCATATAGGTTTGTTATTGGATTTGTTGAAAGGAACAACTGAGATATATTTGTTAATGGATTCAGGGTAGTTTGAATGCACTAGGGTTGATTCTAAACTCTCATGATTACATTTATTAATGAATGTGTGAGCGTTTTTTTTGTGATTCGAGTTTGGTTGTGTTTCTGAAATTGTTTGTGTGTATGGATTAACTGAAAGTGTTCCTGATAGTGGTTGCAGTGTGTTGAATGGATTGCAATGATTATGAGAATAATATGCTTGTGTTCTTTATAGTGAATTATCTGCTTTGATAACGTTCTTGGTAGCGAGTTAGTGTAATAATTCTTTGTGGCGAGTTGCTACTCCTGAATACAGTCAAGTTAGCGACTTAGTGAACTGACTTGTAGCGACTTAGCAGTATTGCTGTTGGTGGCGACTTGTCTTTACAAGTTAGCGATTTAGTAAAGTTAGCGACTTAGTGAACTGATTTGTAGTGACTTAGCAGAATTACTGTTGATGGCGACTTGTATTTACAAGTTAGCGTCTTAGTAAGTTTTCATGTAACGACTTAGCCTGGTTTAGCGACTTGTACATTTTCGATTAGCGACTTAATTGGTTTATTTTTCATATGGCGACTAGGGTTATTAAAATGTTTTAAGGCAACTTGCTAGGATAATCTCATGCTTACAATCCTGATTCAGGATTTCCTGTAGCAACTTGTATTGACAACTTACTTTTTGTGACCTGCTATAACATTTCTGTTTGAGCAAATTGTACGTGGATTATCTTGTAGCAACATAATATCACAACTTGTTTCATACAAACTGTTATATCATTTCCACACTTGTATCTTGTCTCATGATATTATTTCTTAGCAAATATGCTTTGTAAATATTTTAATTCCAAAACAACTCATCTCGTGAAATCTATATAAAATGGAGTCCTTATCCTTATACTCTCGCTTATGCCACTCAATCAATCACTATTTTCTTATGGGAACCCTGTCAGAACTTCTAAGTTTGTGTGTTTATGTCATAAGGATGTGTTCAATGTTGTCTTGACTAACCACTTATAATCTAACGTGTTCCCTATCACTGTTGTTGGTTGTGTATATCTTCAGATCTTCAATGGCAATCACTACCTCAGCTGAAAACATTACTTCTTCTGCACCACCCAATGTTCTCTCAGACGAAGAAATCCTTCCTAAAAGTCAATGGGCAGAAATTGGAAAAAGTAACTGTTATGTGGACTTACAAAAGTTGCAACAAAATCCTACCCTCAAAGTGTCTATTGATATCCTCAAAAACACTAACTTCTTCGGTGCACTAACAAAGCAATGCACAATTCCCACCATTTACATACAACAATTCTGGAACACCCTTGAATGGAACAAAATCACAGCTAAATATTCCTGCAAACTGGATAATAGGGAATTTGAGATAAATCCGGACATTCTTAGCAAGGCTCTAGGAATCACTCCCTGCAACCCCAACATACGATCTGAAACTCCACCTAGTGCTGACGATCTAATAGTCTTTCTAATTGGTTTGGGGTACCAGACTAGCATTACAAGGGCTTCTGACATCATCACCGGACACATGTATCAACCCTGGAGAGCAATGACAACAGTTCTCAACTTATGCTTATCTGGCAAAACATCAGGGTTTGATAAAGTGAGAATTCCCATCTTGCAAATCCTATGGGGTATCATCAATGGTGTGAATGTGAATGTCTCAGAACGTATCTGGGAAGAATTTTCGCTGTCAATGAACACATTCATATCTGATAGAACAAACTTTCAGAATAAAGCTCAGGGACGAAAGAAACAGAACAAACTTGTGATTCCTAGCATTAGATTTTCGAAGCTTGTTATCCAGTACCTGCAACAGATTCACAACTTCTACCCTAGGATTGAATCAGAACTGCACAATGCTGAGGATGAATTTGTTCTAGGAAATCTCAGATATATTTCCAGTGGGGTCAATAAAGAGGTCTTTGGATTGCAAATTCCTGAATCTCTTCTTACTGAAGATATTAAAAGGACGGATAATTTCAAACTATTCATGAAAAGGGTTTCCAGATCCAGTGATGATGTTGATGTCTCTCCCACTCAACCACAACCCAAAGCTGCTAAGTCTGGTTCTGGCTCAAAGACTTCAAAGCTCTCATATGCTGCTCTACCAAAAAGAAGAAGTGAAAAATCACAAACTTCTGACAGACCCACCCAGAAGCAGAAAAGAAAGAAGAAGGAAGGGGAAAAAGTAAACTTTGAGGAAACTGAGGTCTCCAGGGGTGATATGAGGTTGACTGATGAAGATGATGCCGCTCTGCAACTTGGAATCAAGCAAAGTCTAGAAAGTCAGAACGTGAGTACAACAATTGGAGGTATTGTGTTCAGAGAACCTGCACCAGAGCCGAGGCATTCAACTCCTATCACTCAAGATAAAGGAAAAGGGATTGTTAGTGTTGATACTGAACAAGCCGTACACATGCTTCTAACAATCTCATCGTCTCCAACAAGTACCACCAATCAATATGAATTGAAGAGAAGAACTGAATCCTCTTCAGCTAAAGAACAATCTGGGTTTGTAAAAGTGCCTGAAACATTAAAAGAACCTCCTGCATCAAGTGATACCCAGTCTGATCAGAATGTTGATGACTTGTTGTATAAAGACTCGCAGGAGAATCTTGAGTCAAGATCTGATGAGACCATGCACTTGGATGAACCAAATCTGTCTACCGGTTCTCTATCTTCATTGAAGAACCTAGATACAGACATCACTTTCGGTGATCAATTCTTAAATGACAAACCCATAGATGCTGAGTCTTCTAAGCAAGATAATGATAAAGAGGATGCAAAATCCATGTTTACTGTCAATATTCAGCAAGACACATCAACCATTCCACCTATGTCAGCATCTTCACTTGCAACCGCACTTTCACCTCCCAAACCTGCTCAAGCAACCGCACTTCCACCACCTGAATCTGCAAAGAATCTATCCCTTGAACCAGTGGTTACAGTTGATGAAATGGAAACTCCACCAGCTTCACCGGCTCAAATACTTACATGTGATCAATTGCTCGACAAAGCAATAAAAAGAATTGAAGCTCTTGAGAGACAACTACCTAAATCTGTTGATTCCCTTGTGGATCGTGTCTATAGGTTGGAACACCTCAACTTTGATGAAGGGGTTGCAGACGCCATTGAAGGTGAAGTTAGGGATGCGGTGGAATGGGCAATGGAAGCTCCATTGCTTAGACGGTTCAAAGATCTACCTATTGCAGATATGAGAGCTGTACTTTCAGATAAGATGTATGAAGCTGACGAGCATAAGCATGAGGTCCATAAGAAGCTATTTGAGGCTCTCGAAGAATCAATTAAGCACGACAATCATGAACAGTTTTTGATAGACATTGGAGAAAGAGAAGCAAAGAAGAAAAGGAGGACCATAGTGTTGGAAACATTGCGTAAAGGTACTAAAGATCCTCCTCCACCTCCATCTCCAACTGGGGGTGCTGGAACTTCTGGAGCTGGTGGATCTTCTAAGACAACCTCTACACCTCCACCACCACCATCATCACCACCAAAGCCTCCCAATCAACCCAGTTGATTCGGAAATCAAGGAACGCAGAAGAAATCATCAGCTTGGACCACGGTTGATTCAAGATTCACTTCTACAGTCTCCTCTATTCCTGAAGATCAATTGGTTCATGAAGTGTCGCATGTTATGACAGATTCAGAATCTGATGACGATGATGATGCTTCCACCAAGTTTATCCCTAAGATGTCTGAAGATGATTGGTTTGACACATACATGGCAGGAGAACGCTCTAACCCATCTAGAGTTGCACCTTCTAAAGACACCATTCGAAGTTGGCTCACTGAAGAGAGACCTCATACTCCAGAACCCTCGTGGTCCATCTCAGAGACAGACACGATGATCCCTGACAACAACTGGGCTTCAACTATTTCTACCAACTATGAAAGCCCAGATGAAGAATCTCTTCTTCATGCTACTGGTGATATGGGCAGCTTCATTAAGTGGTTCTGTGAACAGAAGGGAATCTCGTCAATCACTCCAAAGGACCTTGAAGGACAAGCTTTTGAAATTGTGAAGGTCTTTCACTCTGATGCCAATCATCTCCAATATCATATTGAAGAGTTCCACAAGATGATAAGTGATCAAGTCAGTGATCAGATTAGTCGTTTCAATGTGAACAAGCCTCTTCCTCTCGGTGGTGAACCTGGACAAATGACCATTCAGTCTGAATTCTTCTTCAACCGAGACTTGGATTATCTGTGTGCTCGCTCTACTGAAAGAAGACCAACTCTATCGATTTCATAGATGAAAGTTGCAACCTACTCTGATCAGGGACTTGAACAGATAGTTCCTAATCAATTCTGGACTGACAACGAACAAAAGTATGACATCGAAGCCTCATATGGTATCTCTCACTGGTGGTACAAAAAGAAGAAATTCTACATCGAGAGACATGGTGCTGATAAAAGACGCAAAGATGTTCGATCCAAGCTGAAAATATTAAGTGTTGTACGAGTAGAGGTATTCCCAATCTATGGCTATGAGTATTTGAAGAAGATCGTCCTTAAAAGAGCAGACTTGAAAGAGTATGTTATTGAAGAAAACGACTTCAAACATCTGCTGCCAAATGACTTCGAAGATCTCTATCTCTTGAATCTCCAAGGACACCTTGAACATTTGCCTATCCGTGAGAAAAAGGCTCTCTCTGCTGCTGTCAACCTTTGGATCAGGGGGTTAGTCATTCGAAAAAGGGATGAGGACTTTCAGCTTGGGATGGAAAGCTACCAGACTCGAGTCAACTTAACAAGGCCGCAGTGGGATGCCTCAGGAAATGAATTTCGTCATGACTATAGAGTGCTTGACACACCCAGAGCCGTCCTATTCCATGACAGATATGGGACTCGGATGCTGATGAGATTGTGCGAGCTCTACAAATTCAGTGATGGTACTCTCAAGATGGTCGAAGAAGAACTGAACACCAGAGTGAAAGAAATCAGAGTTGATCTGAAGCCGTGGAACAAGACTAAATTCTGGACTGATGATGACTTAAAGCGGTGTGAAGATTTCATTGCTGCAATCAGGCGAAGACTCAAGACTCGAAGGATCTTCCGCAACCTTGAAAGTTTTGTTGGTGGTTGACTTTGTGATGGTCATTACAAGCTGCTTCAAAGAACTGAATGAGGACATCTTCTGGAAGTAGTTTCTGTACTGTATTATATATGTGTTTAATGTGGTGTACAAACTATGAACAACTATAATGCATGTAATAGTGTTAGGTTATGTCCTGTGGTTTCCCTTTGTGTCTAAAAAGGGAACCTCAGTGTTGTCCACTTCTTATCATATAAAATTGGACACATTTTTCTCCAAAAAATGTTTTATCTCGCACATAGTTAAATCACTTGAGATCCAAAGTCTCAAAGGATTTGAAATTTTTGATCGAGGGAGAAAATGTGATATAAATATGAAAGATGATAAAAGATGACCAATTTTTATCTCAAAAGTGCATACTGCTCTCTAATATGTGCTAAAACATTTTCGAATCTCGAAGCATATATTAAGGGGGAACATTTCTAATGAAAATAAACTATCAAGGTACAAAGGTTTCAGTGTTTTATCATAAGTACCTTGATTGAGTTTTAAAGGTTTTCTCTATGACATTCGTGATCGTGGAAGTACTTTAAAGAACTCCTGCCTCTAGGTGATAAAATGATTTCAAATATCCAAAGCACATATTGAGGGGGAGGATTTACCAAAGAAAATCAAATGGCTTTTTCCACAGTAATTGTGATCAAGAAATTAATTCCTTCAAAGAACTCTTGCCTCCATGTGCTAAACAATTTCAAAATCATATGCACATGTTGAGGGGGAGCATTTCTAAAAGATCAAAAACAATTAAGGTACAAAATGCTTTGATCTCGTATCACAAGTACCTTGATTGATTTTCCAAATGATTTTTCAATTGGTTTCATGGAATAATGAACAATACCAAAAGACCGACCAATTTACTTTATGCATGGAGTTATAAGGATGGTTAGGTTAGGTATTCGTTCCCACGATCCGCCAGAACCGGAGGGATCTACCCAGGGACAATCCACTAGATAGTGTAGAAGTCCTTAGGTATATTGAAAAAAGGAGAAAAATGAGATATGGGAAGAGTGCGGACTGAGACTGAGCTAGTACTGGAATAAACCCAACAAGGTTCTAGTAATGAAGTCTCGGTAAGCACTGAAGGGGTTGAAGAATGAAAAAGAATTGAATGTGAAAAAGGGTGAAAAGAAATAGCCCTCCATTTATTCAACCTTAGGGCAGAAACCGGGTTCAATTCATATACTACTGGTTGTTACCAAGGTAACATCGGTATTGAAGACAAGACGTCATGGACCCAGTGACGCACTGCACTTCAACCTTCCCAAGCTACTCAAGTCCCTCTTAAAAGGGCTTGTTTCATTCTCACGGGGAACCTACATAATCTATCGACTGTCTCTTAGAGATTGTTGATATTGAAGAAGGAGACCCTCTCCCTAGTCTCCGATATAGGATCCAAATATGCACAAATTGAGTCTAGAGCCACGAGATCATCTTATAAATCTCTTTAGGACACTTTCAATGAAGACTCTCTGTTTCACACAATGTGGAAAGAGAGATTATATCTTATGAGTCCTACGCATTATCCTTGTGGTATTGCCAGAACATCTAAGTGATATGCATTCATATTCACGATGAAGATGGAAAGCCTTCTGGAGCCAACATCAAACAAGCTCCTGGTATGTGACATGTGAGATCTATCCAATAGATCAACCATGTGACAACTGGACAAAAACAATGGAGAGATTCAATCTTTTGAATCAATCTTGGTTCAGGTTATGGATTGACGGATACCTTTGAAAAACCGGTCGTTGTGCTTAAAAACTCTTTTCTTTAGTACATCGACTGTGTACTTATTTCTCAAAATAAAAGGTGTTTATGATTGATAATTGATTTTCATTAAAACCTTCGTTGTATTGCAAAAACAATTTCTATTGAGCAATACACGATTGTTTTTCAAATCTCTTTTCATCAATCAGTGAATCTCGTTTCGCTGGTTCACTCACTCCATGTTGTCTTCTTTGAGACGTTCCGGTTTGAGAACAGCTAGAGCAGCTGCGAAACCCTGTCATGGAAATTCTTCGGAATTATACCTGATCACAGGCAGTACTTGTACTGATCAACGGGGAACCGTGGGCCGTGTACCTCAATTCAAAGAAAGTGATCAAAGACACTGTCGTGCGCTTTATTGCTAACTGTCTTATGCAGGTACACCCCGACATTTGCAGTTGATCAGAATGAAGCGGTCAATCCATAGCCGCATGCTCACACAACACATTCATATCTAAAGAAATCATGATTAGTGCATCAATGACTCTGATATTTTCACTCCATGCTTCTGCTACGCTGCTGCCAATATCATGAATCAACGAAAGCTTCCGCTACCCTGATAAGAAGAAATCATGATCCAGAATGTGAGCATGTCAGTCCAAATGTCACAACATCATATGCTGGCAACACAACAATGGGTGATGCTGAGATTTGCAGTGGCTGATGATCTCTAGTAATGCTAAAAAGGTCATCATGGTGGATCAGCTCAACAACCTCCACGAAACATACATCGTAGTTCAACAATGATGAAATAACCACAGAAGCACATAGTATGAATACTTTGATGAAGAAAAGTCTGCGAGCTCAAGACTGAAGATTAAATAGAATGCTAGGATTCAAAATGTAAAACATGGGGTGACCTCCCTTAGGGGGAGATTGTTAGGAATTAGAAAATCCAATAGTGAAGTATCAGTCACCCCAAATGTAATCTAGCATAAGTTAGCTCGTAGACATTACGTTATTTACCATATTATTTAGTTTGATTTTTAGTTTAGTTCAACACCGTGGAGGAAGGACGGGTCTTTACCCATTGTATACCTGATCCACAGGCCGTCAGGAGGTCGTTTATTTTGTAACCTATAAATACCCTCTGCCTTGCAAGGTAGAGGGTTGGATGTTCATTAGGAATCTAACATTCCACAAGTTTCTCTTTCTAGAATATCCCATTCTCTCACTAAAACTTCTAATTCGCCTACTTGTGATTATGGTTTAGTGTGTTTGTGAAATCCAATATGTTACAAAGAATAAGCTGATACACCCAAAGTAGAACACACTGCTAGTGATGATGAAACTGTTGCTCAGATATTGTAAAATTTGTCAAGACCAAGAGGTGTTAGTATCCCTGGAGTTGAAGAACAACCTCAAGCTTCTCAACCTGCTTTAGATCCAAAGGATAAACGAAAAGGCAAATGGGTTGAAACAAAGAAGAAAAAGAAGCTTACTTTGGTAGAATTGAGAGCTATTAAAGTAGCTAAGAATGAAGAAGCTGCTAGAAAGTTTCAAGCTGAGTTAGATGCTTAAATACCAGAAAAGCAACCTGTTCCTATTCTACCAAGAAGACCAAGTATTGCTAAAGAAAGGAATGCTATGATGGCTTATCTGAAGGGTAGAGGATATACAAGATTACAAAGGTTGAAGTATATAGAGATGAAAGATCTATATGATGCTGTTAGAGAAGCATATCAAAAGGAAGTTGCTGGGATTATTCGATTTGATGATGAAAAACAGAATGAGGATGCAAGAAAAAGAAGCTTAAAAAGAAAGAGAACAACTGGTGATGAACAACCATCAAAGAAGATAGAATTGAGAACAGTCTGAGTTGATGAGTTGAGTAATTACTTAAGAGTTGTAGATTTTGAGCATTCTAAATCTAAAGAAGTTCGATAAAGAAGTCAAAGATGTCTACTTTTGAAGTTGTAGAAGCAAAGGATGGAGATTACCTTATGTTTCATAGAGAAGATGAAAGTTTTAGAGTATTTAATCTGCTATGGGATATATTACACATAATAGATAGAGAGGATCTGTTTCACCTATATCAACTAGTGCAAGAGTATTTTGAGCATATTCCATCAAATGGAGTTGGCTTAGTCTTGCTGGGAGATCTGATAACCATCTGGGAGATAGAAGAGACAAGCACTAATGAAATCTGGAATAACCAAGAAGTTTGGTAGCTGGATATTCTTTGAAGAATCAGGAGTGCATGTTTTGGAGTTAGAAGATGGGACCATGATTCATACGTGCTTGAAAAAGAAGATATCCACTTACAACAGATCTTATGAGAAGAATGCTAGATCATGGTATTGAGGTTGAAGAGAGAATGAAACAGACCCTTATGGTCATTGAATTATTTATCAAATGGACAACTATGGTGATGATGATGCATAAATCTGGTATGGTTCTTAAATATATACAGTTGATGGTGAGGAATTACTTAAGAGTTGTAGATTTTGAGCATCCTAAATCTAAAGAAGTTGCAGATAAAGTCAAAGATGTCTACTTTTGAAGTTGTAGAAGCAAAGGATGGAGATTACCTTATGTTTCATAGAGAAGATGAAAGTTTTAGAGTATTTAATCTGCTATGGGATATATTACACATAATAGATAGAGAGGATCTGTTTCACCTATATCAACTAGTGCAAGAGTATTTTGAGCATATTCCATCAAATGGAGTTGGCTTAGTCTTGCTGGGAGATCTGATAAACATCTAGGAGATAGAAGAGACAAGCACTAATGAAATCTGGAATAACGAAGTTTGGTAGGCTGGAGATTCTTTGAAGAATCAGGAGTGCATGTTTTGGAGTTAGAAGATGGGACCATGATTCATACGTAGCAGAAAGAAGATATCCACTTACAACAGATCTTATGAGAAGAATGCTAGATCATGGTATTGAGGTTGAAGAGGAGAATGAAACAGCCCTTATGGTCATTGAATTATTTATCAAATGGACAACTATGGTGATGATGATGCATAAATACTGGTATGGTTCTTAAATATATACAGTTGATGAGCTGAGGAATTACTTAAGAGTTGTAGATTTTGAGCATCCTAAATCTAAAGAAGTTGATAAAGAAGTCAAAGATGTCTACTTTTGAAGTTGTAGAAGCAAAGGATGGAGATTACCTTATGTTTCATAGAGAAGATGAAAGTTTTAGAGTATTTAATCTGCTATGGGATATATTACACATAATAGATAGAGAGGATCTGTTTCACCTATATCAACTAGTGCAAGAGTATTTTGAGCATATTCCATCAAATGGAGTTGGCTTAGTCTTCTTTGGGAGATCTGATAACCATCTGGGAGATAGAAGAGACAAGCACTAATGAAATCTGGAATAACCAAGAAGTTTGGTAGCTGGATATTCTTTGAAGAATCAGGAGTGCATGTTTTGGAGTTAGAAGATGGGACCATGATTCATACGTAGCAGAAAGAAGATATCCACTTACAACAGATCTTATGAGAAGAATGCTAGATCATGGTATTGAGGTTGAAGAGGAGAAAGAAGACCCTTATGGTCATTGAATTATTTATCAAATGGACAACTATGGCTGATGATGATGCATAAATACTGGTATGGTTCTTAAATATATACAGTTGATGAGCTGAGGAATTACTTAAGAGTTGTAGATTTTGAGCATCCTAAATCTAAAGAAGTTGCAGTAAAGAAGTCAAAGATGTCTACTTTTGAAGTTGTAAAATCAAAGGATGGAGATTACCTTATGTTTCATAGAGAAGATGAAAGTTTTAGAGTATTTAATCTGCTATGGGATATATTACACATAATAGATAGAGAGGATCTGTTTCACCTATATCAACTAGTGCAAGAGTATTTTGAGCATATTCCATCAAATGGAGTTGGCTTAGTCTTGCTGGGAGATCTGATAACCATCTGGGAGATAGAAGAGACAAGCACTAATGAAATCTGGAATAACCAAGAAGTTTGGTAGCTGGAGATTCTTTGAAGAATCAGGAGTGCATGTTTTGGAGTTAGAAGATGGGACCATGATTCATACGTAGCAGAAAGAAGATATCCACTTACAGAGATCTTATGAGAAGAATGCTAGATCATGGTATTGAGGTTGAAGAGGAGAATGAAACAGCCCTTATGGTCATTGAATTATTTATCAAATGGACAACTATGGCTGATGATGATGCATAAATACTGGTATGGTTCTTAAATATATACAGTTGATGAGTGAGGTTACTTAAGAGTTGTAGATTTTGAGCATCCTAAATCTAAAGTTGCAGTAAAGAAGTCAAAGATGTCTACTTTTGAAGTTGTAAAATCAAAGGATGGAGATTACCTTATGTTTCATAGAGAAGATGAAAGTTTTAGAGTATTTAATCTGCTATGGGATATATTACATATGATAGATAGAGAGGATCTGTTTCACCTATATCAACTAGTGCAAGAGTATTTTGAGCATATTCCATCAAATGGAGTTGGCTTAGTCTTGCTTGGGAATCTGATAACCATCTGGGATATAGAAGAGACAAGCACTAATGAAATCTGGAATAACCAAGAAGTTTGGTAGCTGGATATTCTTTGAAGAATCAGGAGTGCATGTTTTGGAGTTAGAAGATGGGACCATGATTCATACGTAGAAAAGAAGATATCCACTTACAACAGATCTTATGAGAAGAATGCTAGATCATGGTATTGAGGTTGAAGAGGAGAATGAAACAGCCCTTATGGTCATTGAATTATTTATCAAATGGACAACTATGGCTGATGATGATGCATAAATACTGGTATGGTTCTTAAATATATACAGTTGATGAGCTGAGGAATTACTTAAGAGTTGTTGATTTTGAGCATCCTAAATCTAAAGAGTTGCAGATAAAGAAGTCAAAGATGTCTACTTTTGAAGTTGTAAAATCAAAGGATGGAGATTACCTTATGTTTCATAGAGAAGATGAAAGTTTTAGAGTATTTAATCTGCTATGGGATATATTACACATAATAGATAGAGAGGATCTGTTTCACCTATATCAACTAGTGCAAGAGTATTTTGAGCATATTCCATCAAATGGAGTTGGCTTAGTCTTGCTGGGAGATCTGATAAACATCTAGGAGATAGAAGAGACAAGCACTAATGAAATCTGGAATAACCAAGAAGTTTGGTAGCTGGAGATTCTTTGAAGAATCAGGAGTGCATGTTTTGGAGTTAGAAGATGGGACCATGATTCATACGTGCTTGAAAAGAAGATATCCACTTACAACAGATCTTATGAGAAGAATGCTAGATCATGGTATTGAGGTTGAAGAGGAGAATGAAACAGCCCTTATGGTCATTGAATTATTTATCAAATGGACAACTATGGCTGATGATGATGCATAAATACTGGTATGGTTCTTAAATATATACAGTTGATGAGCTGAGGAATTACTTAAGAGTTGTAGATTTTGAGCATCCTAAATCTAAAGAAGTTGCAGTAAAGAAGTCAAAGATGTCTACTTTTGAAGTTGTAAAATCAAAGGATGGAGATTACCTTATGTTTCATAGAGAAGATGAAAGTTTTAGAGTATTTAATCTGCTATGGGATATATTACACATAATAGATAGAGAGGATCTGTTTCACCTATATCAACTAGTGCAAGAGTATTTTGAGCATATTCCATCAAATGGAGTTGGCTTAGTCTTCTGGGAATCTGATAACCATCTGGGATATAGAAGAGACAAGCACTAATGAAATCTGGAATAACCAAGAAGTTTGGTAGCTGGATATTCTTTGAAGAATCAGGAGTGCATGTTTTGGAGTTAGAAGATGGGACCATGATTCATACGTAGCAGAAAGAAGATATCCACTTACAACAGATCTTATGAGAAGAATGCTAGATCATGGTATTGAGGTTGAAGAGGAGAATGAAACAGCCCTTATGGTCATTGAATTATTTATCAAATGGACAACTATAGTGATGATGATGCATAAATACTGGTATGGTTCTTAAATATATACAGATTGATGGTGAGGAATTACTTAAGAGTTGTAGATTTTGAGCATCCTAAATCTAAAGAATTTGATAAAGAAGTCAAAGATGTCTACTTTTGAAGTTGTAAAATCAAAGGATGGAGATTACCTTATGTTTCATAGAGAAGATGAAAGTTTTAGAGTATTTAATCTGCTATGGGATATATTACACATAATAGATAGAGAGGATCTGTTTCACCTATATCAACTAGTGCAAGAGTATTTTGAGCATATTCCATCAAATGGAGTTGGCTTAGTCTTGCTGGGAGATCTGATAACCATCTGGGAGATAGAAGAGACAAGCACTAATGAAATCTGGAATAACCAAGAAGTTTGGTAGCTGGATATTCTTTGAAGAATCAGGAGTGCATGTTTTGGAGTTAGAAGATGGGACCATGATTCATACGTAGCAGAAAGAAGATATCCACTTACAACAGATCTTATGAGAAGAATGCTAGATCATGGTATTGAGGTTGAAGAGGAGAATGAAACAGCCCTTATGGTCATTGAATTATTTATCAAATGGACAACTATGGCTGATGATGATGCATAAATACTGGTATGGTTCTTAAATATATACAGTTGATGAGCTGAGGAATTACTTAAGAGTTGTAGATTTTGAGCATCCTAAATCTAAAGAAGTTGCAGTAAAGAAGTCAAAGATGTCTACTTTTGAAGTTGTAAAATCAAAGGATGGAGATTACCTTATGTTTCATAGAGAAGATGAAAGTTTTAGAGTATTTAATCTGCTATGGGATATATTACACATAATAGATAGAGAGGATCTGTTTCACCTATATCAACTAGTGCAAGAGTATTTTGAGCATATTCCATCAAATGGAGTTGGCTTAGTCTTCTTTGGAGATCTGATAACCATCTGGGAGATAGAAGAGACAAGCACTAATGAAATCTGGAATAACCAAGAAGTTTGGTAGCTGGATATTCTTTGAAGAATCAGGAGTGCATGTTTTGGAGTTAGAAGATGGGACCATGATTCATACGTAGCAGAAAGAAGATATCCACTTACAACAGATCTTATGAGAAGAATGCTAGATCATGGTATTGAGGTTGAAGAGGAGAATGAAACAGCCCTTATGGTCATTGAATTATTTATCAAATGGACAACTATGGTGATGATGATGCATAAATCTTGGTATGGTTCTTAAATATATACAGTTGATGGTGAGGAATTACTTAAGAGTTTTAGATTTTGAGCATCCTAAATCTAAAGAAGTTGCAGTAAAGAAGTCAAAGATGTCTACTTTTGAAGTTGTAAAATCAAAGGATGGAGATTACCTTATGTTTCATAGAGAAGATGAAAGTTTTAGAGTATTTAATCTGCTATGGGATATATTACACATAATAGATAGAGAGGATCTGTTTCACCTATATCAACTAGTGCAAGAATATTATGAGCATATTCCATCAAATGGAGTTGGCTTAGTCTTGCGGGGAGATTTGATAACCATCTGGGAGACAGAAGAGACAAGTACTGATAAAATCTGGCAAAACCAAGAAGTTTGGTAGATTCTTTGAAGAATCAGGAGTGCATGTTTTGGAGTTAGAAGATGGGACCATGATTCATACGTAGCAGAAAGAAGATATCCACTTACAACAGATCTTATGAGAAGAATGCTAGATCATGGTATTGAGGTTGAAGAGGAGAATGAAACAGCCCTTATGGTCATTGAATTATTTATCAAATGGACAACTATGGTGATGATGATGCATAAATACTGGTATGGTTCTTAAATATATACAGTTGATGAGCTGAGGAATTACTTAAGAGTTGTAGATTTTGAGCATCCTAAATCTAAAGTTGCAGTAAAGAAGTCAAAGATGTCTACTTTTGAAGTTGTAAAATCAAAGGATGGAGATTACCTTATGTTTCATAGAGAAGATGAAAGTTTTAGAATATTTAATCTGCTATGGGATATATTACACATAATAGATAGAGAGGATCTGTTTCACCTATATCAACTAGTGCAAGAGTATTTTGAGCATATTCCATCAAATGGAGTTGGCTTAGTCTTGCTGGGAGATCGACCATCTGGAAATAGAAGAGACAAGCACTAATGAAATCTGGAATAACCAAGAAGTTTGGTAGCTGGATATTCTTTGAAGAATCAGGAGTGCATGTTTTGGAGTTAGAAGATGGGACCATGATTCATACGTTAGCAGAAAGGAGATATCCACTTACAACAGATCTTATGAGAAGAATGCTAGATCATGGTATTGAGGTTGAAGAGGAGAATGAAACAACCCTTATGGTCATTGAATTATTTATCAAATGGACAACTATGGCTGATGATGATGCATAAATACTGGTATGGTTCTTAAATATATACAGTTGATGAGCTGAGGAATTACTTAAGAGTTGTAGTTTTTGAGCATCCTAAATCTAAAGAAGTTGCAGTAAAGAAGTCAAAGATGTCTACTTTTGAAGTTGTAAAATCAAAGGATGGAGATTACCTTATGTTTCATAGAGAAGATGAAAGTTTTAGAATATTTAATCTGCTATGGGATATATTACACATAATAGATAGAGAGGATCTGTTTCACCTATATCAACTAGTGCAAGAGTATTTTGAGCATATTCCATCAAATGGAGTTGGCTTAGTCTTGCTGGGAGATCTGATAACCATCTGGGAAATAGAAGAGACAAGCACTAATGAAATCTGGAATAACCAAGAAGTTTGGTAGCTGGATATTCTTTGAAGAATCAGGAGTGCATGTTTTGGAGTTAGAAGATGGGACCATGATTCATACGTAGCAGAAAGAAGATATCCACTTACAACAGATCTTATGAGAAGAATGCTAGATCATGGTATTGAGGTTGAAGAGAGAATGAAACGACCTTATGGTCATTGAATTATTTATCAAATGGACAACTATGGCGATGATGATGCATAAATCTGGTATGGTTCTTAAATATATACAGTTGATGGTGAGGAATTACTTAAGAGTTGTAGATTTTGAGCATCCTAAATCTAAAGAAGTTGCGATAAAGAAGTCAAAGATGTCTACTTTTGAAGTTGTAGAAGCAAAGGATGGAGATTACCTTATGTTTCATAGAGAAGATGAAAGTTTTAGAGTATTTAATCTGCTATGGGATATATTACACATAATAGATAGAGAGGATCTGTTTCACCTATATCAACTAGTGCAAGAGTATTTTGAGCATATTCCATCAAATGGAGTTGGCTTAGTCTTGCTGGGAGATCTGATAACCATCTGGGAGATAGAAGAGACAAGCACTAATGAAATCTGGAATAACCAAGAAGTTTGGTAGCTGGAGATTCTTTGAAGAATCAGGAGTGCATGTTTTGGAGTTAGAAGATGGGACCATGATTCATACGTAGAGAAAGATATCCACTTACAACAGATCTTATGAGAAGAATGCTAGATCATGGTATTGAGGTTGAAGAGGAGAATGAAACAGCCCTTATGGTCATTGAATTATTTATCAAATGGACAACTATGGCTGATGATGATGCATAAATACTGGTATGGTTCTTAAATATATACAGATTGATGAGTGAGGAATTACTTAAGAGTTGTAGATTTTGAGCATCCTAAATCTAAAGAAGTTCTGATAAAGAAGTCAAAGATGTCTACTTTTGAAGTTGTAAAATCAAAGGATGGAGATTACCTTATGTTTCATAGAGAAGATGAAAGTTTTAGAGTATTTAATCTGCTATGGGATATATTACACATAATAGATAGAGAGGATCTGTTTCACCTATATCAACTAGTGCAAGAGTATTTTGAGCATATTCCATCAAATGGAGTTGGCTTAGTCTTGCTGGGAGATCTGATAACCATCTGGGAAATAGAAGAGACAAGCACTAATGAAATCTGGAATAACCAAGAAGTTTGGTAGCTGGATATTCTTTGAAGAATCAGGAGTGCATGTTTTGGAGTTAGAAGATGGGACCATGATTCATACGTAGCAGAAAGAAGATATCCACTTACAACAGATCTTATGAGAAGAATGCTAGATCATGGTATTGAGGTTGAAGAGGAGAATGAAACAGCCCTTATGGTCATTGAATTATTTATCAAATGGACAACTATGGCTGATGATGATGCATAAATACTGGTATGGTTCTTAAATATATACAGTTGATGAGCTGAGGAATTACTTAAGAGTTGTAGATTTTGAGCATCCTAAATCTAAAGAAGTTGCAGTAAAAGTCAAAAGATGTCTACTTTTGAAGTTGTAAAATCAAAGGATGGAGATTACCTTATGTTTCATAGAGAAGATGAAAGTTTTAGAGTATTTAATCTGCTATGGGATATATTACACATAATAGATAGAGAGGATCTGTTTCACCTATATCAACTAGTGCAAGAGTATTTTGAGCATATTCCATCAAATGGAGTTGGCTTAGTCTTCTTTGGGAGATCGATAACCATCTGGGAAATAGAAGAGACAAGCACTAATGAAATCTGGAATAACCAAGAAGTTTGGTAGCTGGAGATTCTTTGAAGAATCAGGAGTGCATGTTTTGGAGTTAGAAGATGGGACCATGATTCATACGTAGCGAGAAAGATATCCACTTATGATCTTATGAGAATGCTAGATCATGGTATTGAGGTTGAAGAGAGAATGAAAGCGACCCTTATGGTCATTGAATTATTTATCAAATGGACAACTATGGCTGATGATGATGCATAAATACTGGTATGGTTCTTAAATATATACAGTTGATGAGCTGAGGAATTACTTAAGAGTTGTAGATTTTGAGCATCCTAAATCTAAAGAAGTTGCAGTAAAGAAGTCAAAGATGTCTACTTTTGAAGTTGTAAAATCAAAGGATGGAGATTACCTTATGTTTCATAGAGAAGATGAAAGTTTTAGAATATTTAATCTGCTATGGGATATATTACACATAATAGATAGAGAGGATCTGTTTCACCTATATCAACTAGTGCAAGAGTATTTTGAGCATATTCCATCAAATGGAGTTGGCTTAGTCTTGCTGGGAGATCTGATAACCATCTGGGAAATAGAAGAGACAAGCACTAATGAAATCTGGAATAACCAAGAAGTTTGGTAGCTGGATATTCTTTGAAGAATCAGGAGTGCATGTTTTGGAGTTAGAAGATGGGACCATGATTCATATGCTAGCAGAAAGAAGATATCCACTTACAAAGATCTTATGAGAAGAATGCTAGATCATGGTATTGAGGTTGAAGAGGAGAATGAAACAGCCCTTATGGTCATTGAATTATTTATCAAATGGACAACTATGGTGATGATGATGCATAAATCTTGGTATGGTTCTTAAATATATACAGTTGATGAGCTGAGGAATTACTTAAGAGTTGTAGATTTTGAGCATCCTAAATCTAAAGAAGTTGCAGATAAGAAGTCAAAGATGTCTACTTTTGAAGTTGTAGAAGCAAAGGATGGAGATTACCTTATGTTTCATAGAGAAGATGAAAGTTTTAGAGTATTTAATCTGCTATGGGATATATTACACATAATAGATAGAGAGGATCTGTTTCACCTATATCAACTAGTGCAAGAGTATTTTGAGCATATTCCATCAAATGGAGTTGGCTTAGTCTTCTTTGGGAGATCTGATAACCATCACGGGATAGAAGAGACAAGCACTAATGAAATCGGAATAACCAAGAGTTTGGTAGTGGATATTCTTTGAAGAATCAGGAGTGCATGTTTTGGAGTTAGAAGATGGGACCATGATTCATACGTGCAGAGAAGAAGATATCCACACAAGCAGATCTTATGAGAAGAATGCTAGATCATGGTATAGAGGTTGAAGAGGAGAATGAAACAGCCCTTATGGTCATTGAATTATTTATCAAATGGACAACTATGGCTGATGATGATGCATAAATACTGGTATGGTTCTTAAATATATACAGATTGATGAGTGAGGAATTACTTAAGAGTTGTAGATTTTGAGCATCTAAATCTAAAGAAGTTGCAGATAAGAAGTCAAAGATGTCTACTTTTGAAGTTGTAAAATCAAAGGATGGAGATTACCTTATGTTTCATAGAGAAGATGAAAGTTTTAGAGTATTTTACTTGCTATGGGATATATTACACATAATAGATAGAGAGGATCTGTTTCACCTATATCAACTAGTGCAAGAGTATTTTGAGCATATTCCATCAAATGGAGTTGGCTTAGTCTTCTTTGGAGATCGATAACCATCTGGGAAATAGAAGAGACAAGCACTAATGAAATCTGGAATAACCAAGAAGTTTGGTAGCTGGAGATTCTTTGAAGAATCAGGAGTGCATGTTTTGGAGTTAGAAGATGGGACCATGATTCATACGTAGCAAGAAGAAGATATCCATTACTTGAATCTTATGAGAAGAATGCTAGATCATGGTATTGAGGTTGAAGAGGAGAATGAAACAGCCCTTATGGTCATTGAATTATTTATCAAATGGACAACTATGGTGATGATGATGCATAAATCTTGGTATGGTTCTTAAATATATACAGTTGATGAGTGAGGAATTACTTAGAGTTGTAGATTTTGAGCATCTAAATCTAAAAAGTTGCTGATAAAAAGTCAAAGATGTCTACTTTTGAAGTTGTAGAAGCAAAGGATGGAGATTACCTTATGTTTCATAGAGAAGATGAAAGTTTTAGAGTATTTAATCTGCTATGGGATATATTACACATAATAGATAGAGAGGATCTGTTTCACCTATATCAACTAGTGCAAGAGTATTTTGAGCATATTCCATCAAATGGAGTTGGCTTAGTCTTCTTTGGGAGATCTGATAACCATCTGGGAGATAGAAGAGACAAGCACTAATGAAATCTGGAATAACCAAGAAGTTTGGTAGCTGGAGATTCTTTGAAGAATCAGGAGTGCATGTTTTGGAGTTAGAAGATGGGACCATGATTCATACGTAGCGAGAAGAAGATATCCACTTACAACAGATCTTATGAGAAGAATGCTAGATCATGGTATTGAGGTTGAAGAGGAGAATGAAACAGCCCTTATGGTCATTGAATTATTTATCAAATGGACAACTATGGTGATGATGATGCATAAATCTTGGTATGGTTCTTAAATATATACAGTTGATGAGCTGAGGAATTACTTAAGAGTTGTAGATTTTGAGCATCCTAAATCTAAAGAAGTTCAGATAAAGAAGTCAAAGATGTCTACTTTTGAAGTTGTAAAATCAAAGGATGGAGATTACCTTATGTTTCATAGAGAAGATGAAAGTTTTAGAATATTTAATCTGCTATGGGATATATTACACATAATAGATAGAGAGGATCTGTTTCACCTATATCAACTAGTGCAAGAGTATTTTGAGCATATTCCATCAAATGGAGTTGGCTTAGTCTTCTGGGAGATCGATAACCATCTGGGATATAGAAGAGACAAGCACTAATGAAATCTGGAATAACCAAGAAGTTTGGTAGCTGGATATTCTTTGAAGAATCAGGAGTGCATGTTTTGGAGTTAGAAGATGGGACCATGATTCATACGTAGCAGAAAGAAGATATCCACTTACAACAGATCTTATGAGAAGAATGCTAGATCATGGTATTGAGGTTGAAGAGGAGAATGAAACACCCTATGGTCATTGAATTATTTATCAAATGGACAACTATGATGATGATGCATAAATCTGGTATGGTTCTTAAATATATCGAGTTGATGGTGAGGAATTACTTAAGAGTTTTAGATTTTGAGCATCCTAAATCTAAAGAAGTTGCAGTAAAGAAGTCAAAGATGTCTACTTTTGAAGTTGTAAAATCAAAGGATGGAGATTACCTTATGTTTCATAGAGAAGATGAAAGTTTTAGAGTATTTAATCTGCTATGGGATATATTACACATAATAGATAGAGAGGATCTGTTTCACCTATATCAACTAGTGCAAGAGTATTTTGAGCATATTCCATCAAATGGAGTTGGCTTAGTCTTCTGGGAGATCCGATAACCATCTGGGATATAGAAGAGACAAGCACTAATGAAATCTGGAATAACCAAGAAGTTTGGTAGCTGGAGATTCTTTGAAGAATCAGGAGTGCATGTTTTGGAGTTAGAAGATGGGACCATGATTCATACGTAGCAGAAAGAAGATATCCACTTACAACAGATCTTATGAGAAGAATGCTAGATCATGGTATTGAGGTTGAAGAGGAGAATGAAACAGCCCTTATGGTCATTGAATTATTTATCAAATGGACAACTATGGCTGATGATGATGCATAAATACTGGTATGGTTCTTAAATATATACTTGATTGATGCTGAGGAATTACTTAAGAGTTGTAGATTTTGAGCATCCTAAATCTAAAGTTGCAGTAAAGAAGTCAAAGATGTCTACTTTTGAAGTTGTAAAATCAAAGGATGGAGATTACCTTATGTTTCATAGAGAAGATGAAAGTTTTAGAGTATTTAATCTGCTATGGGATATATTACACATGATAGATAGAGAGGATCTGTTTCACCTATATCAACTAGTGCAAGAGTATTTTGAGCGTATTCCATCAATTGGAGTTGGCTTAGTCTTCTTTGGGAGATCTGATAACCATCTGGGAGATAGAAGAGACAAGCACTAATGAAATCTGGAATAACCAAGAAGTTTGGTAGCTGGAGATTCTTTGAAGAATCAGGAGTGCATGTTTTGGAGTTAGAAGATGGGACCATGATTCATATGTTAGCAGAAAGAAGATATCCACTTACAACAGATCTTATGAGAAGAATGCTAGATCATGGTATTGAGGTTGAAGAGGAGAATGAAACAGCCCTTATGGTCATTGAATTATTTATCAAATGGACAACTATGGTGATGATGATAAATACTGGTATGGTTCTTAAATATATACATTTGATGAGCTGAGGAATTACTTAAGAGTTGTAGATTTTGAGCATCCTAAATCTAAAGAAGTTGCAGTAAAGAAGTCAAAGATGTCTACTTTTGAAGTTGTAAAATCAAAGGATGGAGATTACCTTATGTTTCATAGAGAAGATGAAAGTTTTAGAGTATTTAATCTGCTATGGGATATATTACACATAATAGATAGAGAGGATCTGTTTCACCTATATCAACTAGTGCAAGAGTATTTTGAGCATATTCCATCAAATGGAGTTGGCTTAGTCTTGCTGGGAGATCTGATAACCATCTGGGAGATAGAAGAGACAAGCACTAATGAAATCTGGAATAACCAAGAAGTTTGGTAGCTAGAGATTCTTTGAAGAATCAGGAGTGCATGTTTTGGAGTTAGAAGATGGGACCATGATTCATATGTAGCAGAAAGAAGATATCCACTTACAACAGATCTTATTAGAAGAATGCTAGATCATGGTATTGAGGTTGAAGAGGAGAATGAAACAGCCCTTATGGTCATTGAATTATTTATCAAATGGACAACTATGGCTGATGATGATGCATAAATACTGGTATGGTTCTTAAATATATACAGTTGATGAGCTGAGGAATTACTTAAGAGTTGTAGATTTTGAGCATCCTAAATCTAAAGAAGTTGCAGTAAAGAAGTCAAAGATGTCTACTTTTGAAGTTGTAAAATCAAAGGATGGAGATTACCTTATGTTTCATAGAGAAGATGAAAGTTTTAGAGTATTTAATCTGCTATGGGATATATTACACATGATAGAGATAGAGGATGCTTTTCACCTATATCAACTAGTGCAAGAGTATTTTGAGCATATTCCATCAAATGGAGTTGGCTTAGTCTTGCTGGGAGATCTGATAACCATCGGGAGATAGATAGAAGGAAGCACTTAATGAAATCTGGAATAACCAAGAAGTTTGGTGGTAGATTCTTTGAAGAATCTGGAGTGCATGTTTTGGAGTTAGAAGATGGGACCATGATTCATATGTAGCGAAGAAGATATCCACTTACAACAGATCTTATGAGAAGAATGCTAGATCATGGTATTGAGGTTGAAGAGGAGAATGAAACAGCCCTTATGGTCATTGAATTATTTATCAAATGGACAACTATGGTTGATGATGATGCATAAATACTGGTATGGTTCTTAAATATATCTGATTGATGGTGAGGGAATTACTTAAGAGTTGTTGATTTTGAGCATCCTAAATCTAAAGAAGTTGCAGTAAAGAAGTCAAAGATGTCTACTTTTGAAGTTTTAAAATCAAAGGATGGAGATTACCTTATGTTCCATAGAGAAGATGAAAGTTTTAGAGTATTTAATCAGCTATGGGATATATTACACATGATAGATAGGAGGATCTTTCACCTATATCAACTAGTGCAAGAGTATTTTGAGCGTATTCCATCAATTGGAGTTGGCTTAGTCTTGCTGGGAGATCTGATAACCATCTGGGAGATAGAAGAGACAAGCACTAATGAAATCGGGAATAACCAAGAGTTTGGTAGCTGGAGATTCTTTGAAGAATCAGGAGTGCATGTTTTGGAGTTAGAAGATGGGACCATGATTCATATGTTAGCAGAAAGAAGATATCCACTTACAACAGATCTTATGAGAAGAATGCTAGATGGAGGTTGAAGAGGAGAATGAAACAGCCCTTATGGTCATTGAATTATTTATCAAATGGACAACTATGGCTGATGATGGTGCATAAATACTGGTATGGTTCTTAAATATATAAATTTTTGAAAAATCAGTACTTTTATTCAAAGTACTGCTGGACAAACAGTACTTTTATTCAAAGTATGCGCTTGCAGCTAAGACTAGTAAAAAGTCTTTTAATAGAAATAAGCAAACTTTTGTTAAGTACAAAATATTTTGAAACAAAAGTTATCAGCAACAAATGGTTTTTGAGATGGTTTTAATTGGTAAAAGTGCTTTGCACTAACACAACAAAAGGTGATTAGTCCACCATGTTTAACAAAAGGATTGGCTAATACATGAGCAAACGGCTCTGGTAAAGATATCTCAAATCCGTTGATGGTTGACAACTTGCTAATAAGTTGTATGGTAATCAACTCATCATATCTGCAATAGTGAAGAGTTGGCTAGCCCACAAGAAAAATGGCTTGTGGTAAAGGCTGTGGAAAAACCATTTATATGGTAATTAGTTCACCATGGTTGAAAGAACTAACTAGTCCAAAAGGGTACGGCTTTTGGTAAAGACAAAACAAATCCGTTGATAGCTGATGATTTGCTAAAAATCATATGGTTATCAATGTACCATGGTTTTACACACCTAAACATTGGCTACACCAGAGTTAATGGCTTTGGTAAAGAGACATCAAAATCCATTAAACTTTCAATGATTCACCTCTCACAGGAGTTAACACACATGAAAGTAATGAGAATAGAATGAAACTTTAAGATCTGATGTACAATTTGCCATATGTTGCTGAGTAGCTGAAAAGATGAAGATTGCTGATAATGAGTGCTGAAAAGGATTGCTTATGAAGACTACTTTGATGATGACAATACAAGCACAGAGAGTACAAGACAAATCTGAAGATAAAGACACAATATTTCCTTGAAAACAGAGATGTTAAAGATAAAGATACAAAGGAACTTGAAATCAAGCAAGTAGAATTCAAGTTAGGGGAGGATTGTTGGGATATAAAAGACAATGTACTGAAGAAAGTCAAAGTGCTGAAGAAAGTCAAAGTACAGCTAATGAAGAAATCAAAGTACTTCTCACGTCAAAGTATTGCAAAGCTAAAGAACTGCTATATCGTTTATGGAAAGTTATGTTTATCTAGAATGTTTTTAGAATTAGTATTACTTGTCGTACAAGAATTGTAATTGTAAACCGACTAGGGTACTCCTTATGCCTATAAAAGGACCCCTAGATTGGCATTAGAGATACGTGATTTAGAAATTATAAAGTTCGATATTAGAGTTATTAGGGTTATTAGTGAATCTGTGTATCAAGCAGGTTCAAAGTATTAATAAAATCATTGGAGTTTAAGTTATTCTTCTTAGCTTTATTGAAGTAGTTTCCGCATACTTAATAGAGTAATATCAGTGTTTCATTGTTAGTAACTTAGGATTTATCCAAGGTTACTATGCCCTTACAAGCTACATAGTTAGTTTGGTCATAGTATATCGATCCAACACAAACCATCTTCAATGTTGCATCACAAAACTTATGGATCTCGTCAAATGCCATGAAACATGTATGATGATGCTCACTGTTGTAGACGATTCCAAACTTTGGTTTATGCATGATGGTGTACTGAGCTTTTTGATTAAGGTCGGGAAAGTGTAGCATCGGTTTTGTGTGGTTAATCTGCTTCTAGTATGATTCGACCGCAAGTTGTAGATCTTCAACACGTTCACGAATAACTTTGCTGCGAATGAAGACTAGAAGTGCTGTGATGAACTGGAGTTGGATTTCTGTAGAAAACTGTCGCATTCTTCCTAGTAACTTTGTAAGATATAAGTCTTTGATGTCATTGAGAGACAACTCTGAGAAGTCAGCTTCAGTGAAATCATACTCTACTTCATCTTGTCTTTTAACCTTGATCTTGGACAAGAATGAATAGCCCAACTTTGCCTCTAGTATAACCCCCATCACAACAACGATTTTCTTGTCACTCTTCACATCCTTGTTTGACTTACGAACTTGGCAGCTCCTGTAGTATAATCTCCTCCTTTCTGGCCAATGATGAGTACCATATTTGGCATCAATATCGTATTTCACAACTTTATCGACAAACAACTTTGCGGCGTCTTCTTCAATGGAAACGTTGTCGAAGAATACTGCAACTGGGATGTTGAAGGTGAGCAAGGTATCATATTTCTTGCTAACACTGCTACTGTGTTGAAGGAACTCTAGGTCGTTGTTGAAGAAGAAAAGGTAAGGGATCTTCGGTTGTTCGGGTCGATCAATTGTTGGTAGAGGCTTTATCCAATCAGTGTAGAAGGGAGTGTTGTCCTTCCTTGTAAAGTCGATGTTTGATTCGGGATTTAGCCAGTCGATGTTGTTGGACATTTCACGGGAAATGTTGTCCAAGTGGTATTCGACCTCCACTGCACTGCAGGCTCTGTCTTTCAACAAGTTGAATGCATCGTTCTTTATACTGCGCAACTCCCGTTTCATCATCTTTTTTACCTTGAACTCATCCTGGATAATCTTTACCTGCTCCATGGTTCGACCGTCTACCGGTTCTTGGCCTGAGCGTTATGGGTGTAGCATCAACCAACTTGCTAAACCTTTCGTATTCCTTAGTGTTGTCTTCGTCCAACCATGAGACGACATAACCTTGCTTCTTCTTCTTGGTTCTTGAGGATGAATCTGGTTGAGGTGATGGTCGAGGTGATGGTTGTTGCTGGGGCTCAGGGATGTCATGATCCTCACTAGCGGTATAAGTGAAGTGATCATCGGTTTTCTGCAGTGGTGGTGGAGAATCTGCATCCCGAGGTTTATCAAATATGGGAGGTTGTTGAGAAGCTTGTCTTGTGGGTGTAGTGGTGGTCCTAGAAGGTGGTGGTGGCATGGATGACGATGACCCGCCGGTCTTCTTTTGGTCCTTGTCATCATCATCTCTTGGTCTCTTATCCAGACCAGCAGCTTCCTTGCACGATGTCTTTAGTTGATGTGCAAGAAATACCTCATATAGCTTCGATTCATCTGGTGTGAAAGTAGGAGCTCGAGGAGACATCTGAAGTACCAACTGTGAGATCAGATCAGCCTCGTTGACAACTGGAGGCTGGATTGGTCTGGTTTGCATGACTACTGGTGTAGTTGTAATCATCTGCTTAACCAGTGTTTTTAGCGTTGGGTAGAACTAATTCTTGAACATCTCTTTGGTGACGCCAGGAACCATGTTGAGAAGAAAGTGATGAGTGTAGTTTTGAATCTGTTCATTCATTTCTCTTTGGACATCCCTGGTGAGAAATGCCTTGATATGTTCTCTTTCTCCTTCAAACTGGTCCATCTGCTAGGAAAGCTCGATGACCTTGTCGGCCAGCATGTTCAATCTTGTTTCCTGAAGAATTTGTTTGCATTTTCTAGATTGAAGCAATGCTTTCTGGATCTTAGCTTTAGTGCGAGATGCCCGAGTATCGGCTTTCTTCTTGATTAATTTTGAGGATGATTTGGTTGTTTCTTTTGATGGTGGTGGTGATGAGTGAGAAGATGATTCGGTTTTGGAGGTTTCAAGGGGGTGGTTAGAAGATTTCTCAGGGTTGTGTTCAGGGTTGTCTAGAATATATGCATCGGTTTCCCTTCGAATGCGTTCCTCTTCAGCCTTCTTAGCAGCTTCTTCAACAGCCCTTCCTTTTTCGCTTCCAAAATATCTTTCTCAGTGATTCGCTCATCAGTATCTTTGTCGTCGTCTCCATGTACGACCATTTCTTCATCCTCTTGCTGCTTTTGATCTGCAGATTCCTTGGTGATGTCATATGTTCCTTTACCGGGTTGATTAACCGGATCAGGAACAGATGTGGAGAGAACACCACCGTTGGAACCTCCAGGTCCTTTATTCTGTTGAAGTGCGAATTCTGCAGCAACTTTCTCCATCCTTTGTTGCTTCAGAGTTTTCTAGAGTTGTTTCTCTGCAGCCTTAGGATCATACTCCCAGTCAAAATCTACTTATTCTTCTTCACCGAGAGGTTTCTTCCCTTTAATGAGATGTGTGTTTCTTCAATTGGCGGAGGAGTAGAGTGACTCAACATTTCATCAAATTTATCTTATGAAGGACAGTGCAGTTTGTCCTCCTGTCCATCTTGATAGATGAGTCATCTTTATGTACTCTCAGTACCAGATAAGATTATCAGGCTTCGGTTTTGAATCGTCATCTTGTTGTGTGTTGTTTGAAGCTAGTTCACTGATGCATTTTGGGATGGATGATTACTGGT
>OU343222.1:76181300-76221025 GCA_910596185.1 Chrysanthemum makinoi
GGTGAAAGAGAAAGTCTTGATGCTGCCTATGACAGATTCCAAAATCTCCTTAGTATGCTAGAGGTATACAAAGCATAAGTATCTGTTGAAGATGCAAACCTGAAGTTCTTAAGAAGTCTGCCATCCGTATGGCATGTGATTGCTACTATGATCAGAGGACAACCTGGTTTGGACACTATGGACTTTTTTGATCTTTACAACCACTTAAAGGTGTATGAGCATGAGATGAATGGCTAAACAAGTTCAAAATCTCACAACATTGCTTTTGTGTCTTTTGAAAATAGAAGCAGTACTTCCAATAAAAGTACTGCCTAACCTGCTCAAAGTACTGTTGGTGATAAACAACATGTTTACACAACCATGACTATTCCCACCTCATCACCAACAAACAACATCAACTCTGATGAAGTTGTATGTTCCTTCTTCACTCACCAAGCCACTTTACCTGTTACTTATGAAGAAGATTTGTCACAAATTGAAGAGGATGCTCTAGAAGAAATTGATATAAGATGGCAAGTCACCATGATCACCTAAGGATCAAGAAAGTCATGAAGAAAAACTGGAAGAGGCATTGACTTCAAACCCCAAAAGGGTATCACTTTTGACAAGTCCAAGATTGAATGATTTAATTGTCAAAGAACTGGACACTTTGCAAGAGAATGCAAGTTTGCTAAATATCGCAAACAAGAATGATTGAGAACCCAAGCTTGAAATAAAGGAAATTCCTATTACTGAACCAAAACCAAAAGCTTTGGTTGCTCAAGAAAATCTATTAGAGGTTGACTGGAGTGCTGAATTTGATGATGAACCAGTAACCTACTCTATGGTCGCAGTGGAAGAGTTTGATTGGAGCACAACTTTTGATGAGGAACCAGGATTTGCTGCTTTGGGATCAAGAGATGGTCTTGGAAGCTTTGACTGGAGCATGGAAAGTGAAGAAGAACCTGTTCTACTTGCCATGGTAGCTACTTCACCAAGTTCATCCACTATCTCTGAGTTATGTTCCAAATGCAATAACTTTCATCAAAAAGTGCTTAATGATTATGTAACTGAAAGAGATAATTGTAGAAGGGCTAGGTCTGAGGTAGCTGGTTATCAAATAACTTTAGAGTCAATGGAAGCCAAAATAATAACTCATGAAAATAATGAAATGGCTTGGGCAGAAAAATATGAGCAACAAGATTATCAATTAAAATTGAGTGAATGGAAGTTAGGATGTAAGATTTCTAAAATTGATAAGCTGACTAAAGAAAAGGATGAGTTGTTAGAGAAGTTTGCTAGTTGGAATGAATCTGGTCTTTCACATGTTAGTTTTGTTGAAAAACAGAAAAGAGCACACATTAAAACTGGTCTAGGATTTGGTATGGATTTTAGCAATACATAAGAAAACTCACCTAGTGATAAGGAACAAATTGATTTAGAGGAGATAACCACTAGTGATGATGAACTCATTAGCTTTAAGAAAAACACATCTAGTAATGAGGAATCAATTAGTCAACCACCTCCCGAATTTAAGAAAGACAAGGGTTATCATGCAGTTCCTCCACCCACTGGTAGTTTTCAACCACTTAGGACATATGTTTCTTGTTTTGGAGTAGACAATTTAGAGTTTAGGAAAAAGCTTACTAGTCAATCTAATACAGGTCCATCTAATTCTGAATCCCAAAAAGAAACAGTAGAGAAACCTAAGGATGTTAATGTTAAGAGTTCAGCGGTACCTTTAGCTCAAAGTACTGCTAGACATTCAGCAGTACCTTCAAGAAAAACTTTTCAAATACTGCTAACTCATTTTTGGATAGTTTTGGTCATTCACCAAAAAGACAGGATAGTTTTGGTCACAGAACTAAAGGAAGCAATTTTGGGATTATGTAGTCCTGATCATTTGATTAAGGACTATGACTTTCATTTAGATTACTTAAGCAAATTCCCAAAGACCACATCTACCAACCACAAGCCAAGGGAGACTAAACCAGTTTGGAATCATTCACATAGGGTTAACCATAGTAATTTCTCAAAAGAATATAGGTACCCTCACCGAAAAGACCTTTTCAAAACCACCAGTACTCTCAAGCAACACTTTTCAAGGTACTGGTAAGACAAAGTTTTCTCAAGCAAGTACCTCTCAAAGTACTGCTAGATCCTCACCCAATCAAGGTATGCTAGCACTTTTTGGAATGGAAGCCTAGGAGATCCAATTACTATCAATCTAGAAGGCTACACCTCAAAAAGAGTATCCGATCAAAGAAATCTAAACAAAAGTTAAAACCAATCGGTTAAGAAAGAAAGTACTGATGGGGAACAAATAGTACTTTCAGCAAGTAAGGGTAAAAAAGGGAATTTTGTGAAAAGAAAAAAGAGAATTTTGATGAAAAGAGATTTTGTTGAAAAACCAACACATGTTTTGAAACAAACGAAAATAATTGATCATGTGCTTAAAGACAGTGGAGATTACATACTTAAAGAATTTAAGTATGTCACTCCACAAGGGGAACACAAGTCAGTAATGTCTTGGGTTCATAAAAATAACTAACTCTTTCATCTTTGTGGGGGCAACCCAGAAGAGGAGGTTAAAGATCATTTAATTATTGATAGTGGTTGCTCTAGAAGCATGACATGAGACAAAGAGATTCTGTCAGATTTTAGATCTTATTTTGGAGGAAGAGTTGCATTTGGGAATGATCCTAGTGCAGGTAGAATTACTAGAAAAGGAACCATCAAGGCAGGAAGCATAGACTTTGAGAATGTTCGTTATGTGAAGGAGCTCAAGTTCAACCTTTTGTCAGGCTCTCAGATCTGTGATAAAAAGCACCCTGTGTTATTCACTGACACAGAATGTCTTATTCTTTCCCCTGAGTTCAAGCTTGTTGATGATAACTTGTTAATTCTGAGAGTACCAAGAACCAATGATGTGTATAGTCTGGATATGAAGAGTCTTAACTCTTCTGAAAGAGCAACATGTTTAGTATAAATGGCAACACTTGAAGAAGCACATCAATGGCATAGAAGATTAGGACATGTGAATTTCAAGAATATCAACAAGTTGGTTAAAGGCAATTTAGTTAGAGGTTTACCTTCCAAAACATACAAGAATGATCACTCATGTTTGGCGTGCAAGAAGGGTAAACAACACAAAGCTTCATGCAAAAATATTGAGGAAAGAATTATTAGAGATCCTTTAGAGTTGTTGCACATGGATCTATTTCATCATGTTTCTGTTGCAAGTTTAAACAAGAAGAAGTACTGCTAAGTTGTAACAGATGATTGTAGTAGATTCAGTTGGGTCTTTTTCTTGGGATTTAAAGATGAAACCTTTGATGCTATTCATGATCTTATAATAGCCCTTGAAAACCAATTGAGACTCAAAGTAAGAGGTATTATATGTGATAATGGGACTGAATTTAAAAACAAGTTTATGGATGAATTTTGTGCTAAGAACGGGATTAAGAGGGAGTTTAGCATTGCTAGAACTCCACAACAGAATGGTGCTGCAGAAAGAAAGAATAGAACCTTGATAAAAGCAGCTAGAACAATGCTTGCAGATTCACAATTACCTATTCAATTTTGGGCTGAATCTGTAAGTACTGCTTGCTATGTATTGAATAGAGTATCAGTCACTAAACCTCATATGAAGACACCTTATGAGTTGCTCATGGGAAACAAACCTAACATACATTTTATGAAGCCTTTTGGATGTCCTCTGACTATTCTCAATACTATTGATTCTTTGGGCAAATTTGATGGAAAGTTAGATGAAGGATATTTATTGGGATACTGTACAAATAGGAAAGGATTTAGAGTGTACAACAAGGTTACCAAAAGGTTCAAGATTGTCTTCATGTTGAATTTTTAGAAGATCAAGAAAATCAAAAGGGTAAAGGTCCATATTGGATGTTTGATCTTGATTTTTTGACTCCTTCTATGAACTATGTTCCCAGAAGTCAAGTTGTTCACAGAAGATTACAAAGTACATTGTTCATGAAGTCAATATTAGACCAGATGATGTTCCTGATGAAGAACCCATAATTATTGAGAAGGAGAAAAGTACTGATGAACTAAAATCCCCTTTGTCTGCTGAAGATCAAGTTATTCAAGATGAACTTAATAGGATGCTTTTTTAAGAAACAATAGCACAATCTTATGATGATGATCAAAGAAGAGCTTATGAAGCTGCAAAGAAAAAGGTAAGTCTACAGATTACTCTCATAGTACTTTTGATCACAGTACTTTGGATCAAAGTACTACTGCACCAATTGACAGTACTTCAGATGATTTGAATGATCCTAACATGCCTGGGTTAGAAGACACTGATGATGAATTAGATGATGAAGGTATTTTCTCAAATTCTAATGCAGAAGCTGATTTCACAAATTTGGGTGATGATCTTGAAGTTCCACAGACTCCTACATTAAGAGTTCATAAAGATCATCCTACTGGTCAAATCATTGGACCTTCTACATCAAGGTGCACAAGAACCAAAGCTAAAGGTTTCTCTAAGCCGTATAATGCTTTACTTAGCTTTGTGTATAAACAAAACAGGATGAATCATAAGGATCAACAAACGTGTTTATTCACTTGTTTTATCTCTCAAGAAGAACCCAAGAATGTAGCTCAAGCATTAACTAAAGAGAGTTGGGTTGAAGCCATGCAGGAATAACTTCTTCAATTCAAACATCAAGAAGTTTGGGTACTATGTGATTTACCAGACGGAAAGAAAGTCATTGGTACAAGATGGGTCTTCAGAGTTAAAAGAGATGAAAGAGGGAATGTCATCAAGAATAAAGCAAGATTAGTTGCACAAGGATATAGACAAGAAGAAGGAGTGGACTATAATGAAGTGTTTGCTCCTGTATCAAGGATTGAAGCCATTAGATTATTCCTGGCTTTTGCATCTTATATGGGCTTTCGTATTTATTAAATGGATGTCAAGAGTGCCTTTCTTTATGGCAAGATTACAGAGGAGGTTTATGTCAAACAACCTCCTGGTTTTGAGGATCCTGTACATCCAAACAAAGTCTACAAAGTTGTTAAGGCTCTATATGGTCTTCATCAAGATCCTAGAGCTTGGCATGAAAGACTCTCCACTTTCTTATTACAACATGGTTACAGGAGAGGAGCAATTGATAAGACTTTGTTTATCAAGAGAGACAAGAAGGATATCATGTTTGTTCAAGTTTATGTAGATGATATTATCTTTGGAGCTACAAAACAGCCTATGGTGAAAGAATTTGAGCGGCTCATGCAACAAGAATTTCAAATGAGTTCCATGGGTGAATTAACTTTCTTTTTGGGACTTCAAGTTAAACCATCAAAGTCTGGATTTTTTATTAGTCAAGACAAGTATGTCACTGACATTCTTAAGAAGTTTAACTTTAATGCTATGAGGTCAGTCACCAAACCTATCAAAGCTATCAACTCATTAGGAAAAGATGAAGATGGACAACCTATGTATGTCAAGCTTTACAGATCAATGATTGGCTGTCTTATGTACTTAACTGCATCTAGACCTGATATCATGTTTGCTGTTTGTTTATGTGCAAGATATCAAGTCTCACCCAAGGTCTCTCATGTGAATGCAGTTAAGAGGATTTTTAGTTATTTAAAACAACAACCTAAGTTAGGGTTGTGGTATCCAAAGGATTCACCTTTTCACTTGGAAGCTTTTTCAGACAGTGATTATGCAGGTGATAATTATGATAGAAGATCAACCACTGGAGGATGCCAGTATCTTGGAAGAAGATTAGTTTCATGGCAATGTCAAAAATAAACCATTGCAGCAACATCATCATCCACTGAAGGTATATGTTGCTGTTGTAGACAAGTATTGTGGATTGAATCAACTTTTGGATTATGGATTCAATTTTAAGAATACTCCTATCAACATTGATAATGAGAGTACAATTTGCATTGTGAAGAATCTTATTTACCATTCCAAGACCAAGCACATTCAGATTAGGCATCACTTTATTCGAGATTGTTATGAGCATAGGCTCATTAATGTTGTCAAGGTTCACACAGATGATAATGTAGCTGATCTACTCACAAAGGGCTTTGATGTTTCAAGATTCAATCATTTAGTGGTGAGTATTGGTATGATTAACTACTAAGCTACAACTAAGGGGAGGACTTATTAGTTAGTTAGATAGTCCTATGCATTGTTTGAGGGGAGGAAATACAATGCTTTTTGATGTTTTTGCCATTGTGAAGAAAAGGATGGAAAAGTACTGCTTATTGTTTATCTAAAAGTACTGCTTATTGTTTATCTGAAAGTACTGCTCTAAAAGTACTGCTTTGGAAGTACTGCTTACGTAGAAAGCACTGCAGTCTTGTCAACGTACTGTTCCAACAGTCAAAAGATGTGGTAAAATTCAAACAACGGTAACTTTATTAATTAGGTTGTGATTTTTTCAAATCTTACCTATAAATAACTACCCTCCGATTTTCCCTTTATACTTATCCATCCATATCTCTCATTAACATTCACTATTCATCGCACCATTTTTCTTTACAACACTCAATGGCGAATCGTAACACAGTTAGTAAGCATAATATAGTGGCTAACTTAGACAAGACACCCTCTAATGTCGCTTTACATGACATAATTGATTTTCTCACTGGATCATCAATTAATTATGCTCTTTTGGTTGAACATGACATCATTGAGCCCTGGATTCAACAATTTTGGGAAACTACTAGATCTCATATGGAAGATGATGAATCCTACATTCAGGCTAAGGTTGTTGGGAAGATAGTTAAAGTTAGTGAAGCTTCGATTCGGGAAGATTTATTGTTCGATGATGCAGAAGGGGCCATTCGTTTTGATAAACAAGTTCTCTGGGATACATTAAGGGATATTGGTTATGAAGGGTCTCTCACAAAACAAATTTCAAGAAACCCTTATTTAGTCCACAATGGAAATACCTTGTTCATGTATTGCTGAATTGCTTAAGTCCCAAGAGTACTTCATGGGAACAATTTGGTTCAAATATAGCATCAGCTTTAGTGGGTTTAGCTACCAATCACATATTTAATTTTTCCATAATGATTTTAGATGGTATGCTATCTCATATCTCCAATGGTTCACCATTCCTCATGTACCCTCGCTTTGTTCAAACCTTCTTGAACAAACAACTTAAGGATGCGCCTAAACCCTCTAGCTTGCTACCAGTTGTAGTACTTCCACCTAAGGTGTTCACCTTCATGGCTAGAAAGAGTGACAAATTCTCTAGGAGGGCTACACCTTTAACAGCTCATATGATGGAGATAGTACAAGCAGTTAGAGATGAAGCTGCTGAAAGTGAAGAGCATGAACCTTCTATTTCGAAGGTACGCTTCTCAACGTATGCTTCGCCACCACAAGGTACTGCATCTCAACAAGATATTGCTCATGAAGATTCAGAACCAGATGTCAACCCACCATCATCTCCTAATGATTATACTTCCATAGATGGGTCTCAAACATCTGGAGGAGATAAGGGAGATATGGCTTCTGAGGGTCAGGTTCTGGATTACTATGCTTTGACAAGGGAACTTTTGAGATTAAAGAAAGACTATGAATCTCAAGTTGTACAACTGATGAAGTTGAACAACAAGCTTAGAAGATTGAAGAAATTTTTCTGGCCTTTAGTTCAACATCACAGATTGTGGGCCAAATCTCAGAAGAAGAAAGGAAAGAAGTTTAAGAAGGTTTCCTGGGACAAAAAGGTTCACAAGTTTCATTCCAATTAGGGGGAATTTGGAGCAAGAGAATTTGAATTAGATGTTGAGCCTCATGCATTCCGATGCTCAAACTTATGAAGATGCCACTTTTGATGATTCACAAAAAGAAGCTAAAGAACTGAGCAACCGAGCCTCAAGGTATGGACTTCAAAGTATGGTGTACAAAGTACTGATGATCGCTGTGCTGGGATCAAGGTACTGATCTTCAAGGAACTTATAGGCAAGAGCTCATTACACCAAGGATTCTTATTTTTGAAGAAGAAGCTGGTCCTTCAACAGTCCTACATGAAGAAGAAGCTGATACACCCAAAGTAGAACACACTGCTAGTGATGATGAAACTGTTGCTTAGATATTGTAAAATTTGTCAAGACCAAGAGGTGTTAGTATCCCTGGAGTTGAAGAACAACCTCAAGCTTCTCAACCTGCTTTAGATCCAAAGGATAAAGGAAAAGGTAAATTGGTTGAAACAAAGAAGAAAAAGAAGCTTACTTTGGCAAAATTGAGAGCTATTGAAGTAGCTAAGAATGAAGAAGCTGCTAAAAAGTTTCAAGCTGAGTTAGATGCTGAAATACCAGAAAAGCAACCTGTTCCTGTTCTACCAAGAAGACCAAGTATTGCTAAAGAAAGGAATGCTATGATGGCTTATCTGAAGGGTAGAGGATATACAGGATTACAAAGGTTGAACTATATAGAGATGAAAGATCTATATGATGCTGTTAGAGAAGCATATCAAAAGGAAGTTGCTGGGATTATTCGATTTGATGATGAAAAACAGAATGAGGATGCAAGAAAAAGAAGCTTAAAAAGAAAGAGAACAACTGGTGATGAACAACCATCAAAGAAGATAGAATTGAGAACAGATACAGTTAATGAGCTGAGTAATTACTTAAGAGTTGTAGATTTTTAGCATCCTAAATCTAAAGAAGTTGCAGTAAAGAATTCAAAGATGTCTACTTTTGAAGTTGTAAAATCAAAGGATGGAGATTACCTTATGTTTCATAGAGAAGATGAAAGTTTTAGAGTATTTAATCTGCTATGGGATATATTACACATGATAGATAGAGAGGATCTGTTTCACCTATATCAACTAGTGCAAGAGTATTTTGAGCATATTCCATCAAATGGAGCTGGCTTAGTCTTGCTGGGAGATCTAATAACCATCTGGGAGACAGAAGAGACAAGCACTAATGAAATCTGGAATAACCAAGAATTTTGGGAGATTACTAGTTGGAGATTCTTTGAAGAATCAGGAGTGCATGTTTTGGAGTTAGAAGATGGGACCATGATTCATATGTTAGCAGAAAGAAGATATCCACTTACAACATATCTTATGAGAAGAATGTTAGATCATGGTATGGAGGTTGAAGAGGAGAATGAAGCAGCCCTTATGGTCATTGAATTATTTATCAAATGGACAACTATGGCTGATGATGATGCATAAATACTGGTATGGTTCTTAAATATATACAGTTGATGAGCTGAGGAATTACTTAAGAGTTGTAGATTTTGAGCATCCTAAATCTAAAGAAGTTGCAGTAAAGAAGTCAAAGATGTCTACTTTTGAAGTTGTAAAATTAAATGATGGAGATTACCTTATGTTCCATAGAGAAGATGAAAGTTTTAGAGTATTTAATCTGCTATGGGTTATATTACACATGATAGATAGAGAGGATCTGTTTCACCTATATCAACTAGTGCAAGAGTATTTTGAGCATATTCCATCAAATGGAGTTGGCTTAGTCTTGCTGATATCTAAAACCATCCGAGACAGAAGAGACAAGTACTAATGAAATCTGGAATAACCAAGAAGTTTGGTAGCTGGAGATTCTTTGAAGAATCGTGCATGTTTGGAGTTAGAAGATGGGACCATGATTCATATGTTAGCGTAAAGAAGATATCCACTTACAATAGATCTTATGAGAAGAATGCTAGATCATGGTATGGTGGTTGAAGAGGAGAATGAAAAGCTCTTATGATCATTGAATTATTTATCAAATGGACAACTATGGCTGATGATGTGCAATACGGTATGGTTCTTAAATATATAAATTTTTAAAAATCAGACTTTTATTCAGAGTATGCTGGACAAACAATACTTTTATTCAAAGTACTGCTTAAGAGCTTAAGACTAGTAAAAAGTCTTTTAATAGAAAATAAGCAAACTTTGTTAAGTGCAAAAATATTTTGAAACAAAAGTTATCAGCAACAAATGGTTTTTGAGATGGTTTTAATTGGTAAAAGTGCTTTGCACTAACACAACAAAAGGTGATCACCCACCATGTTTAACAAAAGGATTGGCTAATCCATGATCAAACGCTCTGTAAAGATATCTCAAATCCGTTGATTGTTGACAACTTGCTAATAAGTTGTATGGTAAGCAACTCATCATATCTGCAATAGTGAAGAGTTGGTAGCCCACAAGAAAAATGGCTTTTGGTAAAGGCTGGAAACCCATTTATGGTAATTAGTTCACCATGGTTGCAAGAACTAACTAGTCCAAAAGGGTACGGCTTTTGGTAAAGACAAAACAAATCCGTTGATAGCTGATGATTTGCTAAAAATCATATGGTTATCAATGTACCATGGTTTTACACACCTAAACATTGGCTACACCAGAGTTAATGGCTTTGGTAAAGAGACATCAAAATCCATTAAACTTTCAATGATTCACCTCTCACAGGAGTTAACACACATGAAAGTAATGAGAATAGAATGAAACTTTAAGATCTGATGTACAATTTGCCATATGTTGCTGAGTAGCTGAAAAGATGAAGATTGCTGATAATGAGTGCTGAAAAGGATTGCTTATGAAGACTAATTTAATGATGACAATACAAGAACAGAGAGTACAAGACAAATATGAAGATAAAGACACAATATTTCCTTGAAAACAGAGATGTTAAAGATAAAGATACAAAGGAACTTGAAATCAAGCAAGTAGAATTCAAGTTAGGGGAGGATTATTGGGATATAAAAGACAAAGTACTGAAGAAAGTCAAAGTGTGAAGAAACTCAGCATCGCTAATGAAGAAATCAAAGTACTGCTCACGTCAAAGTATTGCAAAGCTAAAGAACTGCTATATCGTTTATGGAAAGTTATTTTTATCTAGAATGTTCTTAGAATTAGTATTACTTGTGATACAAGAATTGTAATTGTAAACCGACTAGGGTACTCCTTATGCCTATAAAAGGACCCCTAGATTGGCATTAGAGATATGTGATTTAGAAATTACAAAGTTCGATATTAGAGTTATTAGGGTTATTAGTGAATCTGTGTATCAAGCAGGTTCAAAGTATTAATAAAATTGTTGGAGTTTAAGTTATTCTTCTTAGCTTTATTGAAGTAGTTTTCGCCTACTTAATAAAGTAATATCAGTGTTTCATTGTTAGTAACTTAGGATTTATCCGAGGTTACTAAGCCCTTACAAGCTACATAGTTAGTTTGGTCATAGTATATCGATCCAACACAAACCATCTTCAATTGCATCACGAACTTATGGATCTTTGTCAAATGCCATGAAACATGTATGATGATGCTACTGCCAGACTCCATTCCAAACTTCGGTTTATGCATGATGGTGTACTGAGCTTTTTGATTAAGGTCGGGAAAGTGTAGCAGCGGTTTTGTGAGGTTAATCTGCTTCTAGTATGATTCGACCGCAAGTTGTAGATCTTCAACACGTTCACGAATAACTTTGCTGCGAATGAAGACTAGAAGTGCAGTGATGAACTAGAGTTGGATTTCTGTCAAAAATTGTCGAATTCTTCCTAGTAACTTTGTAAGATATAAATCTTCGATGTCATTGAGAGAAAACTCTGAGAAGTCAGCTTCAGTGAAATCATACTCTACTTCATCTTGTCTTATAACCTTGATCTTGGACAAGAATGAATAGCCCAACTTTGTCTCCAGTATAACCCCCATCACAGCAACGACTTTCTTGTCACTCTTCACATCCTTGTTTGACTTACGCTTAGCTCCTGTAGTATAATCTCCTCCTTTCTGGCCAATGATGAATACCATATTTGGCATCAATGTCGTATTTCACAACTTTATCGACAAACAACTTTGCGGCGTCTTCTTCAATGGAAACGTTGTCGAAGAATACTGCAACTGGGATGTTGAAGGTGATCAAGGTAGCATATTTCTTGCTAACACTGCTACTGTGTTGAAGGAACTCTAGGTCATTTTTGAAGAAGAAACGGTAAGGGATCTTCAGTTGTTCGGGTCGGCCAATTGTTGGTAGAGGCTTTGTCTAATCAGTGTAGAAGGGAGTGTTGTCCTTCCTTGTAAAGTCGATGTTTGATTCGGGATTTAGCCAGTCGATTTTGTTGGACATTTCACGGGCAATGTTGTCCAAGTGGTATTAGACCTCCACTGCACTGCAGGCTCTGTCTTTCAACAAGTTGAATGCATCGTTCTTTATCTTGCACAACTCCCATTTCATCATCTTTTTTACCTTGAACTCATCCTGGATAATCTTTACCTGCTCCATGGTTCGACCGTCTACCGGTTCTTGGCCTTCAGGCAGTCTGGGTGTAGCATCAACCAACTTGCTAAACCTTTCATATTCCTCAGTGTCGTCTTCGTCCAACCATGAGACGACATAACCTTGATTCTTCTTCTTGGTTCTTGAAGATGAATCTGGTTGAGGTGATGGTCGAGGTGATGGTTGTTGCTGGGGCTCAGGGATGTCATGATCCTCACCACCGGTATAAGTGAAGTGATCACCGGTTTTCTGCAGTGGTGGTGGAGAATCTGCATCCCGAGGTTTATCAAATGAGGGAGGTTGTTGAGAAGCTTGTCTTGTGGATGTAGTGGTGGTCCTAGCAGGTGGTGGTGGCATGGATGACGATGACCCGCCGGTCTTCTTCTGACTTTTTGCATTCGGATCTTGATCCTTGTCATCATCATCTCTTGGTCTCTTATCCAAACCAGCAGCTTCCTTGGACGATGTCTTCTGTTGATGTGCAAGAAATACCTCATACAACTTCGATTCATCTGGTGTGAAAGTAGGAGCTTGAGGAGACATCTAAAGTACCAACTGTGAGATCAGATCAGTCTCGTTGACAACTGGAGGCTGGATTGGTCTGGTTTGCATGACTACTGGTGTAGTTGTAATCATCTGCTTAACCAGTGTTTTTAGCATTGGGTAGAACTGATTCTTGAACATCTCTTTGGTGACGCCAGGAACCATGTTGAGAAGAAAGTGATGAGTGTAGTTTTGAATCTGTTCATTCATTTCTCCTTGGACATCCCTGGTGAGAAATGCCTTGATATGTTCTCTTTCTCCTTCGAACTGGTCCATCTGCTGGGAAAGCTCGATGACCTTGTCGGCTAGCATGTTCAATCTTGTTTCCTGAAGAATTTGTTTGCATTTTCTAGATTGAAGCAATGCTTTATGGATCTTAGCTTTAGTGCGAGAAGCCCAAGTATCGGCTTTCTTCTTGATTAATTTTGAGGATAATTTGGTTGTTTCTTTTGATGGTGGTGGTGATGAGTGAGAAGATGATTCGGTTTTAGAGGTTTCAAGGGGTGGTTCTGAAGATTTCTCAGGGTTGTGTTCAGGGTTTTCTAGAATTGTTGTTCCCCGTTCACTATCATTTAAAACAGTTTAAATATATAAAACAAGTTAATAGTGAACTATGACTGAAATTAACATAAGTAAAACACACTTATAAATTTTCAACATCATATTCTTATTAAAAATAAATCAACAAAGAATACGTTACCCAAGTACTTGCGGAATAGTACTTGGGATTGAAATGACAAAGTTGGTTGACTCCTCTCTAAGCTGGGTCAAGCTAAGTCCGCACAACTCTTAGAGCTCACTGAGCTACCTCAGGAACTAAGTTGTATTTGGAGGAGTGAAAAGATGGACTAGCGTGTGTGTGTTTTCCAATTTACAAGCTTAACCTTTTCACTCCATCTCTTATGCTATTTATACATGTATGATTTTTAACTCTTTCGTAAGTGACAAGCGTGACAAGATATCTGAAGACAAAATCTTGATGTATTTTGTCTCATTCTACAAAACTATTCTAGGTAAGAGACAAGACTACTTTCGAGTTCGTGATGACAGATGAGCTCCGATCTTTTGCCATTCAGTGAAAGTTGACTTTGGTTGATAGGGCGTTTTCTTATCGATTCAAACTTATCCCAGCTTGTCCGCTCTTTCTTGAGTCTTTTCATCCTTGATCTTCTACTTCAGTTTGTCTTTGAGTGTGCGAGTTGGAGAGGAGTCTTGGGGATTCAATGAGTTATTTTCATCACTCTTGAATCCATCATCTTCTTCTTGACTTAGTCTTCACCCTTTAAGTTCCGCTTCTTGAAAGTGGAGAGACTTCTTCTTAGCCTACGTGCTTGAGTATCCTGAAGATGACTCACTGAGAGACTATGCACTCGGTGACTGTTAGTGTTTAAGCAGACTAAACACTTGGGCTATTTTCTATTCAAATCCTAGATTAAGGGGTTTGGTATTTCTTGAACAACCGCTTTCCCCTATTTGGATATACAAATAGCCTAAGTGGTTGATCGTGTAAGTGAGCAAATGGCTTCTTCTTACACTGAATGTACTAATGAATACAATAAGGAACACCGAGTAAATTAACAAAACATACATCTTTTATTGATCAGATTACATAGTTCCTATCACTAGTATAAAAGATAAAACAAAGCGATGTCGGTCGGATGGATTCCCGATTGCTTCCAAGCTTGACCTTTTTGGTGATGAGTGTTTCTCTGTCAGCCGGGATGGTCTCTTATCTTGCGTTTAAGTCGATGCAGAGTAACGATATTCGAAGTGCGAATTTGAGAGGCCTTGGAATATAGCTAATCATTGTAGCCACTCCGGCTGATCAATATCACTCCATAGACATCAATGAAAAATAGCCCTCTTCGGGCTTTTCAATCACTGAAGACAGTTCACAAACTTCCTTCGCGAGGCTCACTATTACACTCAGTCGGGCACTTTAATCTCAGGTTGGAACTCAACTCTCTTCCCTTTGCCAGTGGATGATTGTGGTTGAGATCGTGGTGCGGTTAAAGGCGAATTTGAATTCCAGGTTAGGTACTGACAATCCCTTAGTCTTTCATATCTTTTACTTGAGCATTTTCATCGGGTCCTTAACCGCATTCTTCTTCTTTTCAATAATTGGACCAAGCTCATCGAGTTTAGTGATCCCAAAGTCAGTGAATTTGAGGGGATCATGAACCTCGAAGTGTCTTTTATCATCCCTCTCAGAAATGTTCATGGCCGTGGTTTATTGGGGATGATTACGACATCTGTGATCCTTTCGGGGAAGCCTTCGGCTTGTCATTGTCGATTGTAATGCTCAATTACTGCTTTGCACGATGGCTTTAGTTTTCTTCTTCTTTTTCCAACTGCTTTTCTCATTTCGGACATCGGACTGAGCTTCCTTGAATTTTTGTCTGCCGACCTTTTTGGAGTTTCTTAGGATCAATTCCCATGTTCTCGGCTTCTTTAGCGACTACCTTGCTGCGGTCTTCTCTATTATTCTTATCTTTTTCAGCTTGTTTCAATCTCTGTTCTTCTTTAGCAAGATATTTACTAAGCTGTTGAGGTGTGAGAAGGTATTATGTCACCGATTTTGTAGGAATCTTCTGGGGTGAGTTGTCATTTTGCCTTTTTCTTTGTCCCGCTGAGGAAGATGAAGTTGCTACCGTGGTTGGTGGTGTTGTTGTTATTGGTGTGATTACTGTCAGTGTTGTTGTTGTTGATGTTGTTGGTGGGATTGATGAGATAGGTGTTCTTGAGTGGTGGTGATGATGAGATTTGTGCCACTGATGTTGATGGTGTTGGCTCCCCTCAGTGTGAGAAGGAGGTTCTTCAATAATATTCTCCCCTCAACTATTGTTGGAGCTTGTGAGGGCAGAGTTGGAGTTGGTGCTGAGGGGACTGAGCAGCTTGACCCTTGAAGGCGATAAATTTCGAGATCATAGCCTTGATGTCCGAAGTGTCGATTGAATAAGTGACTTTAGCTTCTAAATTAGCACGAGAACCTTCCAAAGAAGTCATTACTGGGCCCAAGATTCCAGGCCGAGATGAGATGCACGAGTCAAAGTAGCCACTGCGTGTATTCAAAGAGCCCAATGTAGCTCAAGTGGTGACTGGGATGGAAGACCTGAACATTGGCATACTTGAGCATATCGAGCGGTTCCGATTGAGGCTTGAGGATTGTTTCAAGTACGCCACCATGCTCGGTTCGTCTAGCACTTTAGAGTTGAGTCTTTGGGTCTCTTTGACAAATTCCTTGATTTCATCTATCTTTGTACCTACACCTGAAGATGCCTAAGGGAATTTAGCCATGTTGTCATCAATTCGGTGAAGGTTGTCATACATCAGATCCACTGCTCATGAACATTTTCATCAAAGCCATGTACCTCAGCCTTTAGATCGGCATAGCTTGCAGCGACCTCGATGTGTTGATCCCGCGAGTTTCGGTGACCCAGTATAACCGAGGCGCTTTGGTGATCCACCGGAACAAGCTGTCTTTGATGAGTGGGAGAACATTATCAAATCTTTCAAATTCATCGGTGGAGGAAGAGAGTCATCATTATTCGGCTTGACTGGTGATTGAGATGCTCATGGATCGGTGAGGTCCTTGTTCAGCTTGATTCTCGGCGTCCACGTCTTCCTAGGCGATAAAACATCATCATCGGTTTGACAAGCTCATCGTTTGAAAGAGTATGCAAGAATAACATCAACTGGCTAACCGGGTTGGTGATGGGTTCCATATCGGCGAGTGGTATGTTTCCCTCGAGTCTTTGTCCCCGTTGACCCTCTCGGACACGGTGGGCATTTCCCGCCTTTGCTAGAGTCGATTGGTTGTGGGTTACGTATCGGTGGGTTGTTCCTTTCCTCCAGAAGTCTTTGTCCCCGGTGACCCCGAGACATGGGTGGGCATTTCCCGGTGCCTTTAGCGAGTCGATGATATTTGTATCCTATCGGGTTGCTTGATTCCCTCTAAGTCTTTGGGATCGTCGGTGTGCCCTCGGACAAAGGCCGTGATTTGCTAATGTCATCCTTAGGCGTTGTGGAAGGCTCCCTACCAGTGAGGTTGTTTGTGTCCTCCGGATCTTGGGAGTAGTGGTTGTGACCAAGGCCAGCGATGTGATGTATCGGTGTCCTTCGTTGTCCGCGGTAGGATGTTGCTACTGGTCATCGAGGTGTCTTTTAGTGTCGGGCCTTTTGTGCCTTTTAGAACGTCTTCACGAAGCCTCGGGGCCTTGGGACTTGGGTTTAGTCTTAGTCGGTCAGAGACTTCCCCTTCCTCTTTTAGGAGCAGGGTTTGGAGACACCGATCCCTCTGGTTGTTACGGAACCAGTATATGGGTCAATTCAATAGGAGTGACAAGGGATGGGTCTTTTGAAAATTTGATTGGCTCGGGATGCCTAAAGCACAAAATTTTTCTTCCGAGGATAATTTGAACCCAGTAACACTTACAATGAGACAAACCTAGGATCTGAAATGTATTTGGTCCTAGTTTTGTTTCTTAGCAGTTGGAGATCACTATAAATGATCTCCCTATGTCATACAAAGTGACCCCATTCATTAGCGGTAAAGATGCCTTCATCAACTGAATAGAGTTAACTTGTTGGGTGGATGAGTGGTTCCCGCCGAGGACCTGAATCACAAAAGTGAATAGGATCCTTCAAGCCACGAGAAATGAGCTTTTGGTGGCTGGGGTCTGTCAAAAACGTTGGATCTAAAGCGATTTGTTTTAACCCATCCTTCACTGTGGAGGGTTGAGGATGGGCGACATAAACTCCTTTGTTATAATCCAACCCTGTTGAAGTGTAAAACGTTTTGTAATCGGGGTGAATTGTTGTTGCCCTCGCAAGTGAATCTTATGAGATATTCCCACAGGAGATGCGAGGGTTGTTCTCCATCGGTGGAGGGTGTCGTCATAGGCCTTGGCAATTGCCCAAAATTCCCGGAGGAGATTTTGGTAAACAATGGAGGGACAATGAATAAAGGCCGTTTTGATTGGGCAATTAAACAAAAATTTCATAATGTCTTTGAAGGTCGGGACGGCCATTCGGGGTATTCAAAGTTGCCTATGACATTATTAGTTTTAAATTCAACATTTGTAAGATCCCCTACCTATTGAGAAGCAAACTGGAGAGATTGAGTTCTAGCCATTTCCATTTAAAAGATTTTAGGGTTTTGAAAATATTTTGACTAGAATAATCAAAGTTTCTTTTTGATCTCTGATTTGTGATGAAAAACTTTTGTAAATGTTTACAGAAGGTTTTTCAAAAGAGGTTTGAAGATTTTGAGCACACAAATATTTTGAAGTTTTAGAAATGATTTGGATGAGAGTTCTTGCAGAGAAAATAATTTGTGTGTGTTTATTTGTTTTGGAAGAGGGTATTTATAGAGTGGTGAGAAGGGTGATTTGTCTACAAATGGGAATATTAAGTGGTTTTGAAAAGCGTTTGAATTTCCACATTTAATGCTACCACTCCATTACCCAAAGATAAAATCTGCTTTTCAAGGAGCAGATTGCGGTGCATAGTAGAAAGTGCATTTTGCAGAGATAAAATATCAATTTGATATTTTTTGTGAGAGGAGGCATTAAATGCCAAGTGGGATGACAGTAAGACAAAGAGACATATATTCCTATATTAAATTAGTGTAGTTACCAACCTAGGACATTTAAGTAACCGATACTTGGATCATTTAGTTACTCATTCAATGCTCTGTGTCAAATGTTAGGGACCCTGAATGAGTCTTACTCATTCAGTGAGAGATTTGTTTTGGATGTTAGGGAGGACGAAACCATTCAGAGAACTTACTTGAATTGGTTTTGGATACGACTTTCAATGTCAACATTCCCAATTATTTCGATCCTCACGAAGGTAGGTTCATCCAAGGGTTTGGTGAAGATATCATTGATATTCAGTAGGGATGAAATGAAGTTCAATGTCACCCTTCATTATGTGATCACGATGAAGTGATATCGATATCAATGTGTTTGGTTCTTTGGTGGAGAATAGGTTGTTGGAGATTGCAATAGCACGGTGTTATCGAGAAGATGGGCACCATTTTGTAATAATGGATGTTATAGTCAGACTTGACTTTTCATCCATAATACATTAACATGAACATCTACTGCGGCTACATATTCCCAAAGCCGGTGAGGACATAGCCATGATTGTTGCTTTAGCACTCCAACAAACCGGTTTCCTCGAAATTGTGACAGGACCACGAGGTACTTTTACTGTCCATGTTGTAGACATAATCGAATCGAGTAACCTTTGAGATCAAACCACGAGCATTTTGGATAATAGAGTCCAAGATTTAGGGTTCCTTCAAGTACTTGAGTATTCTTTTGTAGTGAGATGGGATTCTTTAGGATTGACTGATATCTTGCTATTAGACGTGGTGAGAATTGGATGTCCGTCTAGAAGCGTTAGATACATCGATGATTCAACAATCCCTCGAAATGGGTTTGATTGATGATTTTCGATGAGATCGAGTCCAAAGCAGTTGTTAGGTGGGACCATTGGAGTCTTCATCTGAGGCATGATCGGATATCTCATATTTCTTCAAGAGATTTCGGTGTATTTCTCTTGGTGATGGATATTCCTTTATCAGTTTACCTGATTTGTTGTCCAAGAGAGTATGTGAGTTCCCCCATCATGCTCATTTCAAACTTCTTTGTCATCAGTTTTCAAACTGTTTGCAAAGTTTGTAGTTTGTTGAGCCAAAAATGATATCATCAACATACACTTGGACTAGTATCACATCCTGTTTAGTTATATAGACAAACAGTGTGTTGTCTATCTTTCCTCTGACAAACTTGTTTTGTATCGGGAAGGCTGAGAGAGTTTCATACCATGCCCTTGGAGCTTGTTTAAGTCCATAAAGGGATTTGTCAAGCTTAGGCACATAGTCGAGAATTCACTACTCTCAAAGCACGGGGGTTGTTGAACATACACATCTTCCTTGAGATCACCATTTAAGAATGCACTTTTAACTTCCATTTGGTAGACCACGGTTCATGTATGTTGCATATGCAAGGAAGATCCCGATGGCTTCCATTCTTGCAACAGAGCAAATGTCTCATCATAGTCAATGCCTTCTTGTTGACTGTAACCTTTGGCTACAAGTCGGCATTGTTTTAATAATGATGCCGCGTTTTCATCGCTTTGTTTCGAAAACCACTTCATTCTATGACTACTACATCACGAGGACATTTGATCAAGGTCGTGACCTTGTTTTTGTCAAGCATGCAAGGTTCTTCTTGCATGCTGAACCCGGCTTGGGTGTTTAAGAGCCTCGTGACACTTTGGGTTCTATATCGATAGGTAATCAACATATAGACATTCAGTTGAAGCGTAGTTAGATTAGCGACCATGCTTCTAGTGAGCATGCCCTTAGTGGGTTCACCTGATGATGATTACAAGCTCAATGTCTTGAGTTCTTGTCCACTTACTTTGTGGTGGGATCGAGCTTGATGATGTCACTAGGAGTTGGATGTGAGTTCAAAAAGAGCCAGAATCATTGAGAACATCGTAGAGTTGTCTTGTTCAGTTTGAGGTACATGAGTTACAGGTTCGATCATTTGGATCGGTGTTTCCTATCGGAGGAGGCGATTGATTATCAATGAACTTCATGATGGTTGGGGGGTAGGTTGTGATAAGACATAATATGAGATGTCGCATCGGCTTGATATGAGGAATTGAATTGATGTTGTACTCATCGTGAGGATATCTTGATGAGTTATCAATTCCTATTTCTTCCTTTGAGGTGTTGGTGAACTGATACTTTCGACTTTCATCAAAGGTGACATGAAAGGTTTCCTCAACTTGTTGTCTCCTTGTGTTATAAACCACGAAGGCTTTGGAGATCGTTGAGTAGCCTAAGAAGTATCCATCATCCGCTTTTGCATCAAACTTGCCTAGATGATCCTTGTGGTTATGAATGAACACAGGACATTCTAACACATGAAAATAGGCGATGTCGGAAGTCTACCTTTGAAGATCTCATATGGGGTTTTATTATGTCTTTTGACAATGATTGACCTGATTTGAGTGTAACAGGCTTTTGACTACTTCAAATCGAAATGTTTTGAGAGAGGTGAGCCATTTAACATGGTTCTAGCAGCCTCAATAGAGTTCTGTTTTTCTTTCAGAACCCCATTTTGTTGTGGGTATATGGAGCGAAATTTTGAGAAATTCCTTTTCATCACGAAACTCTCAAGCTCATGATTTCGAACTTCGGTAGCATTGTCGGCTTACGATTTGTTTAACAAGTAATGTCATTCGGTTTTCAATCTTCACGATGAATGACATTATTGTATCACCTACTGACTCTTTTTGGAAAGAAAGTATACCCATCTTGAGAACTCATCAACAATGACAAGTGTATACTTCTCATGCCTTTGGATTGATCTGGACTGACGGTCCAAAGAGATCCATGTGCGAGGAGGTGAAGGCACTTTTAATGGAGAAATTTTGTTTGGTTTTGAATGATGCTCGTGGTGTTTACCTTTTTCGCGAGGCGAGCATGTTTGTTTGTCTTTGCAAAGACCAGTGATGGTAAGCCAAGGACCTTGTTTTGTTTGGCCAAGTTGTTGAGGTTTTTGAAGTTTAAGTGTGAGAGTCTCTTGTGCCAAAGCCAATTGATTGTTTCAGTGTCTTTAGCAAAGAGACAAGTTCCATCTTAGGAGAGTGTTGACATGTCTAACTAGTAAACATCATCTCTCCTAGGAGCTATCAACACAACTTCCTTGTTGGCATTGAAAATGGTACCATGTTTATCATTGAATTGTACAATGTATTTAGCATCACATAGTTGGTGAACACGATGAGATTGTATTTGAGACCATTGACATAGGCTATTCTAGAGAAAACTATTCCATTGAAGTTCTTGAACCATAACCTTCACTGGGACATGATGAGTTATCACCAAATACTACCTTGGGCCCTGGTTCCTTTACATACTTGTACAGATATTCCTTCACACCGTATGCTTCTTGAGCATCCCTGTCTAGATGCCAAATAGGATCTAGCATGTCTCTCACGCTAAAGCTCAATTAGTTTCTCTTAGTGACCCACTTACTAGTGGGCTTGGGTCTCAAGGTCTCCTTGAAATTTGCAATCGATCACTCATGGTCGTTGGTGGTTGTATGCATAGTGCTACCACTGGTTTTTGCATTTAAAGGTGAGGATGACTGGTTGACTCTGGGTTGTTTAGAATTTCTCCTTGCATGAATGACACCTTTGTCATGTTGGGATGTCTCATGGTGGATTACGCATATATCACGGCATGTGTTCATGAGACAATCATCATCGATGATGATCATTAAACCACGTGAGAGCATGAGAGGAAAAGGTTTTGCTCTATTCTTTGGAGGCGACTTTGGAGGATGAAGCATACTAATGACCAACTTTGGTATAGTTTGCTTGACCGACTTATCTTGTAGATGGATCAAGTACTGATCTGTGATAATCCTTTTGCGATCATGCGAGAAAAGGATTCTATAGCAGCTTTCGAGTGGTATGGTTTGGTATAATGACCAACTTACTTTTGCTTGTTTTGGAGGTTGAATTAGACTTTGATGAGCGAGGAAGCGACTTTGTCTCCTTGATTGGTTGAGGACCTTTTCAATGGATTCCATTTTTCGATAAGCTTCCTCACTAGCCATTTAATTTGGTCGGTCTTGGGGTGGGTGACAGAAGGATGTTGAAGTCTTAGTAGGAGTAGACTCTTGTTGAGTTGGTTTTGTTGGTCTTTTCAGGATGGTTCTACCAGAGTCAGTCCTTTCTTTGGGGAATGAGGATTGAATTGCAGTGGAAGTAAGCTGAGCTTGGTGCGGCGACCTGAAGAGGTTTCATGGTGGAAGCGGTGCTTGAGATTCCGCGGACTTCGAGATGTGTTCAAGATACTCTGGGCACATCAGAAGTCCGCATGCTCTTTAGAGCTTGACTTTCGAGCTCTAGAATCCTTCCATAATCAAAATTTGGAAGCTTACTCTCAGGATTAACTCGTTCAATCCAATCACTGGAATTGGGATTAGTCAACATATTTGTAATCATGCCACCAGACATAAATGGCTTAGGACTGGTCTTTGTTGAGAGTCGGGAGATGATCTTCACCTATGACTCTCTTTTTTGCTGGGGCACCCACATCATCAAAGACCACAGGATTCTTAGCATTCAACTATCAAGAATATCTTGTTCCTTTTAAGTTCATCTTAAAGAGCACGATTTCTCTTAACTAGTTCAATGTTTTGAATTTTCAAAGTGGCGTTCTCAAGCTTGGCTTGTTTTAAAATAAGTAGTTCATCTCTACACTTGTTTAATTCAAAACTTAGCTTGTTGTATTTTGAAAAAAGATTTAATCTTTTCTCTTCGACGAACTTAAGGTCAACATTAAGATAATTCATATAAGGCGCCAATCGAGTCATCATCCATAGAAAGTAAGATGTTTACCTTCTTTATAGTGATGTTGACCCATTCCCCATTTCTGGCATGATTCTTTCCAACAGCTAGCTTGTCCTCTCGAGAGGGCCATCAAGGCACTGACATGCACCATTTCATCATCGATGACACTGGCTCTTCATCCTAGTCGAAGGTCACCAACAAGGCCTTTGTTTTACCCCCACATGATTGAACACTTTTGTTATTTCAGGGACGGCCTCGAGCAATGCAAGCTTAGCTTTGACTTTCTTATATTTTGCTTCAAAATCAGCAGTTTTGTTTGAATTTTGTTTTAAAGGTTTTGATGAGGCCGATAGATTTTGGTTGAAATTTGCTAAAGCTGAGGACCGAGTTTACATGACTACGATGGTTTATAAGAGGGTTCGAAATTGTTTTGAAAAACAGTCTTTTGCAAAATGACCTCTTTTTGACACTTAAAGCATTCAGTGTCCTCATTTCCTTTGGCATTTGAAAAACCTTTGTTTCTTTTTATAAACCTTCGAGAGTTAGCAAGGAGTGCCTTTCTGGAATTAAGATGTTGGTCATTTAGGTACTCCTCACTTGATTCTCATCGGGCTCATCATCAAATTTTCCTAAAATCTTGAACAATATTGTTAGAATAGAAAGCAGCTTGATATTAGTGATGAGGTGGTGGTGGTGGAATTCTTGACTTCGAGACTTCTTTAAGTCGGGGTATATCGTCTGTTGATGAGGTTTTCCTCATAGAAAAATTTCCCATAAATTTCAGGAAGCTCAAGATTTTGGATATGATTAGCATTCCTAAGTCCTTGAGAGAAATTCAACCACTTATCAGGGAGACTATTGACAAAACCAACATTGATTTCATGTTTGGACAACTTAACATCATCATTTGCGATTCATTTAAAAGAGTTTTGTACCGTGTAAGTTTGAGAGAGAGTTTCGAGTCCTTAGCCACGAAGGTGTTATACTCAAGTTTGAGTCCATTATCTGTTTTCCTTGGTATCGATGGTCCTTCATGACTATGAACTAGGTCATCCCGGTTTGCTTAGCGTACTACGGACTTATAACTGCACTCCATAATATCGTCAGAAGACAAGATATTATGATACTTTTGAGTCTTTGGTCCTGGTTGACCACTCTCCTTTCATCTGGGTCATTTGAGCTTCGGGTTTGGGCAACCCTTTAGCAGTCTTTGGGACAAATGGACCTTCATTTATACACTTGATATGATAAGGTTCCATCCCAATCAAATAGCAAAGCATTCACTTTTCCATTTGTTGAATTTGCCAACTTCAAGTCTAGGGCAGATTTGAATAAGCTCGCCCTTTTATCGACTAGTTGGGGTACATCAATTTCAGCCATTAAGGATCCTAATTTAAAAAACTTTTAGAGCCGACCTAAAACGAATTTTATAATTAGCTTTGCTCTGATACCACTTGTTGTTCCCCATTCACTATCGTTTAAAACAGTTTAAATATATAAAACAAGTTAATAGTGAACTATGGTGACCAAATTAACATAAGTAAAACACACTTATAAATTTTCAACATCATATTCTTATTAGAAATAAATCAACAAAGAATACGTTACCCAAGTACTTGCGGAATAGCACTTGGGATTGAAATGAAAAAGGTTGGTGACTCCTCTCTAGCTCGGCTAAGTCTGAGCACAACTCTTAGAGCTCATTTGAGCTATCTCAGAACTAAGTTGTATTTGGAGGAGTGAAAAGATGGCTTGTGTGTGTGTGTTTTTACAATTCACAAGCTTAACCTTTTCACTCCATCTCTTATGCTATTTATACATGTATGAGTTTTAACTCTTTCTAAAGTGACAAACTGACAACGATAGAAGACAAAATGATGTATTTTGTCTCTCATTTAAAGACTATTCTAGGTAGAGACAAGACTACTTTCCTAAGTTCGGTGATAACACTAAGCGATCTTTTGCCATTCAGGAAAAGTTGACTTTGGTTGATAAGGGCGTTGTCTTATCGATTCAAACTTATCCCGCCTTGTCGGCTCTTTCTTCAAGATATTTTCATCCTTGGTCTTCTACTTGAGTTTGTCTTTAGTGTAAGCGATTGGAGAGGAGTCTTGGGGATTCAGTGAGTTATTGTCATCACTCACTGAATCCATCATCTTCTTCTTGACTCAATCTTCACCCTTTAAGTTCCGCCTTACTAAGTGGAGAGACTTCTTCTAAATCGCCAGACGTGAGTATCCACGAAGATGACTCAGAGAGACTATGCATTCAGTGACCTGTTAGTGTTTAACGGACTAAACACTTGGGCTATTTTATATTCAAATCCTAGATTAAGGGGTTTGGGTATTTACTGAACCCAACAAGAATATATGCATCGGTTTCCCTTCAAATGCGTTCCTCTTCAGCCTTCTTAGCAGCTTCTTCAGCAGCCCTTTCTTTTTCTGCTTCCAAAACATCATTCTCAGTTATTCGCTCATTAGTATCTTTGTCGTCATCTCCATGTTCGACCATTTCTTCATCCTCTTGCTGCTTTTGATCTGCAGATTCCTTGGTGATGTCATCTGTTCCTTTACCGGGTTAATTAACCGGATCAGGAACAGATGTGGAGAGAACACCACCGTTGGAACCTCTAGGTCCTTTAGTCTGTTGAAGTGCGAATTTTGCAGCAACTTTCTCCATCCTTTGTTGCTTCAGAGTTTTCTAGAGTTGTTTCTCTGCAGCCTTAGGATCATACTCCCAGTCAAAATCTACTTCTTCTTCTTCCTCGAGAGGTTTCTTCCCTTTGTCAAATACGTGTTCTTCATCAGAGGGTATGAGTGACTCAACATTTTCATCAAATTTGTCATATGAAGGACAGGCATGTTTGTCCTCTGTCTTCTTCTTGATAGATGAGTCATCTTTATATACCTCGGAGTACACAGTAAGATTATCCGACTCGGTTTCAGAATCGTCATCTTGTTGTGTTGTTTGAACTGGTTCCTGTTCTGTTTTGGGATGGATGATTCTGGTTGGAATTTTCCTCCGGTTCTTTCTGCTTGGATTCCTTTTCTTATATTTTGTAGAGCTAGTAGTGCTTCCAGCTTTCTTAGCCCTTCTTGTAACTGCTGGAGTAGTTTTCTCATCCAGAAAGCCAACTTTTCCCACAAGCACAACTTCCTTGTAACGTCTTTAGGATGGAAGATCCTTGATTGCATCGGTAATCAAGCAAGCAGGGAGTTCTGCTCCTTGTTTTCGGGTTGTAGAGTCTTTGAACCTTACTGAGTTTAAGGTAGGCTCATTCAACATGGAATGCATGTCAGGGTCATTCAGTCTCAGTGGGATATCCTCATGCTTCCCAAGAAGGTTATGAATTAGTAACTTGGTGTATTTGATGAAGGGAATCTTGGAACCAGGCTTCATATACTGTTGCACCATGTCTTCCCAGATTAAACTTGCATAATCAATGTGGTTCATATGAACCATCCCCCAGAAGGTTTGAAGATGCATGAGCTTTGGGTGTTCATGACCACTATCTCTTCCTGAGACTGATTTGGCGATCACGAGATAGATGGTCCAACAGGGTTGTAGGATATTCTTGACATCGACTTTGGAATGCTTGGAGATGATGCCAGCAGCTTCGTCGAATCCAATGTTAACCAAGAAATCCAATACCTCCATTTCATTTGGAATCGGGACGTATTCTATTGAAGGTATGACCGAAAGAAGAAGAATGATGCGAAGATCCGCCACATTGACCGTGACCTCCTTAGTGCCAAGGGTCACTTTAACCGCATCTTGTCCATCAATTTTATCCAAAGTATGCCAAAACTGATGAATGTAGATTTCTGGTACAGTGGCTGTGTTGGTGAGCATGAGGTTGAACGGGTGATTCTTGAGAATGTCAACGGCAACTTTGCATGAAGATTCAGATCATGTGAAGTTGTTGAAGTCGACACGGAGATTGTTCTTCCCGATGATTTTGTCATAACCGGCTGGGAAGATGTCAGCCATTGTGAGCTCATCAGGGAAATTGAGGTTCTCTTGAATGACCACCATTTCGTGATCTGAAAGTTATTAGACAAGAGAACAAACATATGGAAACAAATTGTGTTAGTTTTAGTTTGATATATTGTCCAATTACTTGTTTGACGTTATCATGTTTATGAATGTTACAAGTCCCAAGTCACGTTTGTCCAATTGTATGAAGTTGATGTGATAAGTTACGTGAATATGTTAATTTTGAAGTTTTAAAGTCCAAATTTCACTTAAGCACACAACATTTTAGCTTATGAGTAACATTGGTCTATGTGACCTAAACGTAACAATTTACAAGTTTCTTATGCGTAACAATCAATACAAGGGAAATAATGGCTTATGTGTAAGCAAGTGGTCTTATGCATAAAGAAAGGGCTTAGGCTTAGGCATAAGCTAAAGTATAAGATTGTGGCTTAGGCGTAAGAATTTCTTACGCGTAAAGCCAAATCAAAAGGTTTGAGCTTACGCGTAAGGTTAAGCAGATAGTTACGCGTAAAGCTTACTTGTAAGAGCAACGCTTACGCGTAACAAACCTTGTTTACGCATATCTTTCCAAGATACGCGTAATCCCACTGTAGACCCCTTATGCGTAAGAGTTACGCGTAAGATTTCTCTTTTGCGTAACCTTTACGTATAAAGGTATTCCTTATGCGTAATGAACAACACCTTTAGGTCAGAACTTTACGAATAATCAACCTGAAACACATAATCATGAAAAATTGATTACAATGCAATCCTAACGCTATCAGAAACACAAAACAAGTACAAAGTCATATCAGTTAAGCTTATAATAGCTTAGGCGTAAAAAGTTTTTAAACCTTAAACCCTAATGTTACGCTTAACAGATTTAACCATAGGATTTCATCAAGATTTGTTTATGCATAGTTCTAGAATTCTAGGGAGTGGATTAGAACAAGTTTTAACATGATTTAGCCACAGAATATGAAGGTTCGACTATAACGACCTCAAGAACCCTAGATCTTTAATTTTTATTCTTTGAATGTTTCTGGGTTTAATTGAAGACTCAATTCATGATTCTAAGCATGTTCTAACACTAACCTAGGCATCTAATCACACCAGAGTACACGAACACAAAAACCCCAAAAATTTGAACATAAACCCTAATTTTCATAAAAAAATAAATTGATGTTTATGGGTTCAAATTAATGGATGAAATAGCTTCAAAACAGTTTTGTAAAGGTTTTAATATCATCCATTTCATCACAAAATCACTTAGGCGTAATCTTACATTCATACGCATACGCGTAAGTTTCAAAATCAAAATTAGCAAGATTGAACTGTTAGATTGAAAAATTTTTCAAAACCTCAGTTTAAAAACATGATCAAAATGTAATGCAACTTACAGAATTTGATTTTGATGAACGGATTTGAAGCACGATTTTAGGCCGCTGGATTTGGTTGGTTTGAAAGAGTTAATGCAAGTAGGTGCATTGAATGAGGTTGGTTTTAGGACTTTTATTGGAAAATATTTTTCAAAATTGACAATTTTAGTCCCTCAACCTCAAACATTTTCAACCAAGACCCATTAACTTCCGTTTTGGTTAGACAAAAAAATATTTGGCAAGAAACTTTACGATACTCCCCCTCGACTTTTGAAATAGTGAAATTTGAAAACAATTGAGTCCGAGGAGGGTAAGTAACAAGATACATATCCACCATTTAATATGAAACAACGTATTTTTGGTAACATGCAAGTAAAAGGTTTTATGAAACTGAAAAATATTTACTTTCTCTCCCTCAACACTTGTTCGGGAAAAATGGTGAAATGTTTGATGGAACACTGTGTTGATGGAAGTTTTGTACTTGCAATGTTTGTTTTTCAGATAGAATTTAGAAAAGAAGAATATTTTTGGATTTTATAAGATTTTATATTTTTGTATTTTGTTTTCTAAAAAAAATATTTACAAAAGAGGTTTTGGTGTTTGACTTTTCAAGAGTGTTTTAAAAGTTCGTCCAACTCTTCTGGAGTCAAACACCTCATACCAACACGGGGAATCAAATCAGTTAATCTTGCGTGAGGCAAGGCTTTAGTGAGAAGATCCGCCAGTTGATGTTCTATACCTACAAAGTATAATTCAGCTGTACCCTTTTCCACATGCTCTTTTATGAAATGATATTGAAGATCGATGTGCTTTGACTTTGAGTGTTGAACGGTGTTGCACGAGATCGCAATAGCACTTTTGTTGTCACAATACACCGGAATTCTATCAAATACATAACCATAATCTTTGAGTTGTGTTCTCATCCAGATGACTTGAGCACAACACGCAGACATGGCTACATATTCTGCTTTAGTTGATGACAGCGATGTACAATATTGTTTCTTCGATTGCCATGACACCAATTTGTAAACCTCCTGAAGTACTTTTCCGTGAATCTAAGCATCCTGCATGGTCAGCGTCTGAAAAGGCTATTAGTTCAAAACTAGAATCCTTCGGATACCATATTCCTAAATTAATGGTTCCCTTGATGTATCGGAGGATTCTTTTAGCCTCAGTGAGGTGTCTTTCAGTTGGCCTTGACTGATAACGGGAGCAAAGATATACAAAAAATACAATGTTGGGTATACTGGCTGTTAGATACAAGAGAGACCCAATAATACTTTGGTATTTGGTAGGGTCAACCAATTTCCCATGTAAATCAGAATCCAGTTTGTTGGTATGTACCATTGGTTTTGCATAGGTATCACAACTTTGTATTTCATGTTTATTCAATATTTCAAGAGCATATTTGGACTGACTTAAGAAAATACCACGGGGTGATTAATGAACTTGTAGTCATAAGAAGAACGTAAGTTCACCCATCATTGACATTTCAAATTTTGTTTTCATTAGATGTGAAAAAGCGTTTGAGTACTTTTTGTGGGTAGAACGAAAGATGATATCATCCACATAAATTTGAACAATTAAAACTTGTGCCCCATGATATTGAATAAACAATGTTGGGTTGACCGATCCTTTGATAAAATGATTATCCAGGAGAAAGGATGACAACTTATCATACCACGCCCGAGGGGCTTGTGTGAGACCGTAGAGAGCCTTGTAAAGTTTGTAGATGTGATTAGGGAACTCTGGATCAACGAATCCTTCAGGCTGGCTAACATACACCGTCTCCTTTAGTTGACCATTTAGAAAAGCCGTTTTGACATCCATTTGGTAGACAGTGATGTTCAAGTGAGCCGCGAATGCCAGAAAAATCCGTACAGCCTCAAGTCTAGCAACCGGTGCGAATGATTCTTCGAAGTAAATCCCTTCCTCGCTCTCTATAACCCTTAGCCACCGAGGCGTGACTTGTTTCGGATAACCGTACCTTCAGACATCTAACTTATTCTTCCAAATCCATTTTGAGACCAATGGCGTACCCTGTTGGTCTTTCAACCAATTCCCATACTTCTAAATGTTTAAACTGGTTTAACTCTTCTTGCATGGATTCAATCCAGTTTTTGTGAGTCATTGCATCTTTAATGTTTTTGGGTTCAGTTTGACTAACGGTGAGTGCATAAATGCAATGTTCTCCGTCAGCCTGAAGGCGTTGTCTAATTCTATTTAACTGGTTGGTTTGGGTTGCCAATAATGTTAACGAGAGTATGGTCTTTGGTCCATCGGTGGGTGGAGGGTTGATGTTGGTATACATTGTGCAGATTTGGTGGATTCAGATGGCTGGTAGAAGATTCAGCAACATCGAAATTTGTCGTTTCAGTAGCGAAAGGGTTAAAGAACGCATTTCCATCATAATCCATGGGTGCTGGTACATCTTGATTAAGAATATCATCAGCTAGGTCATTGTCATTAGAAGCGGTTTGTTCGGCTGTTGTTGGAGATTCAATCGGAGGTGCATCAAAGAACAGTTGTTGTTGTTTCAGGTGTATCAGGTAAAGGATTATTATCAGGTTGAGCAGCGGAAACATTTGATACATTTGGAGCAAGTTGATCATAATCTTCACTAAACAATGGAGCAAACAACGTTTCCATCTGACGACGAGTGATTTGAAAGGTTTAATCAACTAATGATTGAGGGAAGTTAAGACGGTTATGTCCGGGTTCCAAGTTGTTTTGCTCAGAATCCATTTCTATGAGCTCATCAAAATTAACGTGAATGGTTTCCATAATTTCCTTTCTACGATGATTCCAGATCCGGTATCCCTTTGAGTTTTCACAGTATCCAACAAACACTCCAATGTCAGCTTTTGCCTTGAGCTTTCCAAAGTCAAAGACGATCATTATTTGGGTAACAGAGAGCACCAAATATATGAAAGTGTTTGAGGTTCGGTTTTCTGTTATGGATAAGCTCATAAGGTGTTTTGTTGTGCCGTTTGGTTATCATAGAACGGTTCTGAGTGTAGCATGCAGTTGACACGGCCTTTGCCCATAAGTAATCTGGAAGTTTTGCATTTATCAACATTGTCCTTGCAGCTTCCACTAACGTTCAGTTTCGTCTTTTGACAACTTCATTTTCTTCTGGTGTTCGTGCAATTGATGTCTGATGCTCAATTCCCACTTTCTCTTAGTATTCTCGAAGAGTTTGGTTTACAAATTCAGTTCCTTTGTCTGTTCTGACTTGTCTAACCGTGTTACAGAGCTAAACTTGAATTTTCATGAGAAAGGTGATGATCATTTGTGGAGCTTGATATTTACATCTAAGAAAATAAACCCAATTCCATCTGGAGTAGTCATCAACAATTATTAGAATGTAGTGTTTGCCATTAATCGTTTGCACACGCATCGGGCCACGCAAATCCATGTGAAGAAGATGAAGAACATGCTGAGAGCTGTTTTCTACTTTAGAAGGAAAGTGAGCACGAGAGCTTTTACCTTGTTCACAAGCTGAGCATAAGTGATCTTTTGAATACCTAAACCTTGTAAGACCTTCAACCAATTTGTGTCGTGCAAGATTAGTTATGGTTTGAAAGTTTAAATGTGAAAGTATTATGTGCCACACCCATGATTTTGTAGATGTTGCTTTAGAAAGTAGACAAATGGGAGATGAAGCAATCATGCCTTGCATTGAAATTGTGTAAAGGCTTGAAGTGCGGTTTCCAAACATTAGATCGTTTCCTTGTAGATCACGGATGAAGCAAGTTTTCTCCCTAAAAGAAACTTCCAAATCACCATCACAAAATTGGCCGACTGAGAAAAGATTGTGTCTAAGACCTTCAACATAATAAACCATGCTAATTTCGATGTTCCCATTTATGTAGTCACCGTAGCCCATGATAGCGGCGAAGTGATCATTCACGAACCTGACAGTGCCAATGAACTTTGAAACAAAGTTTGTAAGAAGTTTGAGATTGCTTGTCATGTGTCGGGAACATCTGCTATCAACAATCCAGAGGATGATCTATATCACCTGCAATACACACAAACGACACAGGTGGAATAGAAGTAGAGGTGGAACCCGAAGAGTTGGAGGGTTCCGTTACAGTTACAGTTGAAACACACATGGTTATGATTTTAGGAATCCATTTAAATCCAGGTGTATTTTGTAACCATCTCTGCCAAGTCTAACTAGTTTGTGCTTTGGTCTTAGTGAATGCACTAGGTGCTATTCTCTTCCTAGGAGGTGAAGTGGGTTCTATAGGCACATCAATGATATTTGCAGAAACACTAGAAGGCGATTTACCTAGCACTGACTTAGAAGCATTAGTGGGCCTAGAGGTAATTCCATTTCTATGTTTCTGCTTACGAGATAAGATAGATTTACCAACACATTTATCATGACAACCAGAAAACATGCTTTTACGACAACCAATACAAGATGCTTCAAACAAAACATTCAAAGTACTTGAAGATTGAACATTCGTTACATCAATTTGTCTATTACATTTCTCTAACGAAATGTATAAAGTAGGTTCAACATGTGTTTATTCAAAGTCCTAGTGTGTTCTTCTACTTCAGGGGTCTTTACTGATCTTCTCTTACGTTGCAACTTCCTATTCTTCCTGTTTGTGCTCTTAAGCTGTGAAGTGCTAATGCTAGGATTAGAGGCAACTACTCATGTAGAAGTGGAAGGAAGCACATTAGTATCTTCAGGTTTGTCATTAGGCATACTAGTGTCAATTTTAAACGTTCCAGGTGAAAGGACATTTGTATTACTAGACTTATCTTTCTTAAGTTTCACCAACTCCTCTTTCAACTCTATCATAGTGTGTAACAAATCTTGGTTTTCAGAGCGAAGGTTTCCATTAACGTTTAAGACTTCTTTAGTGTACGCAAGATGATTATCAAGTTCTTTTGATGCTTTAGCACGGGTCTTTTTGAGCAAATTAAATATGACACCATATTCGGTTTTGACTTTGGCAATTTCTTGTTGATATTTGAAAATTTGACAATTTAAAGACACGTTTTCCTCATCCAGTCGTTCAAGTTTTGGTTCAAAAGTTTTATCACTCAACTGTTTGAGTTTGTTTTGCAAAGCAAGTTCTCGATTATTACAATCTCTTTAACACCATTGAAGACGACGTTTAACAATTGAAAGTTCATTTAACAAACGCTCATTTTTAGCTTTCAAGGTTTTGATTTGAGACACATTATCAACAATCTCAATAGTATCAACATTCTCAACAGAATTAACATCAATATTATCAAAAGTAGAAGGAGCAGTATGATACAACACATGAGACATGGTATCAACACAGATAACATCTTCCAAGAGTCGATCAACATGATTTCTCAAAATTTTCTTTTTCTTTTTGGTATTTGAAATCGATGTTTCGGTTTTGTTGAAAACTGTTTTCATAAGTCCAATCTCTTTCAGAAGATCCCGTTCCCAATATATTGCACACATACGTAAATTTCGAACATGGGGTAAAAGTTGTTTTTGAAATATATCTCTTTGTTTTCAGCGTAAAGGCTGATTGAAACGTTCGACTTTTATTTCCGAATTAAGTTCAATTTCACATTCCAAAAGATTCATGTCAGATATGAATGTATCAAAATATTTAAGAATTTGACATCTTTCGGGTAATGGTGTGATTTCACTCAAATAGGGTAAAGGACCATTATTTTGTGCAACTTGTTGGATGGGACCAACATTAGAGGAGGACTCAGGAATTGGTGTGATAACCCAAGGTGTGTTTGTATGATCCTGTTGTTTAAACAAGGTTATAAGAGGGCCTTTTGAATAATCAAATGGTTTCTTATATTCAACATTTTCCATTTTCAATTAACTCTCTTCTTCTTTATCGAATTCCTCTTCACGATTATATTTAACGACACGCACAACAGATTCATCAAGCATATGTTTGACACTATACAACTTTGGATGTGCGTTGAATGCTCTATTGAAAAAATGTGGTTTGTAATCAGCAAGATTTGGCCCATATCCATCTGGATTTGGCTTAAATGTGAACTTTTGAATCATTGTGATTGACTCACCATGTTTATAAATAACATTTTGGAACTCTTTGATTTTGTTTTGCAAATCGACAATTTCATCAAGATAGATATCTATTTGTTTCTTTGAATGTTGTTTGTATTCTGAAAACTGTTTTTGACATGATAATAACTCAGACTTGGCTTTTTGAGTTTCCGAAGTAAGAGTGTTAACTTATTGTTTATGTTCAAATTTTTGTTGTTCTATTTGAGAAAGCAATTCATTCTTGGAAACAACTAGATCACGTATCTGTTTTTCTAAAGATTGTTTCATTTTGGTATGACTTTGCAAAAGCGACTTCAAAACTATATTCACGTTTCTCTTTAGTTTCAAAATTATTGAGAAGTAACTTATAGCATTCAATATTCTTAGTCAATAGTGCAAGTTTTTCTCGAAGATTATTATTAATCTCATTGCACTTTTCCAATTGAGATTGGGTGTTCTGAAATAAGGTCATGAGCTGTGGATCTGGATTAGACAAAGGATCATTTTGTTGAACTTGAGTCTCAACATATTCATTATTTTGATCCTCAAATGTAATCACATGGTCAACTTGATTATCAATGGTAACCGTAAGGTCATCTTGATCATCAAATGTAACTACAGGATCCATTTGATTTTCTTCGTAATGAGATGTAGAAGGCTCATGTTGAACACTCTGTGCATCGTCGGATGCAGATGCAGGCGAAGATATCAGATCATGTATAAGACACATGTTAGGATCCGGTACCTGAGTCAAGCCATCCGTGTCATACATTGGGCCTGTGTCACTCATGTGGAGCTCTTGCATGTTGGCCATCAACATTACAGCTGCGTTAGCTTGAAAGTCCTCTATGTCATCATCAGAATCTGCATTAGCCATGAAGCTCTATTCCTTGTTGGTAAGTGTTCCACCAGCTTCATCCTTAAGTGCCAAGAGTAAAGCCTCCTTGTGATAAGCGCTGCCTCTTGTTCTCGGATTTGGGCAAGCATTCGCCAAATGACCCTTTTCATTGCAATTATAGCATCGAAGACCATTATTCCCAGTCTGAACATTTCCCTGATCAATCATTTGAATCCGTTGTTGTGGAGCACCCATGTTATTCCTTCCAGTAGCATTAAATCCTTGACCACTACCCATCGGACGACCATTTCCTCGATTTTGAACCTCAACCCTTCCATTGTTAACAACTACTTGATTCCTTGTGTTAGATGAGGTACGAATACGGTTGTTGAATTTGTTAGCAAATCTCCCCTAAGGCTTGAGAAATTAACGAAAATATTTGATTCAATGTATCGAAAGCTTCTGCATCCTTATTCGGTGTCTCATTGTAGAGTGCTGAATCAGTGTTGTTGGTGTAAGGAACCAATCGAGTTTCTTGTATTTGTTGTGATGGATCATATGGTGTAATCTGAGCAGATGGTTGTGGTGGATTGGTAAAGATAGTAGGGAGTTGTGGAAATTGTGGATAACAAGCTTGAGTAAACAAAGCAAGAGTTTGATTATCTGTAAAGGTGCAGTGACTCCACGGAGAGCTCTATCTTTGTCTACTTCCTTTTGATGGTGCTTCAAGTAGTCATACAACAACCCGTACTTTGCTTGGTGAAGATTTTTTGCTTGACGGATGAATGTAACATACTTTTCCCAATAAGTACCAAGAAAGCATAGGAACTTTGTGTTGATTGCAATCCTTAGCATAATGATGTTGTGTCTGTCCAAGTCATTGATGATGTCTGTAAACCGATGATAGTATGACTCTAATGATTCCCTTGGTTCAATCATGAAGTTCTCATATGATAAGTAAATTTTTGATTCCATGTCTTCTTGATTGAGTTATGTGCCTTCCATTAGAAGATGGATGTGATTCTACATTGCTTTTGCAGTTTTCTGAGCATCAACACTACGAAGAATCAGATTGGGTAGTCCCAAAAGGATATATTGCATTGCCATTTCATCTGCTTCATAGTGAAGTAATTGTTCAATGAGTGAGTTGATCTACTCCGAGAGTGGAAGTAACATCATCTCTTGGTGGAGTAGCGATTGGATCTCGTAATGCTTTGTAGTAGGCATTTGAAAAGGACCTTCAAGGATAACCTTCTTCAAAACTACCATGTGGTTTCTTGATTCTGAACCTAAAAAACCGCATCACCTATTATTCATAGTTTCCGGGAGTGACCATTGGAGGTCTATCAAGGGATCCAGCTTCATGAATAGATTGTTGGCTACTTATAGCTTCACACATCTTTGCAAACCAAGTGGATTCCTTTTGCGTTGTAACATTCATTGCATACTTTTCTGGAAACTGATATTGGAAGTAGTTAGCATACTTATGTTGTTGATGAGGGTTTGGTTAAGAGATTTGTTGTGGAAGAGGTTGTGCAAATTAAGGAAAATAATTTCCAACTTGTTGTGGTTGTTGAAACTGTTGTTGAGGATATTGTTGTAGTAGTTGTTGTTGTTGTTGTTGTTGTTGTTGTTGTTGTTGCTGTTGAGGATATTCATGAGGAAAGTAGTTAGAGTATGGTGGTTGAGACATCTTTGAAACTTTTGTAGAAAATGGATCTTTGTAGTCGAATGAAACTTGTTGTTGTTTGTTGAAAAAGTCCTTTAGGCGTAAACAGTAGTCTTAGGCGTAAACAGGGAAGTTAAGCGTAAAATCCACTTACGCGTAAACTATAACTTAAGCGTAAATCCTTCTTACGTAAGATTTAGGTTAAAGCGTAAGCTTAGAAGTAAACTAAATTTTTAGAAGTAAAGTACCTTATGCGTAAGATTGATATTAGGCGTAAAGTGCTTACTACGTAGTTTCTTTTAGCTTAGCGTAAGTTTAGGGTTTTGATCAGGTTTTCTGGACCGGGTTTTAATATTTATAAAGTCTCAGAATACCTATGGTACTACCCTAGTGCACTAACGTGGCAGTGTACCCGATGGGTGTGTAGTGTAGTAATGTCGGGAAAGCAGAATTTCCCAAGAGCTATATGTGTTGGATTATTACTAAGTCTAAGTGTCACAGATTTAATAATGGTTTTGATAAGGAATTAATAATTAAACTACTAAAGTAGAATAAAATAAAAGCAAATAAATGGTAAAGGGAAAATCAATAGAGGAGAGTGGTGCTAATCTAGTTAATCCTCCTAGCTAGTTATGTCTACTTACCTACCTACTTCCTTACTTGGTGGGGTCAAAGTCGAGAGGACGGATTTGGTCAATTTTCCCAACCTATCGACAAGATGCCACCACGAGAAGTCGGTGTCCCTTCATAAGTCCCGTTTGTTCCGGTCCCTAAGCCAAGTCATTAAGTACCTACATGCTAGACTTATAATAGTGAGTGTGCTCAAATTGTTAGGAACTTAGACACTCACCCCTAATTCTTAAGTTCATCCAAAAATAGGTGATCAATTGGTCACCGCAATTGCACAAGTAGAAAGGGTCGTGGGTTGGTCATATCTTACCCTTCCGTCTCCCGGTCTCACTTGGTCAGTTGGTCATATCTCCTAGGTAATTGGCCTCTGACCATTCAAAACAAGAACCAAGGGTGGCTACCAATAAACTATACATGCATACACTTAGAAATAATTGTATGCAGAAGTAAAGTAAATGCAACCAAAACAATTAAGGAATCATAACTAGGCCGGCACCAACGGTGGTTAGCCGGCTCATATTATCATCATACAAACCAATTCAATATTCAAAGATACGAAATACATGAATTGAAAGTAAATAAAATATAAAATGCTAATGCTTATCGTAGAGGAGTGATTTCTCCCTTGGAGACCGCTCCGTATGCTCCTCTAGATCTACCTTGAGCTTTTTCCCATGTTCTCTGGTTGTTGTGTGTGGAATGGGATGATTAGAAATCTTTGGAATTGTGGGGTATTTATAGGCGGATCTAGGTTATGGCGTAACTAATATGAGTTACGCGTAACCTTCTATTTCACCGTATTTTGCACTAGATCTTAGTTACGGCGGTAACCTAATAAGTGGTTACTGCGTAGTCTTCAATAAACTTGGTTACCAGTAGTGGATGTAATAGTTCAGTAAGTATGCTGGCGTGGAACCTCATTTGACGATATAGTTACGCGTAGCCTTTGGGAAGATTCTACGTAACTTTCCTGAAGTTGGTTTTCAAAGTCACGCTAATAGTTACGGCGTAATGAGAGATGAGTTACGCCGTAACTTCTTCCTGATAGCATCTTGTGATAATCCTAGATATTTCTCGGTTCGTCTCTTTAGCTCCAATGCTCGTATTTATCGAAAAGTGGAAAACAAGCGTAAATCCATATAAATGATAAAAATTACAAGCATTATTGGGGGAAATTGACACTTAATAATCAAGACTATTTGATGTTATCAAATATCCCCCACTTGAACTCTACTTGCCCTCAAGTAGACCTTATTAGAAAGATTCCGAAAAAGATATCTCCCAAACACGGAAAATATAAGTTTATAAATCCCATGCTAGAATAAAACAAAGCCGAACACCTCACGAAAGGGGAACAAAACACTCTAATCTCTCAACTATTATAAGTGTCAATTTGAGGTGATCACTCCAATGTACGATGTAGCGTATTCATCAAGCTTGGCGATTACACAAATCTCCACCACTAGAGTTAAGGGCTAAACAATTCTCGAAGGCAATATGGGTAGACGACAAAGGTTAAGGGGTGACTCGTCATTACTAACATGTCACGGCGAAGTGGACAAAATCAATGATACATGACCAAATCCATGGCCAAGACACCAAAGATTGCTCGTTGCATCACCTATGCACGCTTCATGACTAAAGGGTAGGATAAGACATGGGATATATAAATGGTGTAAAATAAAAAAACAAGCAGGTAGTCTAAATCTATAACCAAGTCATCACCACTTACCATCCGCCTAAAGTTCAAGCTTTGAAGAAACCGGATCATGAAATATAAGGTAGATGTGTCATTAGAGGACGTCGTGATGGGCACACTACCTTTTCTCCCAACTGTTGGCATAACTACCAACTCCAATCTTCAAATGTGACCGAGGTGTCCTCCTCGATACTAAATCTATAAAGCTATAACATAGTGCTTATAACATTGCACTTTACAATAACTAAATCATAATAACTTTTTTTTTTCGAATCACTTTTTTTTTCAACATAACAATAATAACTAAACATAATATCCCCCCACTTGATATGAACAATGGAAATTCATGGGGGTCTTCAATGATC